>JARHVA010002625.1:1610000-2060000 GCA_037957365.1 Torreya grandis
AATTCTCTCACCAAAATAAGGACGCACATCTAATTTCTTGACAGCAAAAAAATTGCAAGTAGTGGCACCCAGGTTTATCTTGAAGTTGTTGTATCCTCCAGACATGCATCTAATGCAAAAAACAAGTAGAAGCTAAGAGAAAAGGATGCCAAGCTACTGGAAAAGGATGCCAGGGTGCTAGAAATGGATGCCAAGCTGCTGATATTTCCACAAATTGCCTTGCTGAAGCCACAATAGATTTATACAAGATGTCTTGGCAAATTTTAACTCAGAAGTAATTTTTTTAACAAGTTTTTGTATGGATTTGTATGATTTTTCAAAAAAATCTAGCAAAAATCTCAAATGCAATGGAGTTAAACAAAAAAACTACTAAGAAAGCAAAGTAAGAATTTCAAAATAAACTAATAGCATAACCAGACACACGATTACCGGAGAGGCTCTGATACCATATTGAAGTTGTTTCTAGAATTTGGATAATGTGAATGCAATGGAGACGTGATCACATGAGATGAAGTTAGTGCATATCACATAGATGCTAAAGCAATTTGAAATTATACAAGAAGATAAATTTCACAAGACAAATAAGAGAAAACCTAATATCTAATTAACATGAGATGGTCAAAGTGAAGAATACATATAAGAGAGCACATAACTCCTCCACAAAGGTGGTCAAGGCACCCCAAAAATAGACTATAACTCTTCCATGAAAGGTGGTGACAAGGTTCTAAGAATAGAGAAGTAACTCCCATCAAGGGAGTTACTTATGAAATTCTTATGACGCCTATGACACATCTATGACACACATATCCACATAAGCTAGCCTATTCCACGAATGTAGGAAAACTCCATGTATGCACAAATATATAATTTCCCTAATTAAATAATAGGGAAAAATAAAAACCTGCACTAATATGTTCTTCATCCTATTTTTTGATTTTCTTCTTTAAATTCAGCTTCAGAACTTGTGATGAATTCTTTCAAAGTAATTCCTTTATTTGCTAACCAATTATTGGTGTTTGCCAATATAGGTTCAAATATTTTCCCCAAGGAAGTCAACTTTTTTTGTGACCATTGGATTGGAAGAATAGGGGAATTGACAATCTGTTCAATATTGTATCTATTATTAATCAAATCTCTATCATCCACCAAGTTATCAGGGATATCAACAAGTCCTATATATTCAATTTGCTCAAGAAATAACCTACTGTAGTTTATTTTCCTGATATCTTTCATTGTTCTCAAATCTACCCAAACATCTTCAATCATAGGTTCATGAAATTGGGTTTTCCTCTTGATTATATCCTTCACACCCCTATAATCAAAATTCAGTCCTCTTTGAATTGATTTAAGGTCATGAGTTGCATTTCAGTTTCCATGGCTCTAGCCTTTCCAATGGTTAACACTAAAAACCTGCTAATTTCAACTAGGAACCTGAAACTAGGCTTCTTGGGTTCTATCTATTTATTATGCATGATGATTATTTGTCTTCATAGTTCCATTAAGACCAATTTATCTAAGGAGAATCTTTAAGGCATATAAGAATGACCTTGGAAAAATCCAACCCTTAGGTATCAGAAAGAAGGAAATTGTAAGAACATGCATCTAAAATCATTCATGACTGCCCAGGCCTCATCTGACATTATTTTTTGCTCTAATTGAAGATTAAAAAGACAAAAAAATACTACAAAGAAAGCATCTTTTACTCTCCTAAAATGATGAATAAAACCCTTCAATATTAACTAAGAGTAATATTGATACACTGGGATTACTTTCCTATCTCTTTCTGATGTCAAACCTAGAAAGATTCTCATTAAAGTTGCAATATAGACCAGATAAAAAGTCATGTAGAATTTGAAGGTAGTGGATACCTTCATCAATTGCTCATGAAAAGTGTTGCTAACTTGTTCTCCCCAGAAGATAACTTGTTTACCTTAGAGAATTATCTTGATGAAGGGATACATCCATTTATGAAACTGTGAGGAAGAGGGTAAACCTCTTACCCTGCTAAGAAGAGTGATTAGATCACCAACTTATTCTATAAAGTCACTTCTTGGAAAACTCCATGGCCATCTTGACAAATTTCTCCTTGGAGTCTTGAGCCATTTATTATTGATTATCTTCTTCACTTTTTCAAGATCTTTGTGATATTTTCTTTGTGCTTCAACAAAATCAAGCTTTATCACCTTTGTACCAGGAGGGAACATGAACACTTTATCAATAAACTCAGGATCCAATCTAATTATCACCTTACCACTAGTGTCTAACATAGCTCTGGTATCCTTATTATAGAACCGAGCATACTTGAGAACAAATTCTATGTTGTGAGCGCTACAGGGAAAGAATATACTAAATGACTATTACTGTCAATTATCTTCTTCATTTTGTGGTTGAGATTGATTAATATATTTATTTCCACAAACTCAACCATGTCCACATGAATGATCTCTATATCTCTAATGTCATCGACATTAAAAGTAACTAAGGTGATTGGAAAAACACTTTGATATTTATACTTTATTACCTTTTACTTCTTTAGATAAAACTCAATTATCTAGAAGAGCTTTTAATAAAAAGGATGTTGATGAAGAAGGATCCATAGAAAAAACTACAACAAAAGTCATGATCATCCAATTAGTGTAAATACTAGCAATCTGAGAAAATTTCATGTTGATGATCACGACCATGGGGATGCGCCTAGAAGGGCTAGAGTGCAAGCATGCCAAAAAACTAGAGGAAAGTGGGTTCAGAAAAGTGAAACTAAAAATTTCCTAGAGTCAAAAAATTTATGAAAATATTTGCATGGGCGATAAAAATCACCACCCTTGCATGTGGGGGAATTTGTATTTTGATTCAGCAGCAAAAATTACTGCCCTTGCAAGTAGGTAAAACTCATACTTATGCATGGGCAGTGATTTTTACTGCCCTAACATGTCAGGTTTATGTAGGAGCAGTAATAAATGTTGCTAATACATAAAGCAAGGATGTTCAAAGAATTTTTTTGAAAAAGTGGTAAATTTTTCCACCCTCATAGGAAAAGGCAAAGAATGTTAGGGTGGCAAAAATTATCGCTATTACACTTGGAAGAGATAGGGTTGTGTAAGGTTGAAATTTTTTGCCACTTATGCACCTTCACTCAAAACTTTAAATATTTAAATTACAACTAAATTTGCTGATCTTAATTTTGACTCAATTTAATGAGGGCATGCATCATTAGCAAATTTTAACCATCATCACTTTGATTTTTAGAAGGTGATTTTCAACTAGATTTGATGCAGGTAAAACTTAAGTCGGGTCAAAACATCGACTCGGTATGTAAGACAACCTAGGGCAAGGAAGGATGGTTGGTGAGTTTAGCCATTAGCTAGGCTCACTAGGGAAAAGCAACAAAATGAGGGAAGAACTATAAAAACCAAAATAAAAATAAAATAAAATCTTAACCTAAAGGAAAATAAAACTAAGGAAGAAAGAAAACCTAAAAGCAAAAAGACTAAAAACTAAAACTTACCTGGCAATTTTGAAATCCTAAGCTCAAAGTTGGCAAATTCATAATCCTACTTGTTCACGTAGTTGAATGATTGTAGGGAGGAGTATCAATAAACTTAAAATTATCAAAATGATGATTAAATGGTATTTAAATTCCTCAAACCAAGTTTCAACAACTCGAAGCGCGCAACCATAAATGCCCCATAGATTTTGAAAATTTAAAAAATTCATCTTGGGTGGCAAAAATTACTGCCCTTACATAAGACAAGGAAGGTCATGCATCGGTGGTGAAAATCACCACCCAAACATGAGAAAATGAAAAGCCATGCACTAGCGGTGAAAATTGTCACCCAAGCATGAGAAGAAAAGAAAAATGCAAAGGTGGCAAAAATTGCTACCAGTGTATGGGAACAACAAAAAAAATGTAAGAGCGGTGATTTATGCCACCTTTACATAAAATGTAAGAGCAGTGATTTTCACTGATTTTGCATGAAAAAAATAGAAAATATGTAAAGGTAGCAAAAATCACCACCAGTGCTTAGGGAAAATGAAATTTGGCTAACACTTTATGAATGATCAAAGTTAACATTTTGATCAGATCAAGACTGCAACGAGTTTTGTGATTTTCAATAAATCATGACGAGGGAGTGTTGAAAACCTTCTTCCCAAGATGTCAGCCAATTTCACTTGAGACCATGAGAATCTTGTCTCGAATGATGAACCTAGAGTGAAGATTATGAAATGGACTAGTTTCATAGAGGTTGTCCACAAAACAAATGTAGCTGATTTTAGGAATAATAACTAATTCTAACTGGGGAACTTCCATCTATTGATATTTGAAATGATTGAAGGGAGTAGAATCTAGCCTCTAAGTTCCTTCATCCATGCCATTGGGCCATGGAGTCAAGATACGAAAAAAAAGAAAAAGACAAAAAAAAAACTAAACAAAAACATAAATAAAAACATAAAACTATACAAATGTACAAATGAACTTATTTTATACTTCAAAGATTAAAGTGATTCAGATGTTGCCCAATGTGAAATAGTGAGAATGGTGTTCCATCTTGATATTTCAAAAATAAACTATTTTCACCATAGAATTGATGAATGGCAAATGGACCTCTCCACAAGGAATCAAATTTTCCATGCATTCTTTTTGGTTCTCTCCTCTTGTCCCACAACAAGACTTGATCTCTAATCTGAAACTCATGAATCCTTGCTTTCTTGTCGAAGAGTTTCTTTACCTAATTTTGATGTTCAACAATATGATATAATACCATAGTTCATTGCTCTTCTAGTTCAGTTAGGTACATGATCCTCTTATCAATATAATTTTTAAAAGTTTGGTCTTCCACTGCCTTTGCTAACTTCAGTGCTGGTAGCTCTAGGGTAATTGGTATCTCAGCATTCAAACCATATAAAATTTAAAATAGTGACATACTTATTTCCCTTTTAGGTGTAATCTTATCTACCCATAAAGCATCAAACAATGCTTTATGCCAAGTTCTCTAATTGTCATCTACCCGTTTTCAAATAATAGTAACCAGATTCTTGTTACTTGATTCCACTTGACCATTTCCTTGTGGATAATAGTTTGAGGAGTGGGAAAGAATAATCCTATGATTGTATCAAAAGTGAGTCATCTCATGAGAATAGAAACAAATAGCATTGTCTACCATAATCTTGTTCAGAATTCTAAATCGATAAATACTATTTTCTTTAAGGAAATTACATACCACTTCTAAAGTAGCATGCTTAACTGGAATGACTTCCACCCACTTGTTAAAATAGTCTATTGTAGTGAGAACATAGTCATTTTCAACACTTGAGGATGGGTTCACAATGCCAATGAATTCGATGCCTTATTCCTGAAAAGGTTCTTCAATCACCACCAGTTTGAGAGGTAATACGACCAACTTGGGTTTCCCAACAAACTGTTAACATAACTCATACCTACGTACCTAATTTTACGCATCTTGGAATATTTTAGGCCAATAGTTACTGGCTTGTAGATTCTTGTGAGCCATCACAGGTGTAGAAAAATGTCCTCCACAAGCCAAATTGTGGAAAGACTCCAAAAGTTTACTTTGTTGCACTTTATCCATGTAATGAAGAAATACTCCATCAAGGCTTTTTTTGTACAGACTATTGTCCCATAGGACGTAGTTAACAGCTTTCAACTTAATATTTATTTTTAATTTATAAGACACATGGGTAGGACATTCACCATAGGTAATAAAATGAGTGATATTAGAATACTACTCATCAGTAGTAGTGACAAAAAGAACTGTTGGCATGTCCTCAACTTTTGCTTCTTCATGTTCTGTTTCTTTTGATACATTATCAACAATCAATTGATAGAGACATATTCCTTGAAAAGATTATTAGGTTTGATATCAAGATCAAACTCTTGAATTTTAGCAATCTCATTACCCCTTTTAGTACCGAACTCTTGTTGAGTTAAAATAGACTTTACTATTGTATCAAGCACCAGAACAACAGTATGTGAATTTAGGATATAGAATTAGAAATGTTTTATTACCTTAACCATGGCATAAACATGCTTTTCCATGTTTGAATATTTTAATTCATGAGATTTGAGAGGACAAATCATAAATTATATGAGAGATTCTACACCTTTTTTGTTCTACTGAACCAAAATAGTTGAAAGTGTATGATCAGAAGCATAACTGTATATTATGAAGTATTTGGTATAATCTGGACAAACCAAGATTGGAGCATGAGCAATAGCCTTTTTTATATCTTCAAATACCACTTTGTCGATCGTATTCTAATAGAAAGTATCCTTAACCTTCATCATGTCAATAATGTGATGAGTTTTCTCTACAAATTCAGGAATGAATCTTCACAAAAAGTTCATCTTTCCAAAGAAGGAATGAACTACAGTCTTACTAGTAGGTAAAGTAAGATTTTGAATAGATTTGAATCTTTTTGAGTCAATTTTTATGCCTTCTTGAGATACAATGTGATCGAGAAGTTTACCTTCTGTAACTGCAAAAACTGACTTCTTAGGATTGAGAGAAATATCATTTTGCCGACAGTGTTCTAGCACTTGTTGTAAATGATGCACATGATCATGATGATGTTTGGAGAAAATAGTCAAGTCATCAAGATACACCATAATAAATTTCCCTATTTCATCTCTAAAAGTAAGGCCCATTACTCTCTGGAAGGTGGCACCAAAATTAATTAGACCAAAAGGCATTTTGCGATATACAAATGTGCCCCAAGATGTAGTGAAAGCAGTTTTATATTGATCTACTTTATTAACTTTCATTTAATTATACCTAGAAAAACCAACTAACATTGATAACATTTCTGAGCCAGTTACTGTTTGCAACACTTGATCCATGATAGGTAGGGGGTAGTTATCCTTTAGAGAAGATTGATTGAGATTCCTGAAATCAACACAGATACAATTTTTTTCATTCTTTTTTCTTACCATAACTATGTTTGCGATCCAAGTAGAATGATGAATTGGAAAAATTATTCTTGTATTCAACATCTTTTGGATCTCAGAAAGGATAGTACCTAATTTTTTAGGATTGTATTGCCTTTTTTTTTTGCTTGTGAGGTAATGGCCTATCTTTAAGAGGAATTTCATGCTAAATTTATTTAGACCTAAATGATTTCAAATCATCATAAGAATATGCCAAAATATCAATGTAATGATGAAGAAGAGTAATGAATTTGAACTTTTCATGAGTAGTGCAACATTTCTCAATGTTGACCATTTTGGGATCTTCTTTAGAACTCAAATTCACTTGATCAAACTCCATAGTGGAACTTAAATCCATTTGTTGCTACTGCTTGATATATCTATCATACCTATCAAATATATTTTAAAGAGAAACCAAACCTTTTGAAATTTTATTCCCTTTTAGTTGAAGAAGCTCTTCACTAGTTTGTGAATCTATTTCAAGAACTGATTCATGTGGTAGAGATTCACTACCTTCAAAGTAGAGATCCTCAAAGTTATCCATCTTTTCAAAAAAAACAATAATTTGATTATCATCATTAAACACCTGCAAATAGTTAGCATTATCAGATACACTTGGTCAAATGACCATCTCAATAGTGTATTTGTTCCCTTTGAAATCTTTATGAGGAACCATGAGGGTTGCGGAGATAGCCAATGAATCTACACGATCATTAAACTTTCTTGGCACCATAGAAATATTGAAAGCATCAAAAATTTTAATGCAATCCCATACACAATTGCGATAATATAATAATATTTAATTTTTAGTTTGATACATATTCCTTACTTGATAAACCACCAATTTAGCATCTCTTCAGGCATGAAGAATCTTAACACCTCTAGCATAGGCAGCTTTTAATCCAAGCAACAATGATTTGTATTCGACGGTGTTATTGGTATTGTTGAATTACAACTTATACGAGCAAGGGAAAAGATATCTTTGTGAATATATCAAAAAAATTCTAGCTCCAGAACTGATAGAGGAACAGTTGCCATCAAATTCTAAAATACAAACCTCATTAGAACTTGATCTTCTTAAAGATTCCTCTTCATTAGTGAGAGAAGATTTTTTTTTTTAAAAAATTTCCTCTAAAAATTGTTTCGATTTCCTATTTGAATCATTTAAATTGTCACCTAATGAACTTTCATCTGATGAATTAACGATATATTTAGTGGATAGAAAATAATTACCCATTCTCAAGGATTCAAGTAAAATTTGAGCTTTGGGGTTTGACATTTGGGTAACAATATATTTTGACTCATTCTTAGGAAGCAAATTTTGCATGACACCTTTAATAGGTATCCTTGCTTCAGATAGATCCATATTCAACTCTCCACCTACATCCTTGAAAAAATTATGTCTGAGTAGAATGTCATAAGAATTTGGAACATTGGCCACTAAGACTGTCATCTTAATCCTTTTATCTAGAAAAGCCATAAATGCAAATTGGGCATCTTTTATTTGACCCAAAAGTGGTACTTGCTTGTTTTCCATGGAGAAACATCACCCAAATGTCTTAGTTAAGGTAAGACCGAGAGAATCTACTTCCTTAGTGGGCATAACATTATTAGAGGCTCCAGAGTCTATTATACAATTGCTCAACTTATGACCATTTATCAATAGAGAAACATAGAAAGGTTCTATTTTTCCAGGGGAAATAAGAGTAGTGACAAGATTATTTTAGATAAATTTGTTCTTTGAGGGATCATGAGTCACTTTTGGGAAGTCTTGTCTTGTAGGGATGGTTTTGTTTTTGATGTATTCAACCAACCTATCAAACTATTTAGGATTAGCTTGTAAGTACTCAACTTTAGACATTTGGATCTTGGTCTTCCTAGCATGATCAATTATGTTGAATAATTAGAATGAATTAGAAATAGAGAAAAGAAGTGTATCATTTTGATTTTTATTTGATGGGGTACTGGTCTGAGGAGTAAAAGCAGAAGGTACATGATTATTTGAGGTACTTGTTTATTGTTCACTAGGTCTTTTGATTGGAAAGGTAGCGAAGTTTCCCATTTAGCAATTGAGATCACTTTGTAAGGTTCTTCTCCTACTTTTCCCTTATCAGCTTGTTGAGTTGACTAGTTTTGAGACCTAGTAAAAATAACATATGCTCCATTAGACACCTCTTCTTTTTTAGCTTCATCTTGGTAATTCAAAAAACTAATAGCAGAGTTGCCAACTAATTCTTCTTCTATTTATACAAAGAGATTAACATCATTTTCTTGGTCCAACTCAGGCTGAAGATAATGATCATGTTCAACTTCATAATAAATAACTGCTGAGTTGATCGGTGCTACTTCAATGGAAAACTTCCCCTATGTAGGAGGAAGATGATTAGATTGCCTTAGATTTTTGGTAGCATTGCCTTGATATGAATTGTTTGGAAATGTCCTTCTTGGTATATCCCGATAAGGAGGAGCAGACACACCTTGGAACATTTGCCTTTTTAGAGCTAGCAATTTATTTGCTAACTTTTACACCATAGGATCAATGGTATTTATGGAAGAATTTTCAGTAGAAGAGGAAAATCTATTTTTGTTAGAATCTTTGTTATCTTACATATAAGGATAGGATAATATTCAACTTTGGTATCCAAAATTTGAGCTATAGAAAGATCAGTAGGGCCATCCTGCCTTAACAGAAAACTCACTTTGAGAAGTTGAGAATTGATTAAAAACACTTAAGATTTTTTGGTGATGGCTGAGCAATTACAAGAATCTTGTTCCTCAGCTTATTGAATTTAGTGATGAAGTCTCTCATAGGCTCATGAGGCTCTTTATTTATTTACGTAAGCTGAGCCAACAAGGCATGACCATCTTCTACTAGTTTAAACCTAGCCTCAAACTTAGTCTTAAGAGTGTTCCAATCAGTTATGGTCTAAGCTTGAAGATGATAAAACCAATCTATGGTAACACCTTGCAATTTTTCTATAAAAAATCTTACTGTTATATCTTCATATTCAACACCTATCACACCACAGGCTATGTAGAAAGCTACAATATGCTCATCAAGGTGAACTTTTCCATCACCATAGAACTTGGGAAAATTATTTCTTGAACTACAAGGTAGCTCATGCAAAGGTGGGGTTATATTTAGAGGGCCAAAAGTGTTACCCTAAGGGCCTTGGGTTGCCATGATATGACAATTAAAAGGATGGATAATAAACCTTTTTAGAGTATGAATAGATAAAACTCTGATAACACTAGGACTAGAAGCTTCACCTGGTATTGGAGATCTGACATTGGTAGGTTGAAAACTCCTAGTTCGTTAAATGCGAGATCGTAGAGGCAAGAGATCAAAATTATTTTTCTATATCAATTTAAATATAGGATCAATAATACCTCAATCTATTTGGCTTCATGTATACCATGAATCTGTCAGAGTGTAGAATGAAAAAGAACTGAAAATGCTTCAACTCAAAGCTTGAGGCTTCAAATTGCATGTTCTTCTCTAGCGGAGTTGCCAAAAAATTGTTAGGTGAATATTTTGTCGTCAGCTAACTGAAGGCAAAATGGTTATATTAGCCACAGTGTAATGAGATAAATCTCTCCTCTTAAAAAGAGGAAGTTCCCTATAAACTATCATAGACTGATCTAAACTAAAAATTAACTCAGGAGTGAGATCATATCATCCATTTCTCTTTTTTTTAGAAATGATGGTTACAAAATAAAGGAAAATTTTTTTGATATTAAATGAATTCACAAGAAAATTATGAGAGTATAAAGCCTATCTTTGCTTCTCTTGCTGATTTATAACTTATATCACAGTAGAAAGAGGTGCAGCTCAAAGTCTTCACCAAAAATTACAACAAAGTATATAATCAAAAAATATATAAGTAGTTCAAAGTCTTTCCAATATCTTTCATTCTAAAACAATAAAACACAAACTAAAGACAATTATAGTAGCACAAAGTCTCTATAATCAAATTTAAAACATCTTCTAAATTATTTTCACTCACTCTACTTATTTAATCAAATAGATAAGATTGTATTAGGAAAATGACATAAGAAAAATTTTCTACACAACACCAGTTATTTCAATACAAAGTTTGAAAAGTCACTTGATTTCTCATTCACTTGATAAAATATGATTTACAATCTGAGCTCAAAGTCTCAAAAGACATTTCAATTTTGGTAGAGTTTTGCTTTCAATAACTAAAAGATATATTTACAAAAGTGGCCCTCTTTATTTATAGGGAGAGACCTTGAGGAGTTTTAGAAAATACTTAATTACTTTGACTGAGTCAAAGATAAGAGTCCTTTTTGACTTAGGACTTCCTATATTTTTACATGTAATTATATATGAGAAAAGTACATGTAAGAATGTCCAAAGCGATATAAAAGTACATCAATAGAGCAAAAATTAAACCAAAGAAAAATAGTTTCAATTTTTATCCCCATCTTTTTTCATATGAGCATCATACATAGCGATAGCCGCTTGCATCCTGATACTATCTAGAGTAACAGTGTTCTTGAAAATCATTTTAGCTCTGACCATGGCATCTCTTACTACTATAACTGATTTTGCATGACTAGTTGATGTGGTTCTCATATTATCTAGAGTTAACTAATTATCCAGAATGTTGTCCACAGAGGCTACTAAAAATGCCTTATCTTTAAATTCTTTCTAGAACATACCTTCAAATTCTTGAATCATTTTTTCTGCTAGAAGGAATTGGTTGTATTGTGATGTAATTTTTCAAGGTATCTCCTCTAATTTATGCAAAAGACTGATATCATTTTGTTCACTAAGTTCCTTTGAAGATTCGAGGTCATTGATCAACTCTTTAAGCACCCGACTCCTATATGCTAATGCCTCTTTAGTTTCAATGTAAGAGTCTCTATCAATAATGACACTAATTGATATCAGAGTGCTTATTTTTAGTTTCCTCATATCCATCCACTTGTCAAGATACTTTTTTATGATTTCAATGTCCTGAGAGATAACATTAATGAGATCATCAAGTTCTGCTCTTATTTTTTTCATTTTATCTATTTTTTCAGATAACCCTGTGATTAAGGAAACTTCTTGTTTATGCATCTTGTTCAAGTACTCTTCAAGTACTTTTCCTTTGAGATAGGTCTTGTTTGCTTTTTGAATAATGGGGTCTTTTATAGAAATGGCCTCAGGAGTTACTATTTCAAGAGTGAAAGTAATTCTCCTTACCACTACAGTCAATTGTTCCACCATGGCTTTGTAGTGATCCTTCATTTCTTTTTCTTTGTCAAAATTTTGAATCAGGATGTCCATGGCTGACTGCATATCACTCTTGGCACTCTCATGAGTTATCTTACTTAATTAACTCTAGAGATAGAGTAATCACTTACATCAAAATTTTTAATGGTTGCATCTTGTGGAGGTCTTACAATTTCTAGAAATTTATGTCCTTTATCCCTGATCATTTTTGAAAGAATCCTTGGCTTCTTGGGAACCTTAGCTTTTACTAGCACCATTTTATTGAAATCAAAGTCATCTGGAGAGATGGATTGTTTCTTCCTTTTAGGTGTATAAACTGGAAACCATGGTGAGAGCACAAAATTACTTATATTAAGATCTATATCTATTATTGGTGTTACCAGATTTGCACTCACATAGGTAGTGGAAACAATAGGTGGAGTATCAGTAAAAACTACACCTTTTACTGAGTGATCAAAAGTAGAACTATTTTCAATATCAAAAGATGAGGATGACAAACTAGGAACTGACCCTAAGGAATGAAGAATATCTTCAAAAGTGATTTGAGGGTTGTCAAAAATTATTTTGGAAGGAGAGGGTGATCTAGAAGAGGGAACACTAATCAGAGAAATAGGTGAAGTGGTTGCAACAGGTGTGCCAGGTGGGGAAGAAGACATTCATGTTTCTTGCTGCACATTCTCTTATGGAGATAAAGTTTACTTCTCTTATTGATCTATGGGCCTATCATTAGTCTCCATCTGTTCCATCATTAGTTCTTCAGTGATTTGTTTCTTAACTTCTATATATATTATTTCTGACTCTTTTTCAATAATTTTTGACTTTTTTGTCACAAATATGATGTTAGGCTTATGTGGCTTGGAAGAAGAATGGACATCACTTTTGTTCTTCATCTTATTTTTTGATTTTCTTCTTTTTTCTTCTTTAAATTTAGCTTCAGAACCTATGATGAATTCTTTCAAAGTAATTCCTTTATTTGCTAACTAATTATTGGTGTTTGCCAATATATGTTCAAATCTTTTCCTCAAGGAAGTCAGCTCTTTTTGTGACCATTGGATTGGAGGAAGAGGGGCATTGGCAATTTGTTTTGTATTGTATCTATCATTAATCAAATCTATCATCCACCAAGTTATCAGGGATATCAACAAGTCCCAGATATTCAATCTACTCAAGATATAACCTATTGTAGTTCATTTTCCTGATATCTTTGATTGTTCTCAAATCTACCCAAACATCTTCAATCATAGGTTCATGAAATTAGGTTTTCCTCCTAATTATATCTTTCACACCCCTGTAATCAAAATTTAGTCTTATTTTGAATTTATTCAAGGTCACGAGTTGCATTTTAGTTTCCATGGCTCTAGCCTTTCTAGTGGTTAACATTGAAACCCTGCCAATTTCAACTAGGAACCTGAAACTGGGCTTCTTGGGTTCTATCTGTTTATTATGCAAGATTATTATTTGTTTGCATAGTTCCATTAACACCAATTTATCTGAGGGGAATCTCAAAAGCATATAAGGATGACCTTGAAAAAAGCCAACCCTTAGGTATGAGAAAGAAGGAAATTGTAAGAACATGCATCCAAAATCATTCACGACTGCCCAGGCCTCATCTGACATTATTTTTTTCTCTAATTGAGGATTAAAAAGACACAAAAATATTGAAAAAAAGCATCATTTACTCTCCTAAAATGATGAATAAAACCCTTCAATATTAACTAAGAGTAATATTGATACACTAGGGTTACTTTCCTATCTCCTTCTAATGTCAAACCTGGAAAGATTCTCATTGAAGCTACAATATAGACAAGGTAAGAAGTCATGTAGAATTTGAAGGTAGTGGATACCTTCATCAATTACTCATGCAAAGCATTGCAGACTTGTTCTCCCTAGAAGATAACTTGTTTGCCTTAGAGAATTATCTTGATGAAGGGATACATCCATTCATGAAACTGTGAGGAAGAGGGTAAACCTCTTACCTTGTTGAGAAGTGTGATTAGATCACCAAATTATTCTATAAAGTCACTTCTTGGAAAACTCTATGGCTATCTTGACAAATTTCTCCTTGGATTCTTGAACCATTTATTATTGATTATCTTCTTCACTTTTTTAGGATCTTTGTCATATTCTCTTTGTGCTTCAACAAAATTAAGCTTTATCACCTCTGTATTAGGAGGGCACATGAACACTTTATCAATAAACTTAGGATCCAATCTAATTATCACCTTACCAATAACATCTAACACAGTTTTGGTATCATTATTATAGAATTGAGCATACCTGAGAATAAATTCTGTGTTGTGAGCTGCTACAGGGAAAGAAGATACCAAATGAATATTACTATCAATTATCTTCTTCATTTCATGGCTAGGATTGCTTTATTTAGTTCTTTCCATGAACTCAACCATGTCCACATGACCGATATCTATATCTCTAATGTCATTGACATTAGAAGTAACCATGGTCATTGGAAAAACACCTTGATATTTATACTTCATTACCTTCAACTTCTTCAGAGAAAACTCAGTCATCTGGAAGAGATTTTACTAAAAATGATGTCGATGAGCAAGGATCTATAGAAGAAACTGCAATAAAAGTCATGATTATGTAATTATGGGAAATACTAGTAATCTGGGAAAATTGCATGTTGATGATCATGACCATGGGGATGCACTTGGAAGGGATAGAGTGTGAGTAGGCTAAAAAAATAGAGGAAAGTAGGTTCAAAAAAGTGAAACTAAAAATTTCCCAGAGTCAAAAAATTTGAGAGAATGTTTGCATGGACAACAAAAATCATCACCCTTGCATGTGGGGGGATTTGTCTTTTTCTTTGGTGGCAAAAATTTCCACCCTTGCAAGTAGGTAAAACTCATACTTATGCATGGGGAGTGATTTTTACTACCCTAGCATGTTGGGTTTATGTAGGAGCGGTAATAAATGCCACCCATACATAAAGCAAGGATGTTTAAGGAATGCATTTGAAAAAGAGGCAAATTTTGCCACCCTCATAAGAAAAGGCAAAGAATGTTAGGGTGGAAATTTTTTTTGCTATTGCACTTGGAAGAGAGAGGGTTGTGTAAGGGTGGAAATTTTTACCACTTATGCACCTTCACTCAAAACTTTAAATATTTAAATGGTAGCTAAATTTGCTGCTCTTAATTTTGACTCGATTGCACGAGGGCATGCATCATTGGAAAATTTTAATCATCATCACATTGGTTTTTAGAAGGTGATTTTCAACTATATTTGACACAGGTAAAACCTAAGTTAGGTCAAAACATTGACGCGGTATGCAAGACAACCTAGGGCAAGGAAGGAGGGTTGGCGGGTTTAGCCATTAGCTAGGCTCACTAGGGCAAAGCAACAAAATGAGGGAAGAACTATAAAAACCAAAATAAAAATAAAATAAAATATTAACCTAAAGGAAAAGAAAACTAAGGAAGAAAGAAAAAATTAGAATAAAAAAGACTAAAAACCAAAACTTGCCTGGCAATTTCAAAATCCTAAGCTTGAAGTTAGCAATTTATGACCCTACTTGTTCACGCGATTGAATTATTGTAGGGAGGAGTATCAAGAAACTTAAAATGATCAAAATTAAAATGAAATGGAATTTAAATTACCCATACCAAGTTTCAACAACTTGGCATGCATGGCCATAAATGCCCCGTGACTTTTAAAAATTTAGAAAATTTTGCTTGGGCAGTAAAAATTGCCACCCTTACATAAGACAAGGAAGGTCATGCATCGGTGGCAAAAATCACCACCCAAGAATGATAAAATGGAAAGCCATACACTAGAGGTGAAAATCACCGCCCAAGCATGAGAAGAAAATAAAAATGCAAAGGCGGTAAAAATTGCCGCCATTGCATGGGAACAAAAAAAAAAATGCAAGAGCGGCAATTTCTACCACCTTTGCATAAAATGCAAGAGCGACAATTTTTACCACTTTTGCATGGAACAAATGGAAATTATGTAAACGCAGAAAAAATCACCACTAGTGCATAGGGAAAATGAAAATTGGCTATCACTTATGAACGATCAAAATTGACATTTTGATCAGATCAAGACTATAACGGGTTTCATGATTTTCAATAAATCATGATGAGGGAGTGTTGAAAACCTTTCCAAGTTGTCAGCCAACTTCACTTGAGACCAAGAGAATCTTGTCTCAAATGATGAACCTAGAGTGAAGATTACAAAATGGACTAGTTTCGTAGGGGTTGTCCACAAAATAACCATAGCAGATTTTGGGAACAACACTTATGTAGCTTGTTTCTAAGCCTAGAGTCCAAAAATTTATTGAGAGCTAGTTAGTATACATTCCTAATGCTTATGTATTACTATTAAGCAGGGAATGGATAAAGGCCATGAATGGATATATGCTTACCAACTATTCTCCTTTATGGCTGCCATGGAAAGGAGTCCCAAATTAGATCAGAGTGAATAGGGAACCTCGAACGAAGCACATGATCACATAATATAATATTGTTAATGAAAAAGTGAACATAGGTGACTCTGATTTGCGAGTTTTCACTCTTGAAACTACCAAGGTATGTGAGTCTAATCCTTCTCATATTGTTCTTGGATTATGGAAGTTGCATTTTGATGGGGCTAGATGTAAGTTTGGGTCTAGAGTAGGAGTTGTCCTAACCAATCCTATTGGTAATAAATATCATGCTTCCTATAAAATCTAATTTCCATGCACCAATAATCTTATAGAATATGAAGCATTAATCTTAGGTTTACAATTTTACATCAAGTACAAAGTCAAAGAACTACTGGTTCATGGTAATTCATAACTTGTAGTCAATCAGGTGAGGAGTAGGTACCAGTGTAAATTATCATATCTCAAGAGATATAAGTTTAGAGTCTGGGATTTACTAGAATATTTTGATGCTTTTAAAAATGTTTCCATCCCTAGGGAGGAAAACAAGGTTGTTGATGAGGTTGCCTCAGATGCAACCACTCTTATGCCCAAACATGACTCTCAAAACTTTAGCATTGAGTTGGTTCCATGCCCTTCAGTCCTAGATAATTTAAACCATATGCAAGTTTTTAATGATGATTAACAAATCCTTGATTTCATGACCAACTTAGGAGTATTTGAGGCCCATGTCATGGATGAGGCCAATGAGAGTAATCTTGAAAAGGATAGCAAATTTGATAGGAAAGTCTTTTAGTTAAATGACAACAAAATTCAAAAAGGCATGATTACCTTGGAAAAGTATTTGACGAGGATAAGCTAGCTGAGAACACTAGGATTCCCAAAGTGAGTGGGAAGGATTACAAGGTAGTTGATCTTAAAACTTAAGATTAATCTAGATAGTTAATATTGGAAAAACATGTACAAGCATTGAAGATAGAGAATCCAAAGATCTACTGACAAACTATAAGGACATAATAGCATGATCCTATGATAACTTGAGATTTTTTGATCCAAAAGTCATCACTTATACTATACCCTTGAAGAAAGACTACAAACCTTTCAGACAAAAGCAAAGGCCTGTTAATGCTATTTTAGAGCCTGTAACTTTCAAATAAGTTAAAAATTTATTAGATGCTAAGATTGTATTTCTCATTAAGAATTCTACTTGAGTCACCAATTTGGTACCAATTAGGAAAAATAATGGTGAAATAAGACTATGCATTGATTTTATAAATTTAAATAAGTCATCTGAAAAGGACAACTACCCTTTGCCTTATTTAGACCAAATTATACAATGTGTTTCTAGTTCTGCTATGATGTCTTTTTTTTATGGATTTTCAAGGTATAACCAAGTATTGGTAAATTGGGAAGATAGGATGAAGACTGATTTTAGTACCAAATGCATCATGTTTGCATACAAGAGGATGCCATTCAAATTAATCAACACAGGAACAACATTCTAAAGAACCATGGATCATGCTTTCCAAGGTTTGGTAGGTAAATGCATTAATATATACATGGATGATCTGACTATTTTTTCTAAAAATAGGGAGGACCACATCATGTATTTACAACATGTATTTGAAAGGTGTAGAAGGTATGAGATTTCCCTTAACCCTAAGAAGAGTATTTTCTATGTAATTGAGGGAAATATATTAGGCCATATCATTACTAATAAGGGAATATATATAGATCCATATAGAGTAGAAGCTATATCAAAAATAGATCCTCCTAACAATAGGAAATAATTAAAATCAATCTTTAGCAAAATTAATTTTGTAAGGAAGTTTATTTCTGGTTTTATAGAAATTGTCAAACCATTGAATGACATGCTAAAAAAAGATGCCAAAATCACTTGGAATGAGGAAACTAGGAAGGCTTTTAAGGACATCAAGGAGGCAATTGGTCAAGCTCCAGTCCTGATAAGCCCATATTTCTCAAAGGATTTTTACCTTTACTCCTTTGCTTCTGATCATACTATTGTTACTGTCTTAACTTAGAAAATTGATGGATGTGATCATCCAATTGCTTTCATGAGCACCAATTTTAAGAATTCCAAGTTAAATTATTATTTTATTGATAAACAAACATGTGCATTAGTTAAGTCAATAAAAAAATTTAGGCACTACATTCTTAGGAATAAATTACATGCTATCTTACCTGACCTTGCCACCAAACTCATGCTGAGCTAGAATGAACTAGGAGAAAGGCAAGGTAAGTGGATGTCTATCCTAAAATAATATGACATTGAGATGAAAACTACAAAATTGATAAGGTGTCAAGGTTTGACTCAAATATTTTCCAATGCTAACCCCAAGTTAAGTGTCATGTAAGTTGATCAACAAAGATTTTAGGCTAATGTTTGGTATGATCATATCATTTATTTATTGATTAATGGTACTTGTCCTAAAGGATTGGATAGGGAGCATAAGAGATCTCTAAGACTCAAAGTATCCCATTACCTGATCAAGAATGGAGTGATATATTGGAAGAACTTTGAAGATGTCTACCTAATATGCATTTCAAAATAATAAGTTGTCAAGATAATGAGCACTTTTCATGAAAAATTGGGAAGTGGGCATCCATTTGGAAGAACCATATCTCAAAAAATTATGAGAGTTGATTACTATTATCCCAACATCTTTAAGTATGATCACAAACATGTGAGATAATGCCACTCATGTCAAGTCTTCAACACAAAGGAACCTAAGGCAACCATGCCACTACAACCAGTTATGGTGGATAAACTTTTTGCTCAGTAGGGACTAAATTTCATGGGGGTGATCAACCAAAATTCATTAGAGGGTCACAAATACATTATAACTACTACTGACTACTACACCAAGTGGACTAAAGTAGTGGCCACTAAGCAATTCAAAACTAAAGAAGTGATCACTTTTTTAGAGGAAAACATATGCACCAAATTTGGAACTCTAGTTTTTCTAGTATGTGAAAATAGATATACTTTCACATCCATTAAAATGATAGAATGGACATATGATAAAAATATTATTCTCAAGTTCTAATCCAACCATGACCCTCAAGGTAATGAAGTGTCTGAATCAACTAATAAAAACTTGATGAAAGCAATAAAGAAGTCTGCTATAGATAAGCCCACAATGTGGCACAAGCTTCTTAAATATACCCTATGGGTAGATAGAACAAGAATAAATTAGGACCTAAAGGCATCACCATTCATATCGGTATGGCTAAGAACCCATCTTCCATATCACCCTCACGTTACCTATGTACAAGTTCATGTAGGAATATATGGAAGAAGATCATGAACTTAAAAATTCAAGGTTACTTGTTATTATTCAGATGAAAGATACCAGAGAAGAAATTTTTAAAAACTTTAGTAGGCACCAAACCATAGTGAAAAGGTGGTTTGATAAATGATCAAAGATAAAGGTGTTTAGGCAAGGAGACTTAGTTCTTCTTTAGGACAAGGCATCTAAGCCAAAAGGTAAACATGTGAAGTTTACACCTTTGTGGATAGGTCCCTATCAGATTGCTGAGACACTTGGAAATAACACCTTCAAACTAAAAGACTTACAAGAAGATGAATTCAATTTGCCCACCAATGGGTAGTACCTTAAGCATTACTTTTCTGTTGCTCCCCCTGGGGTCTTCATGGAGTAAACTATAAGAATAGTAATAGTTAGTGTAGATAGGCTAGTTTAGTTTCTTTTTGATCTTTCCTTCCTATCCCTTATTTGTACATATGCTTTTATATATTTGTTTAATTTTCTTTGCTTTCCTACTTTCTTTGATTTTTTTTCTTTGTGTTTGCTTCTCTGCTTGGTTTCTTGCTTCTAATAAGTCCTTTGGACAACCCTCAGCTCAAATTTCATCTTAAATACTCAATAACTCCATAGTTAAAAAATGCAAGTATGTATCTCAAACATTTGTTGATCATGGGGTTGAAATGTAAGCTTATGTCATAGTTTGAAAAAACTAGTAAGGACTGGTAGATAGGTCAACTATTTTATGATAATTTAAACATTATTTTGATCTAAATTTGGTTTTAATAAGAATTGCACATGTGGGATGAAATATTGAATTATTAAGGCATAATCATTTTTGTATTTAATAAATATCCTTGCCTTGGATAAAGTTACAACCATAGGTGATTGTCTGAGGATCAAACATTTGACCAAATCCCTAAACCTAGATGACTTAGTTCCCAACCTTTGCTAGAAAGCCTAAAAGATCTAAAAATACAAAACATAAGAGCTTATTAAAAAATCAAAAGCTTTTCAAGCAAAAGTGATTCTGGTAATCTCCATTGGGGCTATGGTGCCCATCTTGTAGTGGAGTAAGGTCTTGAGTGGAGCAAAAGGCATATTTGTCAAGGCTATGGATGCTTGACAGGTATCAGAGCAATGCCCAAGCCTTCCCTGAGCTAAATCATGGTTCTTAATGAATATCCAAACATGTTTTAAGTCAATTTTAATGATTAAAGACATGAAACCTATAATTTGTCTCATAAATCCCATGAAAAATAGTAAGTGGAATCAAAGCACACACAACATGACTAGGTTTTGATATTTAACCCTAATTTTGTAGGTACAGGATTTGTTTTAACCATGAATTAATATTGATAATGGCATTGATAAAGTAGAATTAGTAATTTAGTCATTTGTCTAAACCATAGTCTTTGAATTCTAACATATTGCTATGTTCCACCAAAATTCACTATTTTTTGAGGTCAACATACCCCCTATTTTTGAAAATTGGGAACCCGTGTGTCAAATTATATAATTTATACCTTAAAACCAATAATTCAATTGATTAGAGTGTTACTAACATATTTTCTCATTATTTATAGTTGAATATTATCCACACCATGTTATACTTTGGTCTATTTGTTCAAGGTTTTGCCTTAACTTTCAATAATGTTGTTAACCTTTGATCTTCATGTTTTAGGTTATAGGTTTAATAGAACCCTCATTAGATGGATTATGCTTAGATTTTATAGTTCAATCCCAACTTGGTCTTCTACTAACCTTTGGCCTATGGAAATCCAATATTAATCTATGATTAGGCTTATTTAAACCCTTGTTCAAAAACCCTAGCTTAGACCCTTTGATTTAAATTCAAAATTGATGGAAACAAAATTGGTGGGAACACCTTTTCAATGCTAAGGACTTAAGATTAATTTAACACTAAGGTTTCATCATGGTTTTTTCAACATGACCAAACCTAAGCCTAAAAATTATAAGCTTGGTCCCCTTTATGTCCCAAGTCCCTTTATTTCCCTTTATTTTAATATGGTCTAACTTCATGTTTGCAAGGTCCTTTTGTTATGTTCCTAGCTTGTTCAACTTTATTATTCATGGTCCCCCTTATTATGAGATTAGACTAATGTCTTAGTCCTAAGGCCCTATTCATGTTTATTAATATGAATGAGACCTTAGTCCAAATAATTTAACCTAAGTCCCTTTATGTTTCCAATCTTAACTTAAATCATGTGCATGTTTACAGGATCAATGAACCAAATATAATCAGGTAGTATGATCTAATGGAACAAGACTGACCTAATGAATTAAAGACTTTGATCAATGGAGCCAATATTGCTTGATCACATGGATCATAATCAATGATCTATGGCTAATTATACTAAAATGATCTAATGGAGTGAACACAAAATTGAAATACCAAGGACCAATCATGACTATCTACTCAGATCATGATTGATGGTTTGCATTTACTCACGAGAGATGATTAAATGACACATTTCAAGTTCAAGTTCATGTGGAACCTACTATTCATGGGACTTAAATTTGATGTTTTCATGCTTGTTAATTAATGTCTATAAAGCCATAATTGACATCTGTAAGACCATCAAATTTTAGTCCATTTGATTAATTATGCGAGCTTAAATTTGACATTTTCACACCCATCAATTGACATCCACAAGGTCATTATTGATGTCTATGAGGTCTTCATTGAATTTCACAAAGACATCATTGACTTCTATAAGACCATCAAATTTTATCCCATATAAATAATTATATGAGCTTAAATTTGACATTCTCATAACTATCAATTGACATCAATAAGGCCATCATTTATGTCTGTGAAACAATCATATTCAAGCTCAATAACTAATGTCATTTGGATAAATGAACATGTTTGTTGTTTATGTTACAAGATAAATGGAGACCCATTTGAAGAAGAAGCATGTTTAGAGTTTTGTGCTTCAATGATAAAATTGGCCTTCATTCAACCTTTAGCCCATCATAGACCAAGTTCAAATATTCATGGGATCAATTATAAACACCATAAACCTAGCTCAAATTTTATCCTAATGTGTGGTTGTGTTTTTAAACATTTGATTAAACCCTAGTCTAAAATATCTACTTGGTTCTCATATGTCCCATGATCTTTTGAGGTCTATTTCATCGACTTAACCCAACAAATACAAGGTCCTATTATTAAAAATTTAGATTAGAAATTTTTACCCTAAGTTTTTATCATTTTTATTAAAATGATAAAACCTTAGGATATAAAATATTTTACTTGGTCCTTTATTAATAAAGGTCCCATTTTATCATGATCTAGACTTAGCTTAAGTACTTTAGCCTATGGTTTATATTATGTTTATTAACATGAAATAAACCATAACCTAAAGTATTTGATGTAAGTTCTTATATGTCTTGATGCTAACTTATTCATCGTACACCTTTGCAAGATCTATAACTCGCATGAGATTAGAGCAACATGATCAAATAGAGTGAGACCTATATGGACTATTCAACACAACCTCCAAGGACATTCAAGACTACCACATGGTGAATGCACACCAACTAACAAAATGACAAGGTGTAGAGCTTAGGAAGCCCCATGAGACTACCAAGTGGAATAACTATAAACCTTAGTGACAATAATGACCAATAACATTTAAATCTTGGGATTAAGATCAATGAGTAGTGTTTATCTATGAAATATGACCCAACAAAGTGAGATGAGGTGGATTTTTCAAAAACCAATGGTTAGTTTTTGAATATTAATGGAAAAAATGTCATGAAAAGTGCCATGTAAATGCCATGGTGATGCCACATGGGAAAAAAGTGACAAAACCAAAGATTTTGTGGGTGGGGAAAATCAAATGTATAAATTCCAAGGTTTAAATCAAATCCAAGGCATGAATTCACTCAAGTGAAAAATACATTGCCGTTAAAGCTCAAAGCGACCTATAGAAAAACCCTAAGCATTTACAAAGCCCTAATTCAATCACAAATTGATCATAATTGAGCCCAAGAGAGTCTAATTGCTATCTAAGCAAGTGAAAAATAATCTAGAGGCAAAATATAGGTCAGTAGTGATAATTTTAATCAACTCATAGTCATGGTGATTTAGAAGACACATAGAGATGACAAAAAAATCTACTTAATCATATACTCAAAAGGAAGGGTCTTTAAAGACACAATATTTGATACTGTGGCATTAGGTACTAGAGACAATAATCGGTTAAAGTTATTTTGGAAAATTGAGGAATTATAACCCATAACAAGGTAGGAGAAGAAGATTGCACCCTTAAAGATAAGATATTATGACCTGGTTACAGTACAAATGATGAGAATTCACCATGTAGTAGAAAAACTAGAGGTACTTCACTATATAGATGTCCTCCTCCCTATTTTTAAAGAATGTAAAATTGAAAAGGGTATGCTGATTAATGAACATACTTAGAAATGCCAAGCCTATGTGTATCTCATTGATTTTGAGAGCTATTATAAGTTACCCAAGCCCCAAGTAGATATACCCACACTTAATGAATGGTCCAAAAATAATGACCTCAAAGCCATCCTACTCCCATGATTTTAATTTGGAAACCATGTTTTTTTTGACCTTAGTGGAAACATTCCCATCAACCAATTATGACCTGAAATTAGGCTGATAATGACCCTAATGAATAGGCTATGTGGAAACCCCACTACCACTTATGTTGATAGCATTTTGGTACCCTTGGTATACTTTGTGATTGAAAAAGAGCTCACCCCTCCCATTGGTGAAGTTATCAACTCATGTTTATGTAGACAGATCTTCACAGTCAATAAAGGGTCTAGGAAAAGCTTCTATATGCTGTATTATATCCTAGATGCCCTACTTTTCATAGTTGAGATCCCAAAATTTTTGTGATGGTCACCTAAAAGGATATAGACAATGTCTTATTTCTATTCAAAATTGCATATCTTCAAGTATAGAGACCATATTAGGTTTATCTGTGATTTCATCTATCCTACCTTAACTGATGCCATAACAAGATGCTTAATGCCAAGAGTTAGCCCATTAGCTAATAAATCCATTGAATCCATTTGGAACATCTAGTTTTATCCAAATTTCATAATCATTAGGATTGAGGGAACATAGTGCACTCCATTGAGACTACCAGTCCATGTTTTAGACAAATTGGCTGAGTAAGAAGTTGCATTCCAAGTATGCAATGGTATAGATGGGCTTTGTCAAAGCAAAAGGAAAGGACTAATACATACTCCACCCTTGGCTATTGGTATAACTATCTTCCAACATTGGGACAACATTGAATATGATGTTAGACATAGAGCCTTTTTCAAATTGCAACATAATGAGCTAAGAGAGTGACACCCTAATGAAAGAGTTGGGAAACATTTGAAGGATAAACAAATAAATTTGACCTATGAGCATCGACCAAGAGTCCATAACTCAATTTACACCAAGGCTGAATCCTTCATAATATTATTGGATAGGTTGAAGAAACATGGCATCAATCCAAAATCTAGATTGATGAGGGACTAGAAAGGAAGTGATGACATTTCACAGCTTGGTCTGAAGTAGTACCACTTATTAGGAGGTCAATCTTCTCAAACTCCTCCCATGCAAACCCAATCACAAGTAGAAGTCCTAAATTATAGAGTAAAAACTAAATAAAGGCATGAAAAAAGGAGACCTATGGAGGGGACATCATATTCAGCCCAACATAATGAACTAGGATCTCCATTCGAGTACATTAATGTGGTGGCATTAGACCTAGGTGAGACAGTGGAAGATGCATTATAGATGTTGCCACTACTTATCAATCTGATGAAGAATAAATGCAAATGAAAGAACCTCAACCCCAATTTGAGGATGTAGATACAAAAAAGGGGAAAGAATTAGCCTTGAGTCTAGTTTTAGTTGTTCCCCCATAAAAGACAAAGGCTAAACTTGCATTGGTTCCATCAAGAACAAAGAGACCCAAATTGACCTTCACTCACCCTTTGAGTGAGGTCAATGTCTTAAGTGAAGAGAATGTGATATAAGGGCCAACCATACTTGAATGGCTCATCTACGACAAGATACAAAATATTCCTAATATGAAATACTCTTGGACCTTGACCAAGTCAGTGAATGTAACTATCCATGATGAGCTCAAACCATAAATAATTGCCTTGTAGAAGGAGGAGAAAGAAAGAAAGGTGGATACCCTTGGGGAGTTAAGTGGAACTAAGATGGATGCTCCTGGGACTTAAAGTAAGACAAAAGTAGAGACTTTAGATCCTCCTCAAATATCTCAATCATCAATTAGAGTCTAATTTAATCTAAAAATTGTATGTTTAGAGAGAGTGACAGAGAAAAGAACCATGGTAGCTAGTGAAGAAATCATCTTTAAAAAAGTGGAACCATTTGTTGGTTTAATACTATTAGGAGGTTAGAATCTAGGTGATGACCCCATATTTGAGAAATATGTACTTGGATTATCCCAATCTCAATCAGCCCAATTGTAAACTAGCATCAAGGGCATGGAACAATAATTGAGAATCTAAAGAAGCAAAAGGAAAATCTAGAGAGGCATACTATTTTAACTATCCTAGATACTATGATTGAAATGTTTGACGCATCCCTTTATGACATGTTTGATTCTATGAAGATAAAAAAATCAAGACCTGGTGTATTGGGTCAGTAAGATGCAACATCTAGGGGTTTAATTACTCAATGATAGAGTTCAAAGGATAAAATAAATGATTTAATTTACATCTTGATAGGGGATAAAATCCTAGGGTTCAAGACCATTAGTCTTGCCCATCTCAACACAATCATGGGACTAATTATTGATAAAATTTAGGTATTAAGCATTTGGTCCAAGATCTTGAAAAGACTCATTAGGGATGATAAAGTTTTACTAGATATGACTGAACAGTTATTTAAGACTATGATTGCCTAACCTACAAAACTGAGCTCCATATGCATCATTATAAATGATGAATTCAAGTATAGGACCACTTTGTTCATGTAGGTGGTAAAGAACAAGAGCCAAAGTAGGTCTAGGGATGATAACAAAAAGATCATGGATATGATCCTAACTATAAAAGAAAAGATAACCAAGGTAAGGATCATTAAAGAGGCTTTAGAAAGAAATAATAGAGATCTTAAAGACCTAGTTGAATAAGAGGATAAACTCTTCCTTGAACTTGTAGTCAATTTGAGACTTAATGATGAGCAACATCAAAAGTTAGTAAATCTACTTCAACAAAACCAAGGGACTCCATCAGCGCACAGTCTACCAATTAGTTAAGAATATTCTCTTTTATTGAAACATTGTAAATTTTGAAAATAGAATATTCTTTTGTAAAAGCATGTATAATTTGTATAAGCACATTTCCTATAGATTATTACACATGGAAATAATTAGTGTATTATAGAAACTTTTATAAAGAGGACATCTATCCTTACACTTGTACACTTTTAATTTGATAGGACTGACCGACATACTTCCTTTAAATCTATGAAAGGAGTATTGTCATTTATAAAAGGAGGGCCTTTTGAGCTAAAAATTGTATAATTTTGAGCTATTAATGCAAGTAAGGAATTCTAAAAATATTTTTTGACTTTGTTTACATCATTTGCTATATGGTTTCTCTCTCAATTGTCTATTTTAAATTTTAGATTTGAATTATTCTCTTAAATTCTTGGTGTGCCTTTGAATGTAGAATTGTTAACTTGTGTTAATGCTAGGATTACTAAATGTTCTCTAGTTTAATTCATTTTATTTACTCTACATTTATATATGTGCATCAACTATCTGCTTAAAAGAGTAAAACTTTAAAGTAAACTTAGTTCTTATTTACAGTGTTTCTTATCTTCATTAGAAGTTCACTTGATAGATGCCATGACTTGAGATTAAGATATTTTAATTCATATATTGGTTTTTAATGCATTCCTGAGAAACACTTGAACTTTTTCATGATGTTTGAGATGAAGATCAAAAACACTTTTCTTCTCTGCCTTACCCTACCTTTTTAATTCTTTTTCAACCATTCCCTTTAGATTAAATTTTCATTATATCTATCCATATTAGTTTAGCTTTAGACTTATAACTAAAATTAATTCACCCATTAACATAGATCATTTTCTTACTTAAAAATATTTTCAAGCCACGGTGGCTCCCAACCACCAACTAATATAAATATTGTGGAACAGTTTGCTTGCTATGCTACTATTTCACCATAGGTAACCATATTACCATAACCTACTACTCATGCTATAAATTCTCCAAATTCTAAAATGAGAAGTGTCATTTAAACATTAAGAGCACCTATGGTACACATTTAAGCATTAACAGTACCATGCTAGTGGAAAAGGTCTTAGATAATGTTAGAATACATGCACCTAATATCTTGGTTTCATACCCTAGGAATAGAAAATATCTACACAAGTATGGATGTGAAATTTAGGGCACTAATTATAATAATGATAATTTATTATATATCACAAACACTACTAATAATTGGGCTCTCATCAGTCCACAAGATTCTTCCCAATGCAATTATTTGACATGGTGAACTGCCCACCATGTCGCATCGATACCTTTGAGGGCATAGTTCAGTGTACTAATCCAAAGATATATAATATGAATAAGGTGTTCCAAATGGAAATTAATATCACTAAATCCTTTATTGTGAAGTACCAAGGTAATTATCACTCGATATCAAGACAATTCTAATTGGCTTTACGTCATGGTCTCCTCATGCCCAATTTAGCATATGTGTGTCTAAATCACCATTAATAAAAAATGTAGATTCTCATGTTAGAGTTCCCTCATTAGTGGGTTTTATGTAGTTCATATATGTTAGTAAAACTTGGTACAATAGATCCACTTCTAACCTTGTGGGGGATCACACAGATGGAGACTTGCATTATTCCATGTGTAATTATAGAACTTGCTCCATGATTTTGAAAGGTTGATATGAAAACTAATCTAAATGCTATAACGGTGGAGCTAGTTGTGTATATTGTATGCAATTAGTGAACCCTCTAGTTCATAGATCCTGGGACTTTGGTTTTGTGCCATTGTGCCAACCTTAAACTAACAATATCCTCTATAAGCATATGGAAATGCAGGCTCCTTAGGAATGATGTACGACTTGATTTCAACCTTGTTAAAGGGTATGATGATAATATTATCTCCTTGATGATACTCCAATTAATTTTATACAATATTTATGGTCACATAACCATCATAAGCCTATTATTTCCTAACTAAGATAGGGTAGTGCATTTAATCAGTCTTCATATCAATGGATTCCAAGTCTCCTTATCAAATTAGATAAATAATTTCTACATATTCTAATCTCCCAATGGGTTCTACCCTTCCATAATTTGTGAAACTGAGTGTAGCCAAGTTTTAGCTAAGATTAGGTCATCCAATGGAATCCCATGTAAACTATGAAATCATATTAATTATGCTCCCAAAGTATAAAACAACATTTGGGACTTCATATCCTATAAGTTTAATAGCTGTTTGAGAATAAACATACCATAACTTGTTGGTTTTCACGTACCAAACTACCCTTTTAGTTCATTGTTGTCCTATTTTTATGTAGTCTAGTAAATTATGTAATAGATTAGTGATATTCTATGGTATGTCCTCATTGCACAAAGTAATTACTAGCTAAAAAAGATTCATCAAAGCTATAAATACTATGTATTGTATTAGTATGCAAATAATATACACATATTTTTGTCCATCTCCACTTATAACATCCCCTTCAAAAGCATTCTAATTTTATATGTTCTATAATAAATATGCTGCTTCAAACATTAAAACCTTTTATTTGATAGGATCTAGATACTTATCCTACCAAACCTTTTTGATTAGAGGCTCCTATGGCATATCCAAGTGTGACAATCCTTATCCTCTATATTTATTATAGGTGACAACTTACATAAATGTAGGATCCTTTGTGTGTGAGTTTACCATATTCACATTGCACATTGATTTTTCCTTTTTTTTTCTAGGGTAAGATAATATTTCATGTTATGCTACCCTAAAATTTGTAATTCAAACATTTTTTTGATGTGGATTATAGGGACAATTTCATGGGATATGATTGTCTTGAATGAACATGTAATAAAAAAAGCTATCTACCTTGTATGTCATCTTGTCTATGATTTTGGTTTCCTCCCTGGTATCCTACTCAGTAGCCTCCTTGATATCCTCTATCTTTATGGAGAACCCCACCCTTATTTTTTTTGGCCATCATAACCTCCATACTATCTCTAGGGGGAAAGTGGAGTCCATCTTGGTTGATGTGGTGGAGACACATAAATATAAGTTTGTTAGTATTGTAGGGATGGAGGTGTCCATCCAACTTGGTACCTAAATAACTAAAATGTTCATACTGTGAGACCCTAAGGATGATATTAAGGAGATTATGGTATCTACCTAGGAACATAATATGTATCTTGGGTCATCTCAACTTTTGTAATTGAAACTCCTAGTTTTATAGCTAAAACCTATTACACAACTAATATGAAGACATTCCTAGTGATGTCTTCCTTCATATCTTGAAGTGATCTACAATTATTATCATAATGATTATGGGGTTTGAAAAAATTACAATACATGTTGTGTGGTTAATGTATGTATTATTTTAATAACTGACACTTGGTCATAAGATGTCCAACTATACGACACATGTCGTAGAACTTTGTCTTAATTTTTGGACAATCATTCTTATGATGTCCTTCTTTACCACACTCAATGTGCCATATATCTATTTGGGGCCTATTTATTTCATGTAATTCATCCATATCTTTCAAGATAACATATATATTTACATCTATTTTTATAGTAGGCTGTATAATTTATCCATAGTCATCTATCTACTCAAATAAATCACAACTAATCGAGCATCAACCTTACATGAGAATTATGTTTATGTGATAGAAAACTAGATCCTAGGTCATAGGCTTTATATAAACTAAGAAAATTTGTTCATGTCTTAAAACTATAAATTAAATCAGTCTATAACATCTAATAATATATGGTCATAATCCTAGAGTGATTCTCCTAATTTTTAGTGATTTTTTTTCAAATCTTGAATGGTTTGGATTGTGTATTTTTGCATGTTTAATTCCTCAATCAATTTAGTCATGACGTTTTGTAAGGCCATTGTGGTTGGATTATTTTTGTATATGAATTATATAGACCTACCTATAAAGGATCCTATGAACTTGCACTTATTTGAATCATTTTTGTTAACACCTTTAGCCTATCATTTCATTTCATATGTCAAAAAATATCATTCAAGGTCAGTATACCCATCATATGGTGTCAATGTTATAAAACTCTTGGATTGAGAGATATGTTTCATAAAATCATACTAGAAACAATTGGATGCTTTAGATTGAACTTCACAAGTGTCTTAAGATTTGATATAGCTATCTTCATAGTACCAATATTATTATTTTCTAATAATTTTGAGTTTCTGTGCTTAGTTTTTCAAATTTATTTATGAAATCATCAAATCACTTAGTATGCCTCTCAGATTCTACATTGCTTATTCCTATTAAAAAATTAGGCATAGGGGATGAGTCTCATTGGAATGAATGATCCTTTTCTAAGGTATCTCTCTCACTTGAAATTGAACATGAATTTACTCTATTACTGAACATAACATCTCCAAGATATTATCCTTCTTCATCTCCAAAAAATATCCTCCCCTATAAATGCTTCCAAAAAATACCATTTGGATGCTTTAGTTACTTCTCTATAACATTTATTTAATATATTAGTTATATTTCTTCTATTTTCTCTAATTCACTTTCCCATTCTCATGCATTCCATTCAATTTATTTTTCACCTTCAATTCCTTTAGGTACTCTAATTTCTATTTTTTCATAGTTGCTAGATTATATTGGAGGTCTATCTCCTCTTGTAGTCTTTAACTTCTCTATTATATTCCTAATTTTATTTACATGAGGATCATTCTATTTACTCCATCACTTTTTCTATCGTAACTCTCTCTCAAGTCCTAGAATCATCTTCTCTTTCTAATTTTATGCATCCTCCATCTTCTGGGTTCAGGTTCATGTTCCTTCTCTCGATTACTTATCATTCACCTCTTCTTAGTTTGAATCCATATATAACCCTATAATACTACTCCATACTAGCTAGACTTCATACTATGGACTTCTCCACAACCAACATATTCATAATTATAGGTAGTCATTACAAAATTTTTCCTCTGATGCCTCTTACAAATAAATTATGTGCAATGTCAAATGCAATATATACTTGTATGGAAAACTTAGTGATGTATTCATAAATTATAATTTTTAGCAAATGATCTATTAAAATCATCCAATTAATGTCCAAGTTTTAAAAAAATTATAATTTTTTTCTATTCAAGACAAAATGCTTTATTTCCCTTAGGTTGAAGCAATAATATTCAATTCTTGACAACTAAGCAACTAATAGATTAGGTAAGTTGCACTAGAAAATATCATATATTTTTACATGAATATGCTTAGTTATAGTTTATTTAATATTTATTCCAATTTTTCTAGATTCTTATTATATAAACTTATAAATGATTTCATCCAACCATCACTCTAAATATCTTTGACTAGGTAACCATTTCAACATGTTTTCAATTTCCACACTCACCGCACCATTATTAGCAAAGGTTCCTATAAATTTCCATCTAAACATGATAAGGTTTGTTTTATGTGAATTTAGTTATAGATTTAGGAAATTGAGATAGGGATATGGAAAATCGATTCATTATTTTCATCCATCCTTAGTGGATATTAATTTAGACACATTTTATTAACCCAAATTATACATAGTTATATTGAAATGTTGGTTCAAAAAAAATAGGGAAATGAATTCACACAAAAATATAGAAAAAATTTAATGAGACCATTAATCAATCTCTATATTGGTATCTCATCAATCTAAACACCATTTCATTTACAATTATACAATATTTATAGAGATTCAAGGATGCTCTATTACTTTGCATTCTTAACCTTTCACTTCTATTTGAAGGAGTATTTTCATCTTCTTACAGTCCTTTGATATAAAAACATATGCCAAAATAAATAATTTTTTTTAATAAAATATTTATACATCACACACATGTCACTTATACATATTTTATAATTTTAAACTTCAAATTTTACTACCAATAGGCACACAGGTGTGTCAAACCTTGCTGAAGTTTATAACAGGTATTACAAAAGTTTTAGCACATACATGGGTCATGCCATGTTTTATCTACTTATATTTAAATATGTTAGTGTAGAGTGTTTATGAGATATATTATATATGGTATGATGATATTAGAGGTGTCATGAAAATCTGGGTGTGGTTTTTGAGTATTGGAGACCATTAAGCAAGAACCATAGTAACTATAAGTTGTGAGAATATGACTGGTAATATCATTGGAACTATATTAGGGAATCCTATTAGATTAAATTTACACTATAATAATGAATATTAGGATTGATAAATTTTAAATAATAATTTTAGGTGTATACATAGTGCCCCTCTTTGATGCACACATGTGTGTATGTGCACACATGCATGCATTTCAAAGTAAAACATGTAGATTGTGGATAACATTTTTTGCACTCTTGAATCTCCCACAACTCCAATTCTCATATGAAAACTACAAGGAAATTTACACAAGGATAAGTTCCCATAACAATAATTTTCTAAAACATGGAAAATGAAAAATTGAAAATGATACATCTATTTTTTTTGGATGTGTGAGGGCACATGTGTATGATTTCCATGTGTCTCTGAATCTATTATAAATATATGGGGATTCCCTATAGAATTAAATGCCTCTAAACCTATGCTAAATATTTCATGTGTTTTTTAGTACAATGTTTAGTAACATAAAATTTAGGATAAATAAAAAATGTGTACTAGAAAAGGAAAAATGTTAATAAATATCTTGAATATATCTAGTGATCAAATTATGTGTCACATGGTAGAGATGTATAGGAATAAACATGTAATTGCCATCATCTAAATGATAAAAAATAATATTGAATAACTAGTCTAGTGTTTTAGAGTATGGAGTATTTATAAATGGGTGAATATATGTCTCTTTTCAAATGTAGGATGAACTTGTGAAGCACATATCTCAAAAAATTATGTGTATTTTATGTTAGATACAAAATAGAATCACGCGACATGTAACATAGAAAATATAATATTAGAAGCATATATATTATAAGTAAGTTTCCCATACATGCTTATGATATAATCCATATAAGTGCAATAATTATATCCCCTAGATTGGAAAAATATAACCAATTTGAGCACAATAATGATATGGTCAACATGGGAAACATGTTATCAATGTGAGGACAAGAATAATATGCATCAATGGGAAATAAGTAATAAAATGTAAGCACTATAGTAATATGCCCCATATGGGAAACCTTTAATAAATTTAGGCACAATAATAGTATTCCACACATGGGTAACATGTAATAAATATAAGTATGAGCAGTATTGCACACATGGGAAACCTTTAAGCAATATAAACACATAAATAATATTCCCCACATGGGAAACTTATAAGCAATATATGTGCATGGATGATATACCCCATAGGAAGGAAACATATAAATAGTGTAGTAAAAAATATAATAATTTAAAGTAAAAGTATGAAACATTTACCCTAATATATGCATGATATAAATATTGAAAACATAGGCATGTGATAAAAGGATATGTGCATGATTTAGATCATGGCAGCATATAATACAACAATTTTTTGGTAACTAGAGCAAGTAAAATACCACATATATTACAAAGAACATAAAAACCATTTCAAACATTGGAAGGATGCCAAGAAAATGGAAATCATGTTAAACACATATCATGAAAATAAATCAAGGAAAAAACTAAAAATAGAGTAACCATGTCACATATAAAATAAATACTATACATAGTAAAGCAATGGAATAAAATCAAACACAAAGTAAACATATCATAAAAAGTATATAAATATAAGTAATAAAATCACATTAAACAAAAATTAAGAGTGTCACACACATGGTATTTAGAGAAAGGCAAGGATAACACATAAAACATAGACTAAGCACACTAAACACATATATAGAGAGAGGAAATCTTAAAAAAAAAGTAGGCAAAGAAAGCAAGGAAAGTATATCAAGTATGAATTTTGAAAATAACTATGTAATCAAGAACAAAAAAAATAAAATAGAGTTAACAAAGGAATACCCATGAAAATAATACATATATGAAAGTACTAAGAATATAATAATTGATTTATAAACTCTCAAATACTATATTTATATAATTCATAGAATCAAAATTTAATTCTTAATTCAAAATAACTTAAAAAGTATAGTTCAATTCATTCAAATGACCTAAATTAATGTGATGTGTTGTTGGAATATATTAAAAATTATAGATCATAATTGAAACACAAATGCAATAAACATGTATAGAACATAAAATCATGGAGACAAAGACATTTAGTTTTTTGATATAAAAAAATCTGGAATGGGAAAAAATTAGTTGGAATAGGCAATCACACTACTTCCTATCTTGTTATGGAAAAATATTTTTTAAAATGAGAATATTATAATGAGTACAACATATATCTCTCTTTCTCACTTAACTTTATCTCACTGTTACTTTCTCCAATCCTTCCTACAAATAATTGAACACAAACTTATTCTATGATGGCATATATATGTGTGTGGCTTCTTCTCATCAACTTTAGAAATTTACTCTCTCTATATATATTATACCTATATGGTCACTGTAGGTGAAAGTATCAATTAATGTAAACTAAAGGTTTATTAGTCACCACTCTAAAGGTACCAATGGTTACATAATTTCCTTAGTAGTTATGTAATCATTGCCTGTGTGAAGTGGTGTTCTTGTCACAAAGTTTATAACTCTACCTTTGAAGCTTTATCAATTATTTAAATTGGTTTTTAATTTCTATATATAACATACATATTATTTTTATATATTCTTACAAATCATACCTACCTTTTTGAGAGTATTTTGGTCCCACAAAGGCTTATTGGGCCAGAGGGGGGATGTGGAAATAAATATTCTACTTTCTCCTTGGAGAATCATCTTCATTACCTTGGTATATTCCCCTTGAAGCCAATATAATAAGGCTTGTAGGGTCCTCTGCACATTTATTTAAATTTTTCATTACAACACTACATCCTCCTCCAACTCTCCTTGCATGTCCACAACCAATTCTATAGAGGGTTGTAATTTTTATTCTTCTTAATCATATATAATGGATGGTTTAAACAATTTTAAATTATCACAATTGAAAACTAAATATGTTCTCATGAATGAGGGTGGGTCAAGCCTAAAATAATTCTCTCCAATCTAGTCCAAGATGGAAAATGATAAATATTTTAGATGCTTGAGCTTACTAGCTCATTCTTGAAGTCTTTATTTTTTCAAGTAAAACCATACCTTATCACTCACCTTAATTGTATTATATTTATGGTTTAGGTAATATCTATAATTGTACTTGGATTGAGACTTTTCCAATTGATATTTCAATTTGAGATGAATTTGCCTAATTATATCAATGATTTTTCTACTCTTGTCACCTTTAAATCTTATATCTTCACCCCTACTTACTATTCCATTGCAACATAAATATGATTAGTTTGAGATATATATGGAAATGGGAGAGATCATATCTCACTATCAATGTAGCACAATGATCTCCCCTTACAGAGTGATCCCCCCTCCCACCTCATATATATGTAGATATATGGGTTTTTAGGGGTTCTTTCAGATCCTCAATCCTGCTTCATATAATGACTTGTCAATGGATGTATGTAATACACAATTATATGAGTGTTGAATGTAGGCCAAATAATCATCCAAATTCCTTGGTTTCTTGATATTAAAGCCTATCATTAACTGCACCAAAGTTTCATTGACACCTTATTTTTACCCATTAGTTTGGGGGTGAAATGTTTTGCTTTATTAGAGGTTGGTATCCATATATCCCAAATAGGTGGTATAAAAATTACCTAATAATATTAAATATCTATTTAAAATAATGGACTTATGTGGCAAAAATGCACCCAAACATTATAAAAATAAAAATTTAGGGTCCTTATGAAATTTCATTATTTTCTTATGTGTAATCAAAACACATATTTTACTAACCTACATATAATATCATATAGATAATCATGACCATGCTTGGAAATTGGTAACCCTCCCAAAAAAATCCATATAAATTATTTTACATGGTTTATTATGTACTTTTAATAACATATACAATCCTTCTTTCTTAAAATTAGGCTTGTTTATACAACTAAACTTACATTGTATAATTAATTTAGATAATTATTATTGCATATTGGGTCAATACACATACCTTTGAAAATGATCCATGGTCCTACTAACACCAAAGTGTACTAAGAACTTTGAACTATGTGCTTCCATCATCAATAGAATCATTTCCTACTTTGGCACACATAACTAATCTCACTTATATAGTATCCCATCCCAAAGGTATCTATCATCAATAAAATTTGCACCATTTGGAAGGTAGTTCAAGCCTTCTAAATTTGATGTAACATGGAAACATCTCAAGGTTTTGGGTACCCTATTAGAGAGGTGAATCTCTAGGTTAAAGGGATAGATCCCCTTGATGAATCACTTAGACTCAAACACTACTCTAAGACTTGATCGAAAAAGGGATAAACACCTAATCTAATGGAGGTGATGCACAAAATATGAGTGGTCACTACCAACCAAATACAATTACACTTCAAATAAGAGACTAACCTACACATGACACTAATCCAAATCTACCTCTCTACATCAATGTTTCTCATGAAGTTTTGTGAACCAAGATTGAGCTAGGAAGACTAGTCAAGAGGTCATGACATGACACTAACGAAAATATAAATCACTAAACCCCTACACACTCCATTTGAACACTTCAAGAGACATAAAAATAAGTTTAAAATTGAACATGAATGCTAAACAAGGAGACACATGCTGTAATGAAATTACTTCAAGAATTAAGTATAATAGAAGAATTATATCCAAATATGACTGAAATATATCCAAATATATGATAATAGATAAGAAACTTCGAGGGGGAAACCTCCACAAGCTTAAATAAGAGCAAAATTCACAATATGATGATAAATAATTACCCACTACCTCCTATATATAGTCTATCTAGGCCATGGTTACTCCATAGGCTGACCTACTAATCAAAAGAAAGCATAGATAAATGTAATAAAACATCAAAGAGGGATAAATAAGCCACAAGTCAGCTAATACTATCCTCATACATGTGATAGGTTAGGGGTGTAGCATGACCTTCCCCTTCAAACCAATGTTTTCCTCAATGTTGAACAACTCTGGATGTTGTTGCAAAAAATCTTCACCTTCCCAAGTTGCATCTTCACTACTCTGGTTTTTCCACTTGATCAAATATTCCCTAATCTATCTAGTTCTCAACCTCTTAGTACGTGTTTGGAGGATCTTCTCTGGTTCCAAAATGACTCATCCTTCTTCATCTAGTTATGGGAGCTCTGTCTGGGCAGAAACTTTCTATCCAATGACCTTCTTCAAATAGGAAACATGAAATACTGGGTGTATGTGAGATGAATGAGGTAACTCGAGCTTGTAATCCACACTTCTAATTATTTATAGAACCTGATAAGGGCCATAATACTTAGGAGAAATTTTTTATCCTTTTTCTATTGCTTTAAGGACATCTACTTGTAAGGCTGAAAATGAACAAATACCCAGTCAGTTACCTCAAAATTTCACTCACTACGGTGTTGATCTTCTTGTTAATTCATCCTATTTTGTGCCAAGGCCAAATTCTCTCTCAAACTAGCCAAAACCTCTTGTTGATGTTGAATGTGCTCTTCCACATCTCAAACCTTGGTGTGCACCTTTGATGAAGAAGTGATGAAAGGTGGATGATAACCATATAGTGCTAGAAATGGAGACATTTTAGAAGAGGTATGGAAATATGTGCTATACCACCATTCTAAAAGTGGTAGCCATTTAACCCAATGTTCTTGTTTATCTGATACAAAACAATGGAGATACCCCTCTAAACATTTGTTAACCACTTCAGTTTGTCCATCAGATTGGGGGTGGTAAGATGAGCTATGAGCTAGCTGAGTACCCAAACAAGAAAATAGTTTAGTCTAGAAATTACTAGTGAAAATAGGATCATGATCACTTATAATTATTTTTGGGGTTCCATGTAATTTGAGAACTGCTTTCATAAAAATAGCCGCTACTGTACTTGCTAAAAATGGGTGTGAGAGAGCACAAAAATGGGAATATTTTGTAAGGCTATCCACAATGACCAAAATAACATTCTTACCTTTAGAATAAGGCAACCCAGTGATGAATCCATGGAAACCTCCTCCCACCTTTGACTAGGAATTGCTAACGGTTGTAACAGACCTGGGGTCTTAAGTGTTTCACCTTATTCTGTTGGCATATCAAGCATTCTTCCACAAACTTTTGTACATCTCCCTTGAGTCCTTCCCAAAATAATTCTTTCTTAATTCTATGATAAGTTTTCAAGAACCCTGAGTGTCCCCCAATTGGAGATGCATGCAACTCTGCAAGAATCTTATGCTTAAGCTCTAAATTTTTGCACAAGTATAACCTACCCTCTACCATAAGACATTACCTTTCCATTAAATTTTTTTAGAGGATAAATTACCTTACTAGAGATTATAAATCAGAACCTATGTATCCTTGTCTTGCTCCCATTCTAACCTAGCTTCATCCACCCAATCTATTTGCAACATGGACATTGCACAAAGTAATCCTTCTGTGGATGCATCCCATCTGGATAGTGCATCTGCTACTACATTATCTTTACACTTCTTATAGATGATTTGAAAATCATAACCCAAAATTTTGGTTACCCATTTTTGTTGTTCCTCAGATGATAATCTTTGCTCCAAAAAATATTTGAGATTATCATGATCCATTTTCACCTTAAAGTGTCTACCCATTAGATAAGGCCTCCATTATTTAACTGCATGAAGAATAGCCATCATTTCTTTCTCATAGACAGGTTTTTGTAGATTCTTACCTTTGAATTAATGAATTTCAAATGTAATGGGTCTTCCTTCCTGCATTAGTACTGCGCCCAATCCAGACCCAGAAGCATCACATTCAACAGTGAATGTTTGTGAGAAGTTTGGAGTAGCTAAAAATGGAGTGGTGCACATAGTTAGTTTTAGTTTCTCAAATGCTTTGGTGGTATCATCATTCCAATGGAAAGCATCCTTCTTTAGCAATGTAGTGAGTGGAGCTGCTATGCTACCATAACCTTTCACAAATCTTCTATAGTAACCTGTTAGTCCAAGGAACCCTCGAAGGTTTTTGAGAGTTTTTGGCATGGGCCATTCCATTATCACTTTGATCTTTTGGGGATCAACTTTGACACCTTCATGGGAAATAATGTGAATAAGGTACTCTACCTCCTGTACTCCAAAAGGACATTTAGATGGCTTTGCATAAAGTTGGTGCTTCTCCAAAACTATCAACACCTATTTCACATGTTGTAGATGTGCTTCCCATGTCTGACTATAAATCAATATGCCATCAAATAAAACTAGCACAAACTTCCTTAAAAAAGGCCTAAAAATAGTGTTCATCAAGCTCTAAAAAGTAGATGGTGCATTTGTAAGACCAAAGGGAATTACCAAAAACTCATAATGGCCCTCATGTGTTCTAAAAGTAGTTTTATGAACATCTTCATCCTTGATTCTAATTTGATGGTACCCCAAGTGAAGATCCAATTTTGTGAAATAATTAGCACCATGAAACTCATCAAGTAAATCATCAATTAATGGAATAGGAAACTTATCCTTTGATGGTGTACTTGTTGAGTTCCCTATAATCTGGGCACATCCTCCATGTGTCATCCTTCTTCCACACCATGACCACTGGTGATGAATATGCACTTTGGCTATGCTTGATGATCCCTACCTCTAGCATCTCATGGACCATCTTTTAAATTTCACTCTTTTGTGCATATGGATATCTATATGGTCTGATATTTGGTGGTTGACTACCTAGAATTAGTTGAATGGCATGATCATGTTCTCTTTTTGGTGGTAGTCCATTTGGCATGGCCCCAAAAATAGATGAGTGGTCCTCAAGAATTATTTGTAGATTAGGATGTGTAGATTACCTATGTGGGTTGAACTTCTATGGAGCATAATCATGCAATAATTCCATCTGCCCCATTTTTTAACATCTTGGTCATCTAATGTGAACTAATCAATTGTGGAATTTTTGCATGTAATCCACGTAGTTCAATTTTCTTACCTTCAGAATGAAAGCACATGAATAGTTCTTGGAAGTTCATCTCAATGGTGCCTAAGGTTGTGAGCCATTGGACTCCCAAAACAATGTCTATGTTATCCATGGGAATAGAAAACATAGGAGAGTCAAGATTGTACCCACCCATAGTAAGCTTAATACTATGGCATTTGCCTAAACAATTAATTATGCCACCATCTGCAATCATGACTTGAAATTTTAGTGCTAGGTAAATGAAACAGTTCAATTGAGTGGCCAACTTATGGTTTATAAAGTTATGTGTGCTCCCTGAATCAATCAACACTGTCACCTTCTATTTCTTGAGGAAACACACCACCTTAAGAGTTTGTGGAGTGCTAATACCTACAAGTGCATGACAAGAGATTGTAGGTTGGGAATCTTCAGGTACCTCCTCTATATCTTCCTCATCATCATTGGAGCCATCATCTACTTTTTTATCTTTGTTTGGTCCCTCATTGTAGAATAACTTCTTCTCAGCACATCTATGTCCTTTACTCCACTTGTTGTCACAACCGAAACATAATCCTTTTGCACACTTCTCTTCAATTTGTTGAGGGGTCAATCTAGTAGGTGGAGGAAATGTTGGTGACAATATGCTATGATCTTTGAAGTGAGTGAATGGCTTCTTCTTATTGGCTATGAATTTTTCCTCAACTCTACATGCCATGATAATAGAATCATAAATCTTAAGTGGATGAAACATGCGTACCTCATGTTGAATGTGGTCTTTGAGTCCACCCAAAAATAGGTCATTCAAGTTTGCTTCAAAAATTGTCTCCACACATAAGGAAAGGTTCTAAAAATGATGAATATAATCCTTAACGGAGCCATTTTGTCATAATTTTGCCAGTTGGCTAAAGTAATTCTCTGTCACACTATTGCCATAGTGTAATTGTAGCTCCTCTATAAAAATTGACCAGGTGACATTGAGAGTCATCTTTTTCTTTTGAGCGCACAACCATCGATACCAAATGAATTGATTAGGTTCAAGATACAAGGATGCCATGTTAACCTTCTATCCACCTAGAATCTAATGTAGGTAAAAAAAAATCTCTATTTAGTTGATCCAATTGAGTGGATATTTTCCATCAAATTTGTGCATATCCACCTTTGGTAATAGGTTCCTCTGTGGCCATGGAGTTATATTTGAAGTAGACTAGTTAGGAAAACCACCCTGGTGGGTTTTTTCAATAGAGTTAGCTTGATGATTTGACTGATTAATGTTCAAAGCCATCATGATATCTCCCAAACTATCTTGCATGGATTACATATTAGATTGTATGTCTTACACCTCACTCTGAATGCCTTGCACACTATAGTCAAGCTGGCTCACTTTTTTGATCTATGTTAGAAAACCCTGGTAATAAGGGTCCAGTACATCCCCCTTTTGACTCCATATCTTCCTTATTAGGAGTTTTAACTAGAGTTTCAGCACCCTTTCCTCAGCCCTGAGTTTGTGGACCTGCCATAAAAGGGTTTTATGATGTCGACCCTTATTGGCACTTTTGACCCAACTTTGACCAAGTAATTTTGGAATTATGTCAGCCTAAAATAAAAATATAAAAATAAATACCATAACCAAATTTTTATAATATTTCCATAAATGTAAATAAATCAGAAAAATTCTTTGAATTGCGCACTAGAGAGCAATTTTATGAAAAGCCATAAAATAGTGATAACTTTTGTAAAATAGATCCAAATGATCTAAAATTTTAATGCAAGATTAATTTGATTATTTATCACCTCCATTAAAAATTTTGAATATAAATTCATAACTATTTTTTATATATCGCAAAATTTAAAAATTTAGTGTTTCACCCACAAGATTGCCCAAATCGCAGCTCTGATACCACTTATAATGAAATTAATTAAAGAATTAAGTATAATATCATAATTATATCCAAATATGACTGAAAATATATCCAAATATATGATAATAGATAAGCCACTTTGAGGGGGCAACCTCCACAAGCTTTAATAAGAGCAGAATTCATAATATGATGATAAATAATTACCCACTACCTCCCATATATAGTCTATCTAGGCCATGGTTACTCCATAGGCTGACCTAATAATCAAAAGAAAGCATATATAAATGTAATATAACATTAAAGAGGGATAATTAAGCCACAAGTCAGCTAATACTATCCTCATACATGTGATAGGTTAGGGGCATAACACATGCCAAGGAAATAAGACTATCACTTAAAAAGATTAACTAAATAAGCATGCACATTGAAACCAATCCATGAAGAAGGTAAAACCTAGTTATTATTCATTGATCAAAGGTTTTAAATGGGTAGGGCTTCACCATACCTAGGTGGAGGATACTTTACAAAGCCAAAAGTGGCTACTTATATAGAGAATTATTAAGAGAAAGAGAGATATTGATGTAGGAGAGATAAATTATGAGTTTTCAGTCATCATGAAATTAGTTACCCTCTTCAATAAATGAGAATACAATCACATAAAACACCCTTTAGACATGTGTCAATTTGATCTTCAAGTAACTCCATGAGGCTGACAAAGATGAGAGGTGAAAACACTCATTAAGCATCTTTGAGGTTTTGGAGATATGACACCTTAACACAATGAAGTTAATTTTGTGAAAAAATCCTCCAACTGATATGATAATATTGACTCCTTCTTCAATGTTTGATAACTTAGCTTGACACCTCCAAACTCTCTCTATGCCAAAAGACACTTTCTTGATTAGGGAGTTAGTAAAATTTTTGAAACTACATTGGAGAATCTTGATACCTTTAATATGACTTGAAATATGGAAATTATACTTGAATAAGTCATCAAAACATTCCTTGAACTGATATATATCTTGGACACCTACCTTTCATACTCTTACTTCCATATCATGAGGTTCTCTTTCATTGATCAAGTAGGCCAATTAGCAAACTAGGCCTAATTGTTTGAAACTTATCATTTGGATGGACATAGGCATTAAATAACACTCCTTTCATAGGTGATAAACATGTGTGTGAAGTCAATTTATCCTTTGGTCTATCATTAAGACCTCAGGAGAACACAAACTTATTGTTTCTTACTCATCTATATGGCCACCTTACTTCACATTAGTCCATTAAGACTATTTTCAACACAGACCTATAAAGGTGATTTCATGGATAAAAAATATGAATTTTAAGGTTTGAGAGGTTGAAAAACATACTCATATACCCCCCATAATGGTTTTCATCCACTTACCCATCTTTACACCTTCTTTCTCCTTAAAACCTACAAAAATGTAGCATTTATCACTTTCGTACAAGTGACAATACAAAATGAATATGTGATCAAGACATTACAAGAGTGTTAAACATGTTCCAAATATAAAATAGGAAAATTAAATGCATTTGGATTCATTTTATTAAATATCTTCTCCATTGGGCTTTTATTAGGGTTTAAGAGAGGTTTAGGGAGGTTTAGATTCTTAGCAATGGTTCATAAAGGTTAGGTCCCCAAACTATGGACTAATGCCACTAGTTTCTAGTATACAAGGTCCTTCAACCTTACCCACTTGATTATAACTCCATCCAACTAATTTTTTAAATTATTTTTTCACAAAGGTGCTTCTCGAGTGACCATAGTGCATTCTATGTCCTCCTAAGGCCATTTTATTGCCCTTAAAGGGAGTGATCGAATCACTTGGCCACCTCTTTATGTATGGAATAAACTACCTATACCACTTAGATCACTTGTGTTGGCTTGGTTAAGTCATTTTATTATTCCATAACTCCTTACATAGTTTACTAACTAAACCACAGGGTGTAGTTGTAGTTTATCATCAGTTGTGGAGACCCTTGTAGGTGAGCTTTATTCTTTGGGCAATTATGTCTCACATTCATTTAAGTTACCTAAGTTCCTTAGAACCATTACATATATAAATGAATTCAAATATTCCTTAAGAACCCTAAACTTGTCTCTTATTCCTCATGATTGGATATAGGTGGTGATTTCAAGGTTTTAGGACTTCCTTTTTGAAATTTGACACTACAAGTTTTGAGTAAACTCATCAATACTCTAAGTGCATTGTATACCTATCCAAGCATAAATGACTCTTAGTTTATCAACCTCTGACATACATTAAGATATTACCTTTAGGTATAATGTGTGAAAAGAGGCTCTTAAGCTCATCTAAGCCTTCTAGGCTTTCCTCATGAGATGATACTGTGTGAGGTCAATTCCTTATTTAGAGATACTAAGGTAACTTTACCATTTTTTGACAACTTTGATTACATCCCTTTCCCATCCTTGAATTTAGACCAAGAAGATAACTTCAATTTGGTTTGGTATATGCAGAGCTTGAATGACTCATGTTTCATCATCTTTGTAACTTATTTTGGGCTTGTTAGAATTTAAATGACCTTTTGAACTTGTTCACACCTTCCAGCATAATATGTTCACACAATTATTCCTTATATCTTATTTTTACACTATGTACACCCTCTTGTGTGATTGGCTTGAGGCCCAACAGACCTAAACATACTTAGTCAAGATTATGTCATTTTGTTGACTTTAAATGTGGATTAGGAGTCATAGTGTGTTAGGAAAACATCTCACAGTGCTTTACATCCCTTATTAGACCCTCCATCATTTATGCCATTAAAGATACTTCATCACCTAGACTGGGTAGGCCTATAGGTGATGAGGATTATGTAATAGTAGGCTTGTATTTTATTATCTCAACAAATAGATATCAGATCAATTTTGGTATCAAAATTAATACCTTTATTCTTTTAAATCCACTCAACTTCCTCACAACACTTCAAAACTCTAAACTCCATCATTTTCTATCCTTATCCATTTAGGCTTGGTTGTATGTAGTGATGTCTTGGAGAGTTTTGAGTATCTAGTTATCAACTTGAATTGAATAATGGTTCCATTTGATATTTAAGATAGTGGACCTATTAAAAATTCAAAAAATTAAACTTTTTTCTCTCACAAACCATTAAAACCTTCAATCCTTGAAGTGTCCTTGCTCACTTTACACCCTACCTATAGGTCTACTTCTACCTATAGTTCTACTTATTGAGGGTTAATATTATTGACTCCTTTTACTTCTAGATTGTACCACTTTTCCCTTGAGAAACTTTAAATATCTCTTCAAAAGGTCTGCATATTTTAATTAGATATCAAGTGTTCATAATTTTTTTCTCCAAGATGTATAAGATTGTGTGTACAATAGTTCATGCATAAAGATTCTATACATGAGAATTGGAGAATATTCATTTGATTATATATTATTTTGGGATCTTAAATGAAGTAAATAAAATTTGAATGAGTGTCAAATATTTCAAGGTACACTTCCATGTTTTCAAGACACTCCTAACACAAACTTGGACTCATGAATGTCCACTTATAGGCCTACAGGCTTGTATGTCACTGCAACATTTTATTGGCCTTTGTTTGAAGGTATAATTGTATCATCACCATCATTATATAATAATTTTAAACCTTTTACATATTATTTTCTCATGCTTTAATGGTCTCTTATTTCTATTCAGGACCAACATTGATGTCAAATCTATAAAGGGCCATTGATGAACTATACTATGCTTCTTAGAGTAAGAAATATGACATTTATTAAAGACTATAAATAAGGAAACATATTAATAAAGAGGACATATGAATCATATAAGAGTGAGTGAATTTTATGTGATCAATGGAGTACTATAAACCTATGAAAGTGACATGCATCTTAGACAAATCAAAACTTGTAGTAAGAGTGACTGAAACACCTTATACATTAAGACACTTTTCATCTTTTTAGAAACACTTCATGAAGATGAATTATCTGATGAAAATAAAATTAAAATGATATATTTGACCTTTTTAAACATCCCTAAAAACCACTCTTCTCCATCTAATTCTAAAGTGGAGAAAAAAAGGCAAAATCAGACCTTACTTGGATGGACAAGGCATAGTGACCTACTGTCAATCTTAGCGATTATTAATAAAGGATGGGAAATGAATACATAAATAAATGAAAATATTTTAAAGTTTATTAGGACCCATAAAAATATCTAAAGTTTCATCTCATAATTCTCTCTCTCTTGGTTGTACCATCCACTTGAATTTTGCCTTTCTGAGCTTGTGAAGGTAGTGATGGAGGAGAAAGAGTGTATAATGCATATATATAACATTAAACTTATTAAAAACTATAAAAATTATCTTAAGGATACCAAATAACACTCTTAAACCATTTTCAACTAACAAATTATCTTCCAAAGCCGTATAAGTGCCCAAAAGTACTTGTAAAGTGGCATTTTGCTCATTTTAGATGTTAATCCTACAAATTTGTCAATATTTGAACATTAATAAACATTATATGAAATAACATACATTTTTTAACCTTATTTAAATGTTTATTTGGAATATGGTACATACACCTAATCCAAATAAGATAAAAGGTGATCAAAATATCATTTTAGCAAATAAGAACATGATGAAAGGTTAATACATGATATTGTCACCTTAAAAATAAATTATTGACATTTTATAATTGATATAAACCATATTAAACCTTTTAACATGTTTGAAAACACCAATACCTCATAAATAACCTCCAAGACTAGACAAGCACACATGAGACCAAACCTTGGACCAAGCTAAGAAATGACTAATATGACCACATGGAGAACATCTAAGACCATTTAAGACCATGATAAGACCACATACAATTTTTAATAAATATATGAAAAGTTTAAATCTATATGGTTTGACTAATTTTGACTTGAGGTCAAAATTTGGTCAACAAATTGGTGATTCATAGGGGTAACATGCATGTAATACTAATGGACTTGTAGCCTTGTCATTCCATTGGACAATGGAATCATTTACACTCAGTTTCAGACCTGACCAAACCTTGACCGTGATAGGACAATATTATTTTACCTTTAAAACACACCAAACAAAGACATCACACACAAAGCAAAGTAACAAGACACACATGTGCTATCAAGCACTTAGGAAACATAACAAACAACATGAGTAAACTATCTATATACAAATAACCTAAAAATAACTTATTCCTCATGGATCAAGGGTAAATATTGGATAATTTCTTGATCCATGAGATGAAGAATGACATGAATCAAGTTTCCTCTTGGAATTTTCTCTTGTTGTTTTCATCTTCTTCATGTTTACCGATATTTTTGGCATGCTCTCAAATGAAGCAATGATAACTACAAACCAATCACCTATGAAGGTGAATTCCTCTTATGCTTCAAGATATTTCTCATGATGCTATTTAGCTGAAACTTCATCAAATTATGCTCTATCTAAGCATGATTTTTGGGCCTCAATGGCATCTCGAGTGATACCACACTTGTTACTAGTTACTACAAGATTATCAAGCTCTTCAAGGAGCCTTGTATATTCACTCCAAGATGAATCATTATATTAAATGATCATATCTTGTTCAATTTTATCATGAGCATGATATTCAATAGGAAACATACCTTTGAAAATAATTTCTACCTCTTGAATATATTGAAGGTTTTGCTACCAATCATCTTTGTCTTATTCTCTTTGTTCAACATGAATAAGACCAACTAGAAGAGCATCTTCCTCTTTATTATAAATAACCATAGGGATATCAAGAGTTTCAAATTATTCTATGTAGTCATGAAGTTTCAAGGCAACTTCTTAAAGTTCTTTTTCTTGGTCATTATGCACTATGTTAACCTTAACTTGCTTGCTTAGAGAGTCTTCAACATCAAGGTTAGTTGTAACCTCAACTTAGTTAGATGGTTTGGATATTTTTATTGAATCATGCCATCAAAACATTATTCTATAACATCATCCTTGAAAATTAAAATGGCTCTTTCTTCCCCAAGGGGGGTACCAATGAATATCTCTTCATCAGGCTCACTTGAATAATCTTTATCAATTGCAAGTATAACTCTTTCTTCTTCACTTACCACCCATAGGTTAATTTCCTCTTCAATAAGGGATGTGGTAGGAGGGTGATGGGTAAATTCATGAGTTAGAGAGGGAGTATGAAGTATGGTGGATGGATCATGAATGGGTTTGAGAATGGAGGGCATTGTCTTAACCTTGGGAATGGTTGACTCTTAAATAAGTTTTTGGAGAGAAAACAAATTGAGTTGAGGAATGGAAAGGGTATCTTTTTAAACAAGAAATTCATTCACCTCATATCCTTCCTAAGGCTCTTCAATAGCTAAAAACTAATTTTCACACTTCTCAATTAGAGTCTCATTCTTGTTTTAAATACACTCTTGGGTAGAAATCTAGGATGGACAATTTGTAAGTTCTTGGGGAGAGGGAAATGAAAATTAATTAGGTACAAATCTCTCTTTGTCTTCAACCTCTTGATTTTGGATTGATTAAATTCCTTTAATCTTCAACTCCAAATCTTTGATTTGGCTATCTATACTCTCTTGGGATAACTTCTCTTGGAGGTGATTAGTGGCTTCATGAAGATAAGGGACATAAGAGGGCTGGTATGAGGTACAAGAGGACTCTTTATGAGGGAAGAAATAGACTTACATAGGTTTATATTCTTTTTTAAATTTATCTCGCTAATATATACTTGTCTCACCTTTATCAATCCATGACTTCACCACTTGATTCCAGCTTAGAATATTGAAAGACTTCTTTGTAGGTTCTTGAGAAAGAGTATGGGAATCTTGGATCTCAACAATAGGCTACTCAACAATATTTTATTATTTATTTTGTATGCTATCTTGGATGGAATTACAAGAAGGGAAAGTTTGAGGAACATATGAAGGACTTGGATCACTTGGATATTCACTTAGAAAGGTTTATTGGGGATAAAAACCTACTATAATGGAGGTGATGCACCAAATATTATGGATCACTACCAACCAATTATAATTACACTTCAAATAAGAGATTAACTTGCATATGAAACTAATCTAAAATTTTCTCTCTACATCAATGTTTCTCATGAAGGTTTGTGAAGAAAGCTTCAACTAAGAGGACTAGTTAAGAGCTCATGACATGACATGAGTGAAAATAAATCTCACTAAACCCTTACACACTCCATTTTTACACTTCAAGATACCTACAAATAAGTTTCAAACTGAACATGAATGTTAAATAAGGACAAACATGTTAAGGAAGTAACACTATCACTTAGCAAGATCAACTAATCAAGCATGCACATTGAAAATAGTCCATGGAGAAGGTAAAACCAAGTTATTCTTCATTGATAAAAGGTTTTAAATGAGTAGGGCTTCACCATACCTAGGTGGAGGATACTTTACAAAGATAAAAGTGGCTACTTATATAGAGAATTGTGAAGAGAGAGAGAGAGGTGGACAAGGAGAGAGAAATGATGAGTTTTTAGTCATCATGAAATTAGATACCCTTTTCAATAAATGAGAATATAATCATAAAAAATCCATTGAGACATGTGTCAATCTAATATTCAAATAACTCCATGACATTGGTAAACATGAGAAGAGAAAGCACTTATTGAGCATATTTGAAGTTTTGGAGATCTACCACCTCAACACAATAGAGTTACATTTTTGAAACACTCCTCCAATTTATATTAACATCTTGACACCTTACTCAATGTTTGATATCTCAGCTTGACACCTCCATACTCTCTCTATGCCAAAAGACAATTTCTTGATTAGGGAGTTAGTAGATTGTTTTAAACTACCTTGGAGATTTTTGACACCTTTAATCTAACTTGAAAGATGGAAATTATGATTGAATAAGTCATAAAAACCTTCATTGAACTAATATGTCTCTTGGACACTTACCTTTTATACTCTTACTTGCATATCATGAGGCTCTCTTTCATTGATCAAGTAGGCCAAATAGCAAACTAGGCCTAGTTGCTTGACACTTGTCATTTGGATGGACATATAGATTCAAGAACACTCCTTTCATAGGTGAGAAACATGTGTGTGATGTCCCTTTATCCTCTAGTCTATCATAAATATCTTAGGAGAATTCAAACTTGTTATTTCTTGTTCATCTATATGGTCGCCTTACTTCACATTAACCCATTAAGACTGTCTTCAACACATAAACCTATAAAAGTGATTCCATGGATAACAAAAATGAATTTTTAAGGTTTGAGAAGTTTAAAAACATACTCATATACCCCCCATAATGGTTTTAATCATCTTTACACCTTATTACTCCTCAAAATGTAGCATTTATCACTTCCATGCAAGTGACAGTATGGAATGACTATGTGATCAGGACATTATAAGAGTGTTCAACATGTTAAAACTATCAAATAGGAAAATTAAATACATTTGGATGAATTTTATTCAATATATCCTTCATCAATATTCCATTAGGGTTTAAGAGAGGTTTAGGGAGGTTTAGATTCTTAGTAATGGTTCATAAAGGTTAGGCCCCCAACCTATGAACTAATGCCACTAGTTTCTAATATACCAGGCCCCTAAACCTTTTCCACATGGTTAGAAATCTGTGAAAATGATCTATATAATTACAATTTCAAAAAGGTGATTTTTAGGTGACCATCATGTATTTTATGCACTACTAAGGCCATTTTAGGCCAAAATGGCCAATTCTAAGTTATCGTCTACAAACCAATGTCACTCTCACCTCTACAACTACCATAGGAAAAATTACATGTTAGATTTAGGTCCCCATTCAACCATTTCTTGATTATGAATTTAGTATCTAATTAGTGATGCTTTGAGGAGGGTATTATGCTAATAGGAATGATGACAATATTTCTTGTGTTTTGCCCTTACAAGGAGTGATTTAATCACTTGGATAGCTCTAAGTGTATGGAATACACTCCCTAGACCCCTTGGATCACTTGTGTTGGCCTGGTTAAGCCATTTTCTTCCTTTATAACACCTTACATAGTCCACTAACTAAACCTTAGGGTGCAGTTGTAGGTTATCATTAAATTTGGAGAGTAGGTGATCTTTATGCTTTGAGCAGTTATGTTTCACATTCCTTTATGTTACCTAAGGTCCTTAGAACCATTAAATATCTAAATGAAGTCAAATCTATCTTGATAACCATGAATATGTCTTTTGTTCCTCATGAATGGATATAGGTGGTGATTGTAAGGTTTTAGGACTTCCTTTTTGACATTTGACACTATAAGTTTTGAGTAAATTCATCAAGACTTTGAGTGAAATGAAGACCTATCCAACCATCAATGACTCTTAGTATATAAACCTTTAGTTTTTTTGTGTGAAAATAAGCTCTTAAGCTCATCTAGGCTTTCCTAATGAGATGTTACTGTGTGAGGCCAATTCCTTATTCAAAGATACTAAGGTAAATTTCCTATTTTTTGAAAACTTTCATTACATCCATTTCTCATCTCTAACTTTAGACCAAAAATAAAACTTCAATTTAGTTTGGCAAGCAGGCTTATGATATCATCTGGTTTGGTATATATAGAACTTGAATGACTCCTATTTGGTCATCTCTTTAACTTATTTTGTGCTTTTTAGACTTTAAATAACCTTTTTAACTTGTTCATACCTTCCACTAGAATTTGTTCTCATCATTATGCCTTATATATTCTTTTTACACTATGTACACCCTCTTGTGTGCTTGGCCTTAGGCTTGATAGACCTAAATACACTTAATCAAGCTTATATCATTTTTTTGACTTCAAATTTGGATTAAAAGTCATAGTGTGTTATTAAAAAATCTCATTTTGCTTTACATCCCTTAACAGACCCTTCTTCTTTTATGTCACTAAAGATACTTCACCACCTTGACTAGGTAGGCTTGTAGGTGATAAAGACTATGTAATGGTAGGATTAGGTTTAAATTGTATTTATTATCTCATTAATAAAATATTAAATCAATATTTGTATCAAACTAAGGACCTTTATGCTTTAAAATCTACTCAATTTCCTCACAAGACTTCAAAACTCTAAACTCCATCATTCTCTATCCTTATCCATTTAGGCTTGGCTATAAGTAGTAATCTCTTGGAGAGTTTTGAGTATAAATTTGTATAATTTAATTGAATAATGGTGAAATTTAATATTTAATATAGTGGAACCTATTAAAATTTATAAACATTCAACTTGGTTCTCTCACAAACCATTAACACCTTCAATCCTTGAAGTGTCCTTGCTCACTTACACCCTTCCTGTAGGTCTACTTCTTAGGGGAAAATATTATTGACTCATTTTAATTCTATATTTTACCATTTTTCCTTGATAAAATTTAACTATATATTCAAAAGGTATGCATATTCTAAGTAGATATCAAGTGTTCACAAATTTGTTTTCCAAGAAGTATAGGACTTTTTGTATAATGGTTCATGCATAAGGATTTTATACATGAGAGTTGGAGACTCTTCATTTGATAATATATTATTTGGTGATATTAAATGGAGTCAATCATATTTTAATGAGTGTAAAATAGTTTAAGGTACACTTCCATGTTTTCAAGACACTCCTAACATAGACTTGGACTCATGAATGTCCACTTTTAGGCCTACATTCCTGTTTATGACTAAAACACTTTATTGGGATTTGTTTGAAGGCATAATTGGATCATAAAAATCATTATATAAGATTTTTAAATATTTTACATATTATTCTCTCATGTTTCAATGGTCTCTTATTTCCATTCAGGGCCAACATTGATGTCAAATCTATAGAGGGCCATTGATGAACTGTACTATACTTCTTAGAGTAAGAAATATGACATTTATTGAAGACTATCAACATGGATACATATTAAAAAAAGAGAAATTATTAATCATGGAACAATTAGGGGATTTTATATGAGTAATGGAGTACTATAAACCTGTGAAATGGATAAACATCTTAGACAAACCAAAACTTGTAGCAATAGTGACTGAAACACCTTATACATTGAGACACTTTTCTTATTATTCGAGACACTTCATGAAGATGAATTATATGATGAAAATACCATTAAAATTATCTATTTTAATTATAAAAACATACCTCAAAAACATTCTTATCCATCAAATTTTGGATTGAAGAAATAGAGGCAAAATCAAACCCTGCTTGGATGGACAAAGCATAGTGACATGCTATCACTCTTAGAGATTTTTCATAAAGGAAGGGACATGAATCTATAAAAAAATGAAACTAATTTAAATATTATTATGACCCCTAACAATTTCCAAATTTTTATATCCTAACTCTCTCTCTCTCTCTCTCTTGGCCATACCATCCACTTGAATTTTGCCTTTATAAGTTTGTGAAGGCAGTGATCGAGGATAGAGAGTGTTTAATGCATATATACAACCTAAAACTTGTTACAAATCCTAATAATGATCTGAAAGATCCCAAGTGACACTCTAAAACCATTTTCAATTGACAAATGATCTTTCAAGACTGTTCAAGTGCCCAAAAGTGCTTGTAAAGTGGCATTTTGCTTATTTTAGGCATTGATCCTAAAAATTTGTCAGTATATAACCATTCATAAACATTATATGAAATTAGGTACATTAATTAACCTTAATTAAATGTTTTATTTTGGATATGGTACATACAACTCCTCCAAATAGGTCAAAAGTTGACCAAAATGTCACTTTAACGCATAACAACATGATGAAAGGTTAATACATGATATTATCACCTTAAAAAAAAATTAATCACCTTTTATAATTGATATAAACCATATAAAATCTTTGACCATGTTTTACAACATCAAGACCTCATAAATGACCTCTAGGACTAGATAAGTACATATGAGACTAGACCTTGGACCAAGCTAAAACATGACTAATAAGACCACATGGAGAACATCTAAGACCATTTAAGACCATTAAAAAACCTCATAAAATTTTTAATAACCCTATGAAAATTTTTATCTAGATGGGTTGACCAATTTTGAGTTAAACTCAAAATTTGGTCAATAATATCATCCATATTTTCCTTCGTTATCAAATATTTTAGCCTATAATTATTGGAATATCTCCCCAATGTCTATATATTGTGCATAATATTACTCATAATCCTCTTTATTTAAACATTAAAGTTGTGATATTTTTACCAAAGCTAAAACTTGTCTTATTTGTGGCCTATATAACATATCTTGCATTACATTTGTGTTTCCCATCTTGTACTTGATCACCAAATGGAATTACTGAATAAATACCATCTATTTGTAATGTATTTCTTGTGTTTTTTTTGTTCTTGAAAATATTAAATGGAATTATGGTTAGTATGCATAATAGTTTTTTACCAACAAGTAATGTTTCCATTTATTTATTGTTTAAACTAGTGCATACATTTCTTTATCATAAACAAGGTACCCATCATTTCTAAATAAAATAGCTCTAAATGATAAAACATCAGCTTACCTACTTAAAACAGCATTATCTCCATTTAATATTCACTTATAACCATTTAAAATTTGAATGGATGCTTCAAATTAGGAAGATTAATGACTAGTGCATGGATGATTTTATATTTCAATGAATCAAAAGCACCATCATGTTCTTGATCCAAATGCAAATTATTACTCATGAATAAAACTATATGTAGAGGTTATAATATTACATAAAAAGTTGTATTAAACTTACACATGCATTATAATACAACCAAAAAGCTTCTAGTCTTGGTGGCAGGCCAATTCATGATAGCCTTATCCTTTGTTGAATCCACTCATATTTATCCTTATCCAACCACATGTCCTAAATAGATGAGTGATTTTTTTGAAAAAACACGTATTTATATTTCACAAAAACTATTTTTATTTCAACATTCACCTCAAATGATTTAAATGTTCTTCTTATGTAGCAATAAAAATTAGAATATCATTTAGATACACTATAACACATGTATCTATGAAACTTTCTAATACATCATTCATTGATCTCATTAATGTAGTAGGTGCATTACATAAATTAAATGTAAGTACCAACCATTCATAAAAACCTTATTTTGTCTTGAAGGTTATCTTCCATAAATCCTCATTTATACAAAATTGATGATAACCCAATATGAGATCCAAAATTTTTAAGTACTTAACATGCTGAATTTGGTGCAAAAAGTTTTCAATCCATGGAAGTGGATATTTATTATTTATAACGATCTTGTTCAAGGTTGTATAATCTATGCACATCTTCCAATAACTATTCTTCTTTTTTACCATCACAATGGGTGATCCACATTGTAAATTACTTGGGTGAATTATACCTTGTTCTAATAATTATTTAAGTTGTTTTTAAAACTCGTTACTCACCAAAATTAATTTCCCATAAAAAATAATGCTAGGTAGAATAGATTCATATAAAAATGGAATATCATGTTCTACTTACCTCTTTGGAGGAAAAAAATTACGATTTTGGAACACATTTTGAAAATAATTCATCAACTTATCCAATCCCTTAAATTACTTGTTATCACTATCAATTTAATATTTATTTAACACATCCTCTTTATTATCTTTCAAATAAGTAAACAAAACTAAGTATTTTATTGAATGATTTTTTTTACTTAGTTGGAATTTACCATGGAGAGCTTGGGCTTGTTTTGATATGCCTTGATGCTTTAAATAAATCCATCCTTGAACCATCAATACATGTTACCGATTCTCATGAAGATAACATCCATAAGATACAAGTAAGGACTTCAAAAAACCACAACAAATACATCAAGAGGAATCCCATTTACTTTAGTTATTTAATGTATAGTGGGTTAATCTTAAATTTTAATTTACATATTTTATTCATGTGTATTTTGAGACCATTATCTACACAAACCAAAGTATATGGGTGAGGAATATCACCTATTTTTGAACAAATATTCTTAACAAATTTGAGACCCAACATCAACAATTGTATTAACCTTATTTTTTTGATTTGGAATAATGGTATCAACTCTTCTCTTTTTTATTCCTTATTTTTAGTGTTTTTGGGTGGAACCAATATTCTTATCAAATATAAATTATCCTCTATATATACCTCTAATTATCTCAAATATTCCATGGACTTCTTATAGTTATTGTTAGAGCAATTCTTGAAATGAATTTTTGAATGTAACCTCCAACACTTAGCATAAATATGACCATCTATAACACAATGATTACAATGATTATTACAGCCCTTAAAATAATTCAAAGACACTTAGTTATTATTACCTTTCTTCTTACCCTTCTTGAATGATTTTTAAGTATAATTTTCTCCTTCTTGATTTGATTTTTTAATTGATTTTCATTCGAGGGCTCTCCCTCTCCTTTCTTCTTATCTTCTTCTCTTCCTAAATGTATTACGATTATACACATGGCTCATCAATGTGTTGTAGATTAATTGAGATGAACCATCTCTATAGGCATGTATGAATCCCTCCCAAGTACTTGGTCAAGTTTTCTTCATCCTCCAAATCCAAGCCCTTGAGCATGGCTTGTCTATACACACTTTGAATTGATTCCTCACTATAATGATTCCAATTATGTTTTTGGTCATTATTATACCTAATAGGATAACCATTCATATTCAATAATTATTTAAAATCATCTCACTTATCTATAACTAGATTCTTATTCTTTTTAGAATATTCTAGGTAAGCCTCCTATATACACCTATATTTCTCAGTCACTACCAATTTATTATGCAATACTCATCAACCCATATTTTTCCTTGAGTGTACATCCTAAGGAGTGCATCATGATTAGGGTTTGGATATATAGTAGTAATTTAAGAGAGATTTATATCATATGATCACCTATTATACCTATTAACAATAATTATGTTAATATATAGTTATTTTAGCCTCCTCTAGTGTTGTTTTCTCTATTTTCTACCTCTTCTACCTAGTTTTAGGTTTTCTCACAAGTAACTCAATTAGGATCAATTTAGTTTTGATTTTTCCACTATGTTAACAATTTTATCGGCATTGGTTGATGTAGTTTATATTATTTCTCATGTCCCTTTCCAACTACATAGACCTTGATCAATATAGTTATTTGTATTACTAACTCAACATGGTTGATGCAGTACTATTTTTTGTCCATATCCATATAATATATCAATCTGGATCGATTCTATTAATATATAGGGCTCCCAGATCTCATTTTTATAAGAAACACATACCATTTTCTATAATTCCTATAGATACTATAAAATAAACATATAAAATACATGTAATATATAAATATAATGAAATATTAAAGTAAGATAATACATATATTTATTTTAGGTAGGATGGCTACCTCTTTAGATTAAACTAGCCTAAATTTAATAGTATAATAATTGTAATTCTCTTCCACAAATGTACCTTACCCACTAGTCCTCTATTCTACTATATTCTTAGAGATAATACTTACCTATTATTAAAATAAGTTAGTTAAGTAAATAACTAATTGATAATTTTCTCTAATAATGGGTAATGGCTAAGTGTGCATAAATTAGTGACTATCCTCAAATTATATTTAAAATGAATATTACAAGGGAATATTAAACCATATAAAATCATACGTGTTATTAGATACACTAACATACTTATGCACAAAAAACTTTCCTTAAGCAAAATAAGTGAAATTAGAGTATAGGGGATTATTCTTTTCAAGGTTTGGTATTTCCCAAAGTATTTGAATTTAAATAGAAGGAACCAAAAACACATAGGTAAACCTTAGTATTTGAAGTTACCAGTTAAGGATACTCATGTATTCATCCTTACCATTTGAGTATTCACTTACAACATCTCTCATAAACTGTCACTTGAGCTAAGGAGGAGATTGATGTGCCAAAATGTCAACCCAAGGTAAATGTCCCTATCTGTAAATTCTTTTATTATTTTGTTTATATAAATATACTAGAGTATTGTGTTGTTATATTATTCTCCACGTTTATCTTATGTTATATTTACATGGAAAATATACATAGTTAGATACCTCTTGGTTACAACCATTAGTTTCGGTACCTCTTGGTTACCACTTAATGTAATTTATATATCTTTAGCTTATATAAATGTTGGATCTAGGTTGTATTTATTCCTTAATTCCTTACATAGGATCCATAAATATATCCTTGATCCCCATTTTATAAACAACTCTTATTTTTAGCTTTCACCCCACTTTACAACATGACCTATTATATGCATATTAGATCTAGTATGGTCTTCTCCCTTTTCCTATATTATAGGATATTTATATTTCTAACTATATTTCCCCATAAAAGTTTTTGTTTAACCCAACTTGAATCTTAACCCACCACTATGTTGGGTAATTTTCATAATTTTATTTTTAAAGCTTCTTGGTTTTTCAATGATGTCTCCTCTCAAGGTTTTTATAGCCAACCTAAACCCATTTATATTATACATGGGTTACTTATTTCTCTCTTCCACTTCCATAATTGAAGGCAATTTCTCAAAGTGTAATTTTTCTCTTACAAAATCAATCATTCCATTTCCCAAAGCCAAATATGTTGAGAAGTGTTGTCATTGATGTCAAGGTGCATATGGTGAAGATGCATGGTGAGTGGTCTTTGAGGTATGATATTGTGTACTTTATGTGACAAGGAAGCCATGTGACATGATAGGATTTGAAGGCAACCTAATGCCTCTTCTATTGAGATATAATTTTGAGGCAACCTAATGATTCTTATGTTATTTGTTTTCAAAGTTTTTACTATGGTATAGAGAGAGTGTAAGCCTAATGGGGTATCAAGTTCAATTTCCAAGGAAAGTGTGAATATATGAGCATGGAAAGAGGAATGATATGTTGTTTCATGCATGCTCACAAATATTTAGGTCATGGTTTTAAATAAAAGTCATGAAAATTGGTTTTGAGGTCTCTCAAGTACACATAATGAAGGCATGCAAACCCGAGGACTTTTAGGTGTTCATTGGCATGTGTAACCTTTGCATTTATGGAAGCATAATAAATGAGAGGGGGTGAATATGTGTCATTAATAACATTTTATTTCCACTTCATCTACCATTAATTAATCAATATCAACCCAATGTACATAAGCATGAAGAAAGCATTTAATCAACCAAATCAATGCATAAATAACCATAACACGTCATATAAGTGGAAAACCCTCATGGGGAATAAAACCCACCAAAAAAAATCTTGGAAAAATAGTCATATAAAGTAATGAATCAATATTTATCTAATCACCAACCCAACAAGGAGCACCAACCACTAATTCACGAAGTACCCACTTGACTTTAGCAAGCACCAACTTGCTAGGAGGCACCAACCCCCTAATTCATCAATCACCCACTTAGATTTATCAAGAACAAACTTGATAGGAGGTAAAAAACCCTTTTTTTATCAATAAAACAATCAATAAACAATTATTATGACTTATAACCCACTCAACCACCAATTATTTGTCCACCTTTTCCTTGATGTTTATCAACACCTGATGATGGTCTTCTTTTGCTCTCTCTCTTTTTTCTACTCTCTATGACATTAATGTAATAATAAATATTATATCTAATATCTATAAACATAATATACCTCATAATTAACTTATAAACATATTCAGGCCTATAATACACCTCTTCTCATCTATGACAACCTCATAGACTTCTACTCTACTCCTCTCCTCATGAAGGTTATCTTAATCACAATCTGCCCTCATGGTCTGCTCCTTGACACTCATGATCACATATTCAATGATATTAATATGCATAAATAATATATGATATTAATTAAATCCATATTATGGTATTCATGACCTCATCCTACTCCTTTTTGTGCTCTTTTATTTGCTTGTACACTCACTTGTCTAACTCGCTCAAATAGGCCTAATTAGTCTTGCTTTTATACAAATCACTTTCTCTCACACACATTGGTTGTCCATGAACACTTTAATACTTTAATAAACATTAAAATAGGTCATATAACATGTTAAAATCATGAATAAATCAATACATTATGTTGGATATAGCTTAAGAGGCTACATTTCTTTGTTATGTCTCATGAAGACCTATTAGGCCTTCTTAGTCACACGTTACACTTGTCTTTATTTAAATGATTAAAAAATACAAATAAAATAGTAAAACATAATATTAAATTAAAATATACCTTATAAAACTTAAATTTAGGTCCAAAATATTTTTTAGGTCCAACCACCACTTGAACCTTTTCTCAAAACACTATTCACAATAGGCCTGTGCATACACAACAAATTTGTTTTGAATAAATGAAGAATAAACTCAGTTTTTTCAAAACAAAATGAAAAAAAATAACATATATATAATAATAATGACCTAATTTTAATAAAAAAATCATTATATGATTAAAATCAAGGTATATAGGCTCAAAATCTTTTATGCAAGATGCTTACTCTAAACTGCTGACTAGATCCAAAACATAGTAAAAGAAACATGAAATTATGAGACCTAATTAAACATAATAAAGGGATTTAAATGAATTAACATGATATTATAAAATAATTAAAAAACTAAAAAAATATCATAATTTATAATGGAAACTATTGGTCTTGTAGACCAATCTATTGACTTTCTCTCTCACAGACTTCACTCAGCCAGACAAGCCATTTTGGCTTCAATGTTCCAACATATTACACTAAATTAAAATATTATACAAAGGATGTATATGTCATTAAGTTAAAAAATAAATAAAAATCATTATATATATTTAATTAGGGAAAAGAGACTCCAACTCATCACTATAACTTTTTATATGCCCACTAGACCTTAGCATACAACATTCATGTTTGCATATAGTTCACTATCAAGATTGTTAGACCAACATAAAATTAGACTCTTGTGATTTATTTATGATTTTTAATTATTTAATCACATATAATTAACTATTATCCACATATAAACCATATTATCATAGACAATATTGCTCTATTGTTCATATTGGTCATACAAACCAATCTATCTTTCAATATGTCTCTATTCCATATCAAGAATTTAGACACAAACCTATACTTAAACTTGAATTAAACACTATTAAATAAAGATATACACTATATAAAACTTTTAAAACAATACATATGATGTACTATTATATCCATAAGTTATTGCAATTCCATCTTCTTCATGAAACCATCTACTAAGGTTTGTTGTCATACCGAGTCTTAAAACCCTCATACTTCTGCCAGTCTGTGTTTTACCTATTTATTTATATAACATAAAATTATAATGTATAAAATATATAAATTTATTTTAATACCTTAATATAATTTAAAAACATTTAAATTACTCACTTTTGATGATTAATAACACTAAACAACTCTGTAACCAAACCTTGTCTACCATTATGCAAACCTTCAAGGTACAGTCATGTTGTTTGATGTTTTTATTAAATAAAAACATGTTCCATAATATTAATAAATGAATGTAATGTATATTAAATTATTTAAAAACATATCACAATTATTAAAATATCAATCCAAACTCTCCAAATGAGTTCTAAAGCCATTCTACTCAAACTAGGTTTACTAAGTTTTATCAAAGTCTGCAATGGTCAACTTGTAAAAGTAATGAATTCACTTTTATAGACTTTAATGAATAAATCACACTTTTAGGTTTTTTATAAAGGATTATAATTCATCTTTTAGTTTTATACCATGCTAAAATTCTCAATATCTTGGTCTCTACATGCGTTTCTTTGCTCATTGGTTTCTTTGGTTTTTACCACAATCAACACCTTTGATTTTGACCTATAATAAAGGTAGTTGTATGGAAATTTATGACAATCCACCACCTTTAGGTTTTCCTCACACTTTTTAGAACAAATTTCCTTTATATCATCCTTTGAAAATAGTTCTTTGCTCATTGGTCTCTTTGGAAAGCATACTCAGTTTAAAAGCCAATGGTCATATACTTGAAAACCACCAGCTATTTACCAAGACATAAATTTCATGGGCTCTGGCATGTATCCAGTTTGCATATCAACTTGGGAAGCTTATAACTTGAGATAGACAACTTGTCAAGATACAAAATTTGGAGGTCATGTTCTTGGCACATATGACATCATCTCTATCTCACCATTTGACCACATTTGAATTTTTAGGTACATATAATAAATGCACAAACTAACTAGTTAATTTATATCTTGATGACATGTAGTGATGGTCTAGTTCTTATAAGCTAGGAATGTGCATTTTCCTTTCTCCAAAGGAAAAATTGGATCTATATAATCTCACCAAAGAATCTATGAACCCCTCACAACATCCTCTTAGTCCTCAATGCTTTGCACTCATGGAATACATCCTCTAATCCATAAAAATAACCTCTTTATCATTAATGCATCATAACATCATGCATCTTGGACATTAATTATAGTTCTAACATTAATGACCATGCTCAACAATCTCCCCCTTTGTCATTGATGTAAAAATACTCTTAGAATGTCTTCTTACTAATCTAAACTCCTCCTTCATTTTGATCTTTCTCCCCCTTTGACATTAATGACAAAGGGTTTTCCATAAGTTACCATTTAATCTTTGGACATGATCTTATCAGACCATTACCACACATACCTAAAGCATCATATATAAGATGACCCTATCACCATGATCATCTCCATTTACTTATTCATGACATAACTAATATTGAGTTTAAAATATACTAACTATCAACCAAATTGATGTAGACCTTGATCCACTAGCTCACCATAGCATCATACATTTTTATTTTTCTTAACGAACCTTATACCTTCATGCATATTGAATGCCATATTTTTTTTGTGACATTATTTCCCACATAGGAGCTACATTTGATGACTGATCAACACACCTCTTGCACTCATATTTAGCTCATATCTACCTTAGGTCTTCTCATCATAATAGTTGATTGTCATCTTAAATCTTGGAGATAAAACCATGTATTCCTAATGTTTAAAGCATCATTCCATGACCTTATCTAACTTAGACCTATTTTAAGACAAATGGACTCCCCTTTAGTCTTCACAACATATGCATTCACCATCTATACTTTCAAATCATCCGTAATAGAATCACATAGTCAATCATACTATACATGCATCTATTAAACATTTGAACCATTACATACCTTTATACATATTGAATCCATCTCATTTGCAAACATAAGGATGGATAATATCCATATTCATTTATTTTCTTAGGCTCTACCATACTTCTATCATGCTCAAACACTATCAAATATTATTCATATGTCTTATCAACAACTCATGTTGCTTTATTAGGCCAAACAAGGTCTAGAGGTGGTCTAGTTATATACTAGGTCTATAGGTCTTACCAATATATGATTACCCTAAGACTCACTTAAGTGATCTAATTATTCATGATCATGCTAAAAAAACCTCATATAGTCTCTTCTTTAGAGTTTAAATAGAACATCTTCATAGCTTGATGGAGCATCTTCGAAGTTACATAGATCTTCAAAGCTCGACTAAGGATCTTCATAGCTCACTGTGTTCTATCCTGAGTCCTTAAAACTCTCCTAAGTGATCTAGTGCCTCTTATGTATGATTAATCAACCTCATATAACCTATTTTTTAGATCTTAAATATAACATCTTTGTATCTTGATGGATCATATTTAAAGCTACTTAAACAAATCTTTGAAGTATAACTAGGCATCTTCGAAGCATGACTAGATAGGTCTTCAGAGCTTCATTAAAATGTCTTCAAATATTTATAGGTAAGTATTCAAATTTTATTAGGTGGATCAATGGAGCTTTGACAGAACATCTTTGGAACTTTTTCAGAACATCTTTAGATCTACCTGGGTGGATCTTCGAAGCATCGATGAAATGTCTTAAGATCATTGTCAGGAAGTCTTCAGATCTACCTGGGTGGATATTCAAACCTTCAAATGTCATATATAGGGATATTTTATATCCCCCTCACGCATACAAAATTTCATCTCTATATCTTTTTCTACATGGTAGTTCTTTCATAAACTAGCCCTCTAATTAGACCTACTTAGGTCTCCAAGTCACTTTCTAGATTTCCTATAATAGATCCATACCTGTATGGAATATCTAACCCAAAAAGCCTCATTTAATGTTATGATATCAATATTTCATAGATACTCACCAAATTTGGTGACACAAATCCATTTATAAATTGATTTATGGCCTTCACACTTCTATTTCCTAATAAGTGTCTCCATTAAGCATAATAGAGACACCCAACTCCATATGGCTCTAGAATAATACATACTCAAGAGATTCCCAGATCTCCATGTTTCTTATCTCTTCTTTGGTTATCATTTTTCCTTCATTCAACATCTTTTTAGGCTTTATTTTAAACTTAGGATTGACCTTTGACTTGGTTTCTTTATCATCCTTCTGAGTTGATAAAAAGTACTCTTGACATTATTTCAAATCTAACTTATGCTCTATATTAGAAAAAAAAACACCTTGGTTTATGAGTTAATCATGATTCACCTTTTCATCCTTCTTCTTCTTAGTCTGAGTTAATACCAAGCAATCTTGGCATTCTACCCTAGCAATTAGCTCACCTTGATTCATAGGTTGATCATGACTAGTTATCACCTTCTTTGGTCTCCATACCAACATTTTGTTATGACTTGAGGACTTATTCAATCTTAACTTAAAAAATATTTAAATATGAACAACACATTGACACTCATAACAAATAACCTTACTCTTTTTAGACATACCTCTTGATTGATGTGGTATGCAATCTCTTCTTTGCCAATTACTTCCTTTTCCTTAGTCCCTTGAAATCTCATTCTTGGATGGCATCCTTCTATAGTCCTTTTATTTATGTCCATATTGATAATAATCAAAACATTAAACATTAAAATCATTGAAATACCTTAGGTGTTAGGATTTATAACATAATTTGTCTTCATTTTGAGGTTGACCTTCTTGTTCATATTAGCATTCTCCTTATTCACCTTTTGATCTACTTTGAAACCAAAACTTGACTTATCATTGGTAGAATTTTGACCACATAACATGTCATATAGGTCCTTAGTGCTCTTTTAAAACTACTTATAGGTCTTCATATTACTCATTTTATTTACAAGATGCTCATGCTCAACCTTCAAAGAAACAACTTTGTCTTCAACTGGTTATACTCAACTTCCTTTGATCTAACCTTGAATTAATATCCTCTAGTTGATTCTTGAGATCCTTGATAGTCTTATTTTGATTCTTCAAATCATCAAGGGCACTTATGAGCTCATATTCAAGGTCTAATTTAGCTTCTCCTTCTTCATTTTCATAGTAGACTTATTCATCATACATATTGTCTTTTTATTGTTGATCATAAGACATCTATGTTTCTTAGGATCACCTTCAAGCTGTTAGACTTATCTTCAAAAGGATGAAGATATGATACCAATTTTTAGAAGCACAATCACTTAGAGGGGGGGTGAATCAATGTTATTAATACTCTTTTATTTTCACTTCATCATTCATTCATTACCATTCATTAAATAATATCAACCCAATGAACATAAGCATGAAGAAAGAATTTAATCAACCAAAGCATTGCATAAACAAATATAACACATCATATAAGTGGGAAAGACTCATGTGGAATAAAACCCACTAGAAATTTTTTTGTAAAAATATTCCTATAAATAAATGAATCAATATTTAGCTGAGCACTAACCTAACAAGGAACACCAACCCCTAATTCACCAAGCACCCACTTGGCTTTATCAAGCACCAACTTGCTAGGAGGCACCAACCCCCTAATTTACCAAGCACCTACTTAGATTTAGAAAGAACCAAATTGATAAAATGCAACAACCCTATTTTTGATCAATAACCCACTCAATCAACAATTATGATGACTTAACACCTACTCATTCACCAATTATTTGTCTACCTTTTCTTTGATGCTTATCAATAATTGTTGATGGTCTTTCTTTGCTCTCTCACTTTCTTCTACTCTCTATGACATCAATGTCATAATCAGTATTGTATATAATATATATACACATTATCTAACTCATCATGATATTATCAACATACTCAGGCATATAATACAACTTTGTTCATCTATGACAACCTCATAGGCTTCTACTTTACTCCTCTCCTCATGAAGGTTCTCTTAATCAAAATTTGCCCTCATAGTCTACTTTTTGACACTCATGATCACATATGAATTGATGTTTATATTAATAAATAATATATTACATTAATGGCATCCATATTATGCTCTTAATGACCTCCTCCTACCTCTCTTTGTGCTCTTTTATTCACTTGCACACTTACTTATCTAACTCTCTCAAATAGACCTAATTAGTCTTGATTTTGTACAAGTCACTTGCTCTCACACAACTTGGTCATACATGCATATTATAATACTTTAATTACCCTTAAAATATTTCATATAACATGTTCCAATCATGAATCAACCAATACATTAGGTCAGCTATAACTTAATAGGCTACATTTCTTCTTTAGGTATCATGGATACCTATTAGGCCTTCTTAGTCACACATTACACTTGTCTTTCCTAAAATGCTTCCAAAATCCAAATAAAATAGGAACACATCATATTAAATTAAAATATACCTTACAAAAATTCAATTTACATCCACAACACCTTTAGGTCCAACCACTACTTGAACCCTTTCTTAAAACACTGTTCACAATAGACCTATGAATTCATAGAAAATCTGTTTTGAATAACTAAAACATAAAATAATTTTTTACAAACAAACATGGAAAAAATAGTAAATAAAAAATACTCATTCCCTTAGGTTTATCACAAAATTAATTATATACTTCAACTCAAGGTATGTAAGATGCATACTCTGAACTACTAATTGGCTTTAAAACACAGTCAAGGAAACATGAACTTATGACACCTAATTGAACATACTAAAGGGATTTAAATAAATGAACATTATATTATAACATAATTAAAATAACCTCAAATAAAAAAATCATAATTTATAATGGAAAATATTGGTCTTACAAACCAATCTATTGACCTTCTCTTTCACAGACTTCACTTAGCTAAACAAGCCATTTTGACTTCAATGTTCTAACCTCTTACACTAAATTGCAAGATTATGAAAAGGATGGATATGTAACTAAAGTATAAATAAAAAACATAATATTAATTATATATATTTACTTAGGTAAAATAGCCTCCAACTCATCACTGCAACTTGTTATATTCCCAATAGACCTTAGCATACAACATTCATGTTTTCATATAGTTCACTATCAAGATTGTTAGGCCAACAGACCATTAGAATATTTTGATTTATTTATTATATTTCATTATGGACTGAAATATAATTCAATATGATACACATATAAACTATAATATCATAGACATTATTTCTCTATTGTTCATATTGGTCCTACAGACCAATTTATCTTTCCATATGTCTCTATTCCATATCAGGCCTTTAACACAACCCTATATTCATAATTGCATTCCAAAATCTTCAATTATGATATAAATTTTAAAAAATTATTAAAATAATCCATATTACGTCATATTATATCCATAATTTATTGCAATTCCATCTTCTTTATGAAACCATATAGATGGAGGTTTGTTGTCATATTGAGTCTTAAAGCCCTCATATTCATGCCGGTCTATGTTTTAATTAGTTATTTGTTTATATAACCTAAAGTGATAAATTATAACATAAATAAAGTTACTTTAATACCTTAATATAATTTTCAAATATTTAAAGTACTCACCTTTGATGATTAATAACACTAAGCAACTCTGCAACCAAACCTTGTCTACCATTATGCAAACCTTCAAGGTAAAATCATGTTGTATGATGTTTTTTTAAGCAAAAAAAGTTAAAAAATATTAATAAATGAATGGAATGGACCTTAAAATAATTAAAAACACCCACTAATTCTTAAAACAACAATCCAAACACTCCAAATGAGTTTTAAAGCCATTCTACTCATAATAGGTTCACTAAGTTTTATCACAGTCTACAATGGTCAACTTAGACAAGAAATTAATTCATTTTTATATAATTTAATGGATAAATTAAACTTGGAGGTTATTATAAAGGATTATACTTCATATTTTATTTTAATACCATGCCAAAATTCTCAATATCTTGGTCTCTATATGCATTTATTTTCTCATTAGTTTCTTTGGTTTTTATCACAGTCAACACCTTTGAATTTGACCTACAATAAATGTATTTGTATGGAAATTTATGACAATACCCAACCTATAAGTTTTTATTCTCACTTTATATAAAAAAATTCCCTTTTACACCATACAAAAAATATCAATAGATTGGCCTCTGCAAGCAATTCTTTGCTCGCTAGTCTCTTTGGCAAGCATACTCAGTTTGAACTCCAAGGGTGATATATTTGAAAACCAACAACTATTTATTGAGACATAAATTTGATGGGATCTATCACGTATCCAATCTATAGATGAACTTGGAAAGCTTATAAATTAAGATAGAAAACTTATCAAGATACCAAATTTTTAGGGCATGTTCTTGGCACATATGACATCATCTCTATGTCACCCTTTCACCACATTTGACTTTTTAACTACATATAATAAATGTACAAACTAACTTGTTCATTTATAGCTTGAAGATATGTAGTGATGCTATAGATATTTTAAGCTAGGAATGTGTATTTTCCTTTCTCCAAAGGAAAAATTGGATCTCTATAATCTCACCATAGAATCTATGAACCCCTAAAAACATCCTCTTGGTCCTCAATGCTCTACACTCATGCCATACATCCTCCAATCCATAAAATTGATCTCTTTGTCATTAATAAATCATAACATAATGCATGCTATGCATCAATGAAAAATTTATCATCAATGACCATGCTCAATATGCATGGGAACCTGAGCTATTAATGAGAGATGGGGAAGGGTCCTAGTTAAGAACTATAAGCATTGTTTTGGATTTAAGGGTTGATCCTTTATGAACAATCATTAACAACAAAACCTATGTTAAACCTCTCTAAAACCCTAAAAAGGACCTAATGTGAAATATATTGTCTAAAACAGCCCATAATGGTCTCAAATGACTAGACAATATATTATATATTGTATTCAACTCTCCTAGGCACCTCTAAGTGTGATTGAGTTGTCAAGGGTATGAGTAGACCCTAAAGGAAAATGCACATTTCTCATAGATTTGATGTATAAGTTAGTGTTTACCAATTAAAATTATTCAAAATGATGTAAGATTAAGTTTGAGACTCATGTTTCATGTTTGTAAAGGTTTTTATATAGGTTCTAGCCCTCAAGTATGCTAAATTGATCATCTAAGTTAGTCGCTAACATGCCTAATGATGCAAATAATGAGAAACCCAAGAAACAATGAGAAGATTATTAAGGATATGTTATCATGAAATAGTGATGAAAACATGTGTAATAATATGTTTTTTAGGACTTTTAAGACATATTTATATTTGGTAGAAGTTTTAGAGGTCAATGATTGTAGTGAAAAAGTTGTTCACAAGTTGACATGTCTAGTGCAAATGAGACAGTGAGATGTAAGGTCATGAGATTGGTCTACAAGACAAATATTTAAATTTAAAAATATTAAATTTATATATTATAATGGTATAATTATATCATAATATCATATAAATGCATTTAAGTCTTTGAGAGGTCATACAAGTGTTGAAGGTCATTATCACCATGATTGTGCTTTAAGGTAAACTAGTATTTCTTAGTAAACAAGTTGTAATGATGAGTTCAAATATCTATGCCCTAAGATGATATATATAAATAATATTATGTTGTTTTTTGTGACTTTAAAGTAATTTTCATGATTTTATAAATCCTGGAAGTTAGTGTAATATGTGAAAATTTTCTCTGGTTTGACTGAATGCAATGAGGTCAAAAGATTGGTCTACAAGACCAATATTTGACATTATACCTTGATTTTTTATTTATTTAATATTTTTATATATATGTAAAATTATATTTTTAAAGTACCGGTGGTCATGGGAAGTGTTGTTTTAGTTATTGAAGATCAAGTTGTTCATGACTAGGTTTTAGAGTGTTCTGGTAGTTTTAAGTGGGCTATTTGCAGAGAAATGTTTAAGTCCTTTTGCCATGAGTTGTGAAGTATAATAATATGGTGATGAACTTGAGGCCATTTATTTTATGAATATGTGATTTAATTCCATGCTTGTTTAAATATTTTTTGTTTAATCTTTAGTATTTCAAGACAAACTTTTTGTGTATGAGAAGGCCTAATTGTGAACATTACAAATGGTGTGCTTCAAGTGGTGGTTGGATTTAAAAAGTATTATGGAACCTAGATGAGTTTATAATATTTGTATTTTATTTTTATATGATATTTTAATACTGTGTGTAAAGTTTTAAAGTGTTCCAAGTCAGATCAAAGGGTAACGTGTGCTAATGAAGGCCTAATTGAATTAGGTCTCCTTAAGGCCTAAAAAGGCTTTGGTATTTTATGTCATGGACAACATATTATAAAAATTTATAAATGTATGAAACATGTCATATAACATATTTAAAGGATAATATAAGTGTTAAAGTGTATGTGGTCGATAAATAAGTATAAGAGCAAGAGGCTTGTATATATACAAGGTAGTTTTAGGCCTATTTATGTGTGAAAAGGGAAATCAAATAAAACAACATATTTTTGAGTATGAGGTGTTTTAGACCATTAAATAAGTTCATAGTATCTATGATGAAGATTTGATATAGCTTTTGTGTATGAAAATCAAGGTTATATGACCTAATCAAGTCAAGAAGAGGGCTAGTTGATCGAAGGAACCTAAAAGGCAATTTGAGAGGGATAGAAGAGTGAGAAGAGCTAAAGAAGGAAATCATCATATATTATGTGAATTTTTTTTTGAAATAAATGTGATTAAGATTTTTAGGTGGTTGAGTTGGTGCTGAGTCATCTAGGGGTTCGGTGCCTCCTTGTAAATGGGTGCTTGCTAAAGCCTAGCTGGGTTGGTGCTTAGATAGTTGGGGTTATTGTTCCATATGAAGTTAATGATTCACTAAACTTGTTTTTTGTCTTATATTAATGTATTTAATTTGAAAATATCTCTATTTTTTTCTTCCCCTTTAGGTTTTCCCACATAAATGATGTTTTATTATGTTTCATGCTTATGTGGATAAGTGTTTATACTTGCTAGATCTATATGTTTTCTTGAATGATTCATGATTGCTTAAGTGAATTTTAAGGAAAGGTTTTGAAGAATAATTTACCCCCCCCACTCTTATTCTTTTTGATTCTAATATTTTGTATCAGAATAAGCCCTTTTAATTATGCTTAATATCTTAAAGGAGATCCTAGATTCAAGGTTGGCTAGTCACCAAGCTCAAGGTGGTTTCTCTACTAGTAAGGCTCCTAATTTATAGGGACTAATTATTATTTTTATAGCATCATAATTTGGAAATATCTAATATTAATGGGACATGACATATGATAGTTAATTTTGATGGATACATTCCACCTCCTACAACACCAATTGATGCAATAAAAAAGAAGGAATATGAGAGCAATTCCAAGGCAATGAATGCCATTTTATGTGGCCTATTAGAGGTAGAGTTTGTGAAAGTGATGCATTGTGATTCAACCAAGGTGATATGGGACAAGTTGAAGACTATATATGAAGGAGACACCAAGGTGAAGATGGCCAAGTTTTAGACCCACTGGAGATAGTTTGAAAGTTTGAAGATGAATGGAGATGAAACCATTGCATCTTACTTATTGAAGGTTGATGAAGTTATCAATGTCATTAGGGAATTATGAGAAGAAGTGAAAGAGTCTACAATTGTTCAGAAGGTGTTGAGATCACTAAATCCTAATTTTGATTCTAAGGTATCTATAGTAAAAGAGATGCAAGATTTGGATAAGCTAGAGATGGATGGGCTTCATGGCATCTTGACTGCCTATGAGATGAGAAAAAATGAAGGCCTCCCAAAAAATAAGCAACATTAAAATCTAAGAAAAAGTTAAAATGTAAGAAGGTCAAGGATGAGGAATGTTTAGATGTTGATGATGATCAACTGATAGACATGTTTGTAATAAAATTGAGGTTTGGCTCTGGTAAGTACAAGGGTAAGTTGCCCTTCAAATGTTTCAACTATGGTAAAATTGGTCACTTTATATCTAAGTGTCCTAACAAGGATAAGGATAAGCATGATTAATAACATGATGAACATCATGGAGATGATAATAAATTATATAAATCTAACAAAAACAAGAAATATTTTAGGAAGTATGAGGGAGGAAAGGGTCATTCAAGAAAAAGAGAAGTTTATATAACAAAGAAGATAACAACTCATCTGATGTAAGTGACACATACACATTTGATAGTGATGATGACATTATTGAAAATGGATATGACAATAAAACATTATTCATGGCTATAAAAATAGATAGTGAGGGTTACTCAAAAGGGAAAGGCCTTATAGATAATGAATAATTAGATGAAGAAGAGGATAAAGTGAACCTTAAGGCAGAATTGGTGAGTGCTCTAGAGGAGTTGAAGTTCTAAATAAGAAAGAATAATAAAATAAGATCATTATTTAAGGACTATGAAGAGCATATTGGTTTGTTTGAAGAGACATTAAGTAACACATCTAAGAATTATGATGAGATCATCAATCAGATTGAAGCATAGATGGAAATAGTCACTGCTAGCTTAAAATATAAATAGGAAGAGTACACCAAGTATGGAACTAAAATGGAATCCTTGAGAGTTGAGTTGGATTGAGTATCTAGCAAGTTGAAGACCATCATGAAGTTTGAAAAGAGTATTGATTCTCTAGATAACATCTTGAGTAGTCATAAATTTGTAAGTGATAAGATAGGTCCTAGTTTCAAAGAAGATCAAAAGTAGGTAGATCAATTTAAGTATAAGGTCAACATGAAAGGACCAATCAAATAACTTAATACTATGAGGTATGATAATGTATTCAATGGTTATTGTTTTGCATGTAATCAGTTTGGTCATAGAGTAAGAAAGTATAGAAGACCCTATAAAAATGAATATGAATGGGATTATGAAATAAATTATTAGTCAAGAGGTATAAATGAGGTTGTTTGAGTAGTTGTCAAAATGTGGGACACACTGCAATATTCTATCCTAATAGAGGTATAAGGCCATCAAGTCAAAATAAGAGGTTTGAATCCCCTAGAGTGCAAGAGAGAAGGAAAATTAATGTGTGGAAATAAAAGATAGTAAAAGTAAGTCATGATTAGTCTACAAGCTCAAGTGGACTATTTATTATGACATAGCATATTTTAGATGTGAAATACAGTCAAGAATGTTTATTATCAGCTCATATTATTTATCAAACAATTGATGAAGAAGTCAAGCCTAAAGTGGTGATCAAGCCTAAAAAGATCCTAAAGGATATTCAGTCTTGTGAGAGCATGGAGATATGGAAATCTCCTAAGTTTGTGTTGTTTTAGTGCCCTATGTAAATGGGTGACTCCATTAGGCTTCATGGAGACACTCTTCAATTAGCAAAATCATGGTGGATGCTTGGTTTGAGGTGGAGCTATTTAAGTTATTCATAATATCCAAGTGTAGTTATTGACAAACATAGAAGAGCTCAAGCTATGATGATAAAGGGGGAGTCCCTAATTATTTAGTTAATGGAAATAATATGGTGGCCTAGTGTGTGATCAAAGATTTATGTCATATCAATAATGACAAAAACAAGGTGAGTGGTCTTGAGATCTAAGGTATGCATGGAGTAAGGAAGAAGCATGTTCATGTAATGATTCATATTCCATGTGTTGATATTATGTTTCAATAAGGTGTGATTCTAGATGGCACTGTGTGGAAGAACTTTCTCATTAATGTCAAAGGGGGAGAAATTTTAATGAGGGAGATTGACCAAATTGGGGGAGATAAGAGTGATTAGATTAAAGAATGTTTTACCATCAATGAAAAATAGGGAGTTTGTTGAGAAGTGTTATCATTGATGTCAAGGTGCATTTGGTGAATATGCATGGTGAGAGGTCTTTGAGGTATGATCTTGTGTGCTTGATGTGACAAGGAAGCCATATGACATGAGAGAATTTGAAGGCAACCTAATATCTCTTATGTTGAGATATAATTTGAAGGCAACCTAATGATTTTTATATAAATTATTATAAAAGTTATTATAGTTATGTGAGAGTGATGTTTGATGAATTTTCTTGTTTAAGCATGTTTATGTACTAGTTCTTGAGTACAAGTTGTCTTAAGAAGCCTAGTTTTAGCATGAAGATACCTTATGAGAAGGTATGGGTATAATGGATTGGTGAGATGGATACAAAGAGGTATGAGAAGTTTTATGAGTTTGATTTAGCATGTATATGAAGCATTTGAACACTCATGAGATTATTAGGGTGAGCCTATAGGGGAAAGACCTACAAATCAAGTTTATAACCAGATCAATTATAGACCCTACTTGACCTAATGAGGTATCTTGATCTATTATCAAGGCATATGAAGGATGTATGGATATGTTTAAGCATGATATAGGTTTTATGGCATGAGAGTGATATTTTTATCATGGCATTGAGGTGTTGAGATCATGGAAGAAGGCATAAAAGGTAGTTCAAGGCCTAGTGAGGTATGATGACTATGGTATACAGAGAGAGTATAATCCTAATGGGGTATAAGAATCAATTTACAAGGAAAGTGTGAGTATGTGAGCATGGATATAGGTATTATATGTTTTTTCAATAATGTTCACAAATTTTTAGGTCATGGTTTGTAATAAAAGGCATGAAAAGTGGTTTTGAGGTCTCTCTAGTACACAAAATAAAGGCATGAAAACTTGAAAAAGGACTTTCAAGTGTTCATTTTCATGTGTAACCTATGATTGGGAATATAATATATTAATAATATATTTGTAATGGTCCTAGATAATAACTATAGGCATTGGTTTTGGATTTAATGGGTAATCCTTAATGAACAATCGTTAACACCAAAACCTATGTTAAAACTATCTAAAACCCTAACAAGGACCTGATGTGAAATATATTGTTAAAAATAGCCCATAATGGTCTAAAATTAATATATAATCTATTTTAAATTGTATTAAAATCTCCTAGGCACCTCTAGGTGTGATTGAGTTGTCAGGTGTGTGAGTAGACCCTATATGAAAGTGCACATTTCTTAGAGATTTATTGTAGCAGTCAGTGTTGACCAAGTCAAAGTATGTAGATGGATGGAGGATGATTTTTTATACTCATGTTTCATTTACATGAATTTTTATGGACAATTTATATCCCTCAAGTATGCTAAAATGATCATCCAAGTTAGCTAGTCGCTAACAGACCTAATGATGCAAATAGTGAGAAACAAAGGTAATAGTGAAAATATGATTAGGGATGTGTTATCATAAAATAGTGATGAAAAAAAGTGCATGAATATGTTTTTAAATTCTCTTAATAAATGTTCATGTTTGGTATAATTTTTGGAGGTTAGTGATTGTAGTGAAAAAGTTGCTCACAAGTTGACCTATCTAGTGCAGATGAGATAATGAGATGTAAGGTCATGAGATTCATCTGCAAGACAAATAGTTACATTTTAAAATATTAAATTTATATATAATAATGTTATAACTATCTAATAATATCATATTAATTAATTGGAAGTATCTAAAATTGGTCATATAGGTGTTGAAGGTCATTGTCACCATGACTGTGCTTTAAGGTAAACTGATCGTTCTTGGTAAGCAAGTTGTAGTGATGAGTTTGAAGCTTTATACACTAAGTTTATGGATCTAAATCATATTGTGTTTTTTTTGAATTTAAATTACTTATAATTATTTTTTAAATCTTATAATTTAGTGTAAGATGTGAAAAATTTTAAGCCAACATGGCTTGTCTGGTTCTAGTTTGACTGAATGCCTTGAGGACAAAAGATTGGTATGAAAGACCAATATTTGACATTAGACATTATGATTTTTGTATTTTATACTAGTATATATATGTAAAATTATATTTTTAAAGTATCATTGGTCATGTTAAGTGTTATTTTAGATATTCAAGATCAGGTTGTTCATGACTGGGTTTTGGAGTGTTATGATAGTTCTAAGTGGGCTATTTATAAAGAAATGTTTGAGTAATTTTGACTTGAGTTGTAAAGTATAATAATATGGTGATGAACCTAAGGTCATGTATTTTATTAATATGTGATTTATTTCCATGGTTGTTTATCTATTTTATGTTTAATGTTCAGTATTTTAAAACAAACTTTCTATGTATGAGAAGGCTTAATTGTGAATAGTACAAATGGTGTGCTTCAAGTGGTGGTTGACTCTAAAAAGTATTATGGAGCCTAGATGAGATTATAATAGGTATATTTGATTATTAAATTATATTTTCCTATTGTGTGTGAATTTTTAAAGTTTTCTAAGGAAGATCAAATGATAATGTGTGCTAATGAAGGCCTAATTGAATTAGGTCTCATTAAGGCCTAAAAGAGGCTTTGGTATTTTATGTGATGGATGAAATATTATAATTATTTATAGATTTTATATGAAATATTTAAATGATAATACAAGTTTTCAAGTTTATATGGTTGACCAAGAGGTATATGAGCAAGAGGCTTGTATATATACAATGCCATTTGAGGCCTATTTGTGTACAAAAAGGGCAAGTGAATAATATAACATATTGTTGAGTAGAAGGAGGTATTGTATAACATTATATAATTTTAAAGGATTTATTATGAATATTTTATAGAGCTTATGTGTATAAAAATCAAGGTCATATGACCTAATCTAGTCAATAAGAGGGCTAGTTAAGTGAAGGAACCTAGAAGGTAGTTTGAGAGGGATAGAAGAGTGAGAAGAGATAATGAAGGTGAAAATAATTTATTGTGTGAACAAAAAGTTTTTATAAATGTGATCAAGAGTTTTAGGTGGCTGAGTTGGTGCTAAGTCATCTAGGGGGTTGGTTCCTCCTTACAAGTGGGTGCTTGCTAAAACCTAGTTGGGATTGGTGCTCCATGTGAAGTTGGTGCTTCACTAAACTTGATTCTTATCTTATAGTACTATAGTATATTTACATAGATATATGGTTTTTATTCCCCTTGAGGTTTTGCCACATAAATGATGTGTTCTTATTTTTTATGCTTATGTGGATAAGTGTTTATGCTTGTTGGATCTATATATTTACTTGAATGATTCATGATTGATTAAGTGAATTTAAAGGCAAGGTTTTAAAGACTGATTCACCCCCCCCCCCCCCCCCCCTCAGTCATTTTGCTTCCAAAAAAAAATCCCACAAATGATGATCTTTCCATTTATGATGATCTTAGCATGATAGGGTTTCCCACGAATGATACTTATATCATGGAAAAAAATCCATATAATGATTTTACCATTACTTAAACTTATAACATGGTTGAAAATAGATATATAAAATTTCCCATCTTTGATGATTATATCATGCTTGAAGACCCCACAAATAGTTTTCTCATTTCCAATGACATGGGTAAAAATCCCTATAACAATTTTCTCATTTTTAACACTTATATCATGATCAAAGATACCTTTGAAAATATTTAAATTTATGACCAACATGATCAAATAACTTATATATGGTCTTCTCATTTTTTATGACTTGAGGAAAATATTTGTGATCATTTTCACATTTTTTGACAATTCTTACTTTGACTCAAGCTATATGAGGATGATTTTAATATTTTCCACCATCTTGATTCTCATGATCCTTATAATATATCAGGTGAGTGAGTCATCAAACCATTGCTCATATTCAAACCTACCTTCTTCAACCAAAATTTATCAACTCTTTAATTCATGAAAAATGATTAGTTCACATGCCTAACACAAAACACATTATAGGTCATGTCAATTATTATCATAACAATCAAACTTAGCCTAAAACAATTACCAAAAAAATTATAATTATTTAGACTCATTCTATAGGTCCAATTTTAGTCTCAATCCTCTCTAAGTCATTAGAATATGGAAATAAAATAAAATAAAAAAATTGGACATGCTGATACAATTTAGATTTTTTTTGTGATTTTAATTGAATTAGCCATGCTAATATAGTCTTTTGATCAACCCAAATCTATTTAATAGGATATAAAAATGGCTGATATAATCATTAGTTCACATGTTGATTCTTATCCTATCACTCAAATTTATATCAAAATCATTCCTATAACTTATATAACCATTTAGAATCATCTCACAAGTCCAAATTTAGTCTTAATCCCTTCTGAATCATCAAAATATGGAAACTAAAAAATATAATAAAATTGGCCATGCCAATAAAATTTAGATTTTTTTGGGATTTTAATTGAATCAACCATGCCAATATAGTATTCTAATCTATCCAAACATATCAATAAGATATAAAAATGGATGATATAGTTAATTTTGTGAAAAAAACCTATATTGGCCACAAAAAATAATTTGCTAATTTATTTCAAATTTCATCTTCCTATGGGAACCAACTATATTGTCTAGCTATCATAATGTGCTATTAAAAATCAAAACCCTACTCTAGATGAAAAAATATATATTATCCATGACACAAAATGAGTTGATATAGTTTAAAATAGTGTAGACAATTGTAACTAGCTCGGCATGGATGATACCATAGAATTTTTTTTGAAACACCTTCTAAAGATCAAGAAATTACCCTAGATGTTAAAATTCCTACTGTGAGACAAATTTATAACAAATATGATAGAAATGGTATTACCTATGTTGATATTGAGGTTGATATGAAATCCAATCTTACTATATCTTATAAATTGTGGAATCTTATGACACCCTTAATTTTGTTAGTTCAAATGTTGGGGCATATTATGATGCTCACCCTTCTCTTAGTTTAGACTTTAAGGCATATTTTGATGACCAGACTTACCTTAATCCACACATTGGGGCATCTTATAATTCCCATCCTATCCCTTCCTCAAAATTTAGGACATCTTATGACACTTTCCCGTTCTCAAAATCTCAACCTCACAATGAGATAGTTATCAATAATCTTGTACTCATTAAAAACAAAAATATAAAACTTGTAGAAATATTCTACAACATAGGATCTATTTTTCCAAATGTACCTTGTTAAAGGTATGTTGTTTCTTTTCTGTACTTAGATATATAATTGATTCATAATTTACGTTAGCATTATTTTCATGGTTCTTCTAACTCTATTTTTTATAGCATGACTTACTTTATCCACACTTTTGGGTTTATCTTAAGCCTTTTGGCTCAATTTACATAACCTTCACATTCTTTCTCTCTTGGGTTTATTTGGCCATTGTCTCCTTTTTGGATTCCTTTGTATCTTGTATTTTACCAATCTCCCCTTCTTGGGTTTATTTGACCATTTCTTCCTTTTTTGACTCTTTTGTAACTTAATTTTTATTATTTTCCCCACTTAGGTTTATCCTCTCTTTGGGGTTTACTGATATCTTTTCTTGTGCTAGACCTATTATATGATTCCCTTGTTCACATTTTAGTAGACTTTGATTTTTACATCTTATCACCTCCTTTTTACCTCTTTGATTTTTAATTTTTGAATTGCATGATAAGACCTTAGCGAATACAACTAGCCCCTCCTCAAAAACACATATCTTCTACCTTCTTTTCCTATAGGATATTTTACTACCTTATTAACTCTACCTCTAATCATATTTTTTATACCTCTTAGCCTTTTCACTACCTTTATTACACCTTTTGACATCCTCTATTACACTTATATTTATGCTTCTTGGATTTTTAGTTTGTGAATTCCATGTTAATACATTGGGGAATACAACCAGGCCTTCTTCACAAGAGCCCGTCTTCCTATAATATTTATATATTTATCTTACCCCCAACCATATCTACATGTTTTCCTAGAAAGAAAAGGAAATGGTTGAGAGGTGTTTTTTCTCTTAGATTCAGTCATTTTCACTTGTGGATTAAATATTATAGTCTATCTACATGTTTCCCATCCATATTTTACCCTATATTATGATGGAAGTCTCAACCTTTTATGTTATTTTATTGTCTTAATTTATACATTTTATGATTAGGGAAACCCAATCATTCTCATGTTCATCTCTATCATTCCCCAGTTTTCACCTCCTTTTGGGCACATCAAGATTGGTTTCAAGATTGTATTATTTTTTGAGGTGCAAATCTAGAAGTATCTAAACTTCTTTGTCTCTAGGTTATCTTATTTAGAAACTAGGTGTAAGCTCTTTTGTGTGAGTAATATTTAACACCCATTGATGGTATTCCAAATCTGTCTAGAGGAGGAAAATAAAAAAAATCTAAAAAAATTAGAATCCAAGCTGTCATAGTAAATATGAAAAAGGCATTTTCAAAAGGAAAAATATATTTCAAAATTCAATATCACACCAAAAGACATGATAATATAATTTGGCATGCCCCTCTATCCTAGTTGAATATCAAACTCCAAAATTAGCCTCATTATAGAGTAGAGGTCCATTAGGGTGTGGTATGCATATAGACTTGGGTAAGAGGCTTCACATCTATATTATTAGTGCCACTTAATTTCTCATGCCAATACCTAATCATTGTAATAGATCAATAAATCTATAATGGTTCTTGAGGAATAGGGAACACATCATGGGAAGGTAGGATCTTTTTAAATTTCATGCATATTAACTTAATAGGATGATATTTATACTTAAATAGTTAACCCAAACTAATTCTTGATGGGTCAAAATCTCTAGGGCCATTGATGTTGAAAGTTATTAGTCTTATTAAACTGATTAAATTGTCTTAATTTTGGTAATGAATGCATTTTCACCTTAGTGGAATCCTCTTTTCCATCCCTCAAATTTTCCCTTTGATAGAAAAACATGTTTCCAAATCTATACTATCTTTTATATATATATATGTAATTTTATCCACATATTTTATACATGTAAGCATTGTGACATGTGTTAGTTTTTAGATGCTACCCTCTAAATTTGGCACATTTGAATAAAATTTGCATCTTTAAGATTTTTTGAGATGCACTCTTGGTAATTGCCTTATCTTTTTATGATTTATATTAGCTAATTTTGGGACCTTGGGATTTTAATATCCTTTTTATGGGTCCTTTGGACTTAATTCAACCCTCAATTTATCCATATGATCCAAAAAAAGGGAAATAAAATCCCAAGGTCTAGAGGAGGGTTAAATTAGGTCTAGACAAATTAACCCAGCTTAAAAGATAAAATTCATATAGAGGTTGAATTAGGTCTAGACATAAAATATTTATGTACCTTGTAAAATATTTATCTTTTGTTCCCTAATTCTTCTAAACCAAATTTATCCCTCCATTTATGGATATCCAACCCCTTTTTATATACGTGTCTCTTTCATTAGGTCTTCTAGACCTAATTTATCCCTCACTTAATGGATTTAAAGATTTCCTTTATTTTTACAATATTCTTTGATAATTATGCATATTTCCATTGTTAGGCTCTTCTATGTATGGCCACATTTCTTTTATCTAGTTTTAGACTTGTATCATTAGGGTTTATAAATTGTAGTACAATTATATCATCAAAAAGGTAAATAGAGACATGTATGTATTAATTTTAGTTTATTTATAACCATTTATTTATAGCCTTTATTTTATCTTTTGTTTTGATATGTTTTATCCTTAAGCACCATCCCATATTACACTATTGTGACATGTGATGAAAATTATGCAGGGCATATGTATACGCCTATATTTTTTGCCATTAACATTTTATTTTATATGAATCATTAGTGTATCTTTATCCCATAGTGCACGTCCTAAGAAACACAATAGTATTTTGGTTAGGTTATATCGTGTTAATTTATGATATATTATTATCATATGACCACCTATTATACCTATTTACACTCATTATCTTACTATGTAGTCATCCTAGCATCATCTAGTGCTCTTTTCTCTATTGTATTCCTCTTCTACTTATTTTTAGGTTTTCTCCCAATTAAATCAATCAATATTGAATTAGTTTTGTTTTGGCCCATGTGTTTACAACTATATAGGCCTTGGTTGACTTAGTTTCTAAACCTATCTATGTCCCTTTTCAAATATATCAACCCTGCTCAATATAGTTTTTTTCATTCTTATACAAACTTGGCATAACTAACATATTAATATTTTTTATCTAGTTGTTTCACTCTAATTTTGGATTAAAAACCATAATAGGATATAAATTAATATAATAATGACTTATTTTATATTTACATAATATACACAAATATACAAACTAAATATAATAGTGAATATACAACAAGAGTAAGAAGGATCTTATCTTATTTACCATACTGATATGAGTTATGATTATCTAAATTTTTCATCTTAATACTATGTAAATGATTTATATGTGATATGTTTTTGCCGATTTTATCCTAGTTAGTTCTAATAGATTAGGTCATTATCGATAATCAATATTTACCTGTAGTGTTTAGAACTGACTTTGCACACAAAGAATGAATGTTTTATTCTAGGGTGGTGTGTTTATGTTTGAAATATATATTTTCATATTTATTCAATTATATAATCATAAGGGTGTACATGTATAACCAAACCCTAGCTCTTTACAACCAAATTGATATCAAATGGGGGGCTGTCAAGTTATATGGTTGAGTTGAACTGACCGTGGTAAATACCCATTAATAGAGAAAGTCCTAAAATAAATTACCAGTGTTTTGAAGAGGGACCAAACTCAAACGTAGTTATCTCATTAATGTGTATATGTGTAATTTTTTATGCAAGCCTAGATGTTCTTTCTCCTATATTGATCTTGGTAAAATTATAAAGATATGAATTAACCCTTTTAAAATTAAAATTTATCTCTAATAATTATTTATGTGCAATATGTAGTATTTTATTTGAAAATGTAATGTGCCTATTCCTAAATACCTTACAATTGATTTTTATATATACGATTCTCTTAAATTTTAAAAAAGGACATAGTGGCATGCAAAGTTGACCAAAATAAGTTTAAATGTGCCCAAACAATGATCACAAATTGAAATGTGACATAAATAAATTAAAAAGGGATTTGGGTTAGTTTCATTATCTTCATTTAGTACTAACAGTTGATATTGATTGTAAATGGAATAATTGACCCAAGGCTTGAAAATAATTTAGTGTGAAAGGGGAGGGCCATAGCTCTCTATAATATGGCATGTAAATCTAGAGATGATAATATAATGGTGTCATGTAGCCAAATAAGATTAGTAAGACAATCAAAATATCAAGAGAAATATGTGGCTAAGTTCCTAGTTCATAGTTTAATATCTATACATGCAAAGATACTTAAAATATTATGAAAGAAGGATTGTACCAAATCTAGGTATCTACATTTCCCTCTCTTTAATATAAATTTTTATTGGAACTAAAAATATTGAAAAAAATGAAAAGGAGAATACATACATGCATTGGTGGTTGTGAACCTAGAATTTTTGTTTATTATAATGATGTCCAAGTGTTATAATATGTATGTTGCATGGTTTTACTCATGGAGTGTGCTCTTTTCATGAAGAGTCGAGATGCAAAGGGTAAATAGTTGATCCAATAACTATGGAGAAGAATATGAAACTTTTAGTCTTGTTCACTTCTTGTCTAGGGAAATAGACAATCTTCAAATAAGTAATTTGAATCACAATTTCAGATTGAATAATGAAAAACTCTATGTTGGGTTAAGGAATGATATGTTAAGGATTGTCGAACCTTAACACATCACTAAAAATGAATCAACTGCTACAGATTGTTTTCTAGATTCAATTATATAGTTTCACTTAATTTCACTCCATGTAAAAAAAATCATGACCAAAATGAAATAAAAAATGTTCATTCTCACATCATGAACACAGGTTTGATTTTATAGTTTCATTCAATGTAGAATAAATGCATGATCGAAAGAGAATGAAAAATGTTCATGCCCCATAATGACTATAGATATGATAGGTATGAAGTGGAATGACAACCATTTTCCATTCAAATATAAAATGTGATATTATGTATGATAAATTCATGATAGAAATAAAATAAACAATGTACATGCCCACATCACGACTGTAAATCCAACATTTGTGAAGTGGAATGACAACCATTTTCCATTCAACTCTAAACTATGTTTTTATGTATGAGCATGAACCAATATCATGCCCTATAAATATGAGATTGTGTACATATGCATGAATTAATATCATGTCTTAATTTGGAAATATTTATATGTGCATGGATGAGTATCATGCACCCTAAATCTATAAGTGTGCATGAATCAATATCATGCCCCGTGAATCTATACCAATGGATATATAATTTTATGTATTTGTATGTTGAATCTAATAACATGTATATTATTTTTTTGTGTATATATAAATATGTAAATCATATTCATGTAAAATTATGTACATATGCCCATGCATATGCATCCAAGATATATGAATTTATACTCAAGTTTCTATGAAATGAGTGTATATGCATGGCATATGCCCTTGTAATATGTACTAATGTACCAATATTTGTCATATAATTGAACCATATGATATTTGAACCATTTTGAATCATGTGTAATGTTACAAATTATGATAATTTAAACCAATTGTAATTTTTTAAAATCTGATAATTTGAATCATGTGTAATGTTCTAAAATTTGATAATTTGAATCATGTGTAATGTGATAATATTTTATAATCTGAATGTGTAATGTGCCAACATCTGATAGTCTAAAACATGTGTAATCTGACAAAATATAATAATGTAAAATTTTGTAATAATCCCAATGTATTCCCCCATTTCAATGTGAGGGATGTGACTATTAAATTGATCATATTGAAAGATATATGCAATTAGATAAGCTTGATGATTTGTATATTTTTATGAATTGAATATTTGAATTATTCAATTTATGAATTTGTATCATTATATTTTAATTTTTACATTAATTTGGATAAATAGATAGTAAATTTGAATAAATTTTCTCCTTGGATAACAAAAATTAATTGGCTAAGGCTATGCCATATATATATATATATAGATTCAAAAGTTGCTCCCTATTTTGAAAGATTAGGGAAATACTTTTGTAGAAGGAGAGTATTCAAAATTTTTAGTGTATTATATATTTTCATTAATAGTATTGTAAATTTTACCATGTGGAAGAACACATTGCATGTTACAATGTAATTTATGGGGAGCTATTTTGATACATGGTGTTTGAGATATACTATATTGATCTAAATTGAATTTGTTAGCATATTTGTTAGGTTAGTTTTAATATATGAATTTGTATATATAAGCCTCTTAGATCCAATTTTTATAATAAATGCAAACCATTATAATTTTATTGTGCATGAAAACATGCATTTAGTAGAAGAAGAGGAACTAGAGTATATGTGTTTATTCTTGTGGAGGACTAATATTACTCAAGGTCTTATTACTATGCTAGCCACCCTTGGACTTTGACACTTGACTTGCTTGGAGAGGGTCATTTTTTTCCAAAATCAATTGAGTATGATATTTTAAAGCACCTTAATTATGATTAGGTTTGTTCAAGAACATGTATGTATAATTTATTAAGGTTCTTTGTACTTTTTCTCCATTGAATGAGTCTTGCAATCACTGTTGGAGTCATGGTTTATATTAGGCCTATTAGAGAGTCTATTTATATGGTTTTTAATGTATGGATGTGTGTCAATATATTGTATAATGTCTCTAATATTTTCAATCCTATGTTCATGTCCAAAAAACACCCAAAATACTCCCTAATGCCTAGTATTATAAGAAGTCCTAATATATTAGTCCTAAAGTCATGATGTCCTAGTGAGGCCTATTTGATAGTTAGATATATGAGATGTTTTTCAAGGGTGAATGCCTCAAAAAGGAGTATAATTCATTTGATAGTGTCATTATAGTCTTTTATATACTTTTTTCATCACTTCCTAATGTAAAATAAGGGCATAAACAAAGTAAAGGATCCTAAAAAGTGTTTATGAGGATACAATGGGTCAAGAGGTCCCATTTGAAGTAATTAAAGTATTTTTAAGAAAGTGAGGCATTATTAAATGTTTTAAAAAGTCATTTATCAATATGTGAAAACTCTTTTGAGATCTTAAATCCATACAAATGGTTAAAAGGCATTGAACCTAATATTTCCCCTGCATTCTTGTCCTTAGTGGTTTTTAGTTCTTCCAACGTGAGGAGAATGTACCTAACCATCACTGAACCATTACTCATGCTCAAGCATGATAATGGAATTTTAATTACTCAAGGGTATTTTTTAATCTCCATTGAATAAAATATCAAAGTTGGACCACCAGGATCAAGGCCTAGAGCTTCAAGGAGGAGGTTTCAATCATCTTTTACAAGTTTCTTGAGATTGTAGTGGAGAAGACATAATGTCTCAAAGAGTTAACATCCTCTGAACCCTTTTATGTAGGTTACTAAATGAAGGGGAGATTCATTCATGGAATAAATGGCATGTTTCAAGTAAAATCACATGAATACAAGCCATGAACAATGAGTGCAGGCCTAGAAGAATTATAGGTTTTGGTCTTGAATGCTCATGATTATAGAGGTTTTATAGGTTTTATGTATTGAATTATGATACAAAACATTCCTTAAAAACATATATAATGTGTATATAACCATCCTTGATGCCTTACCATGCAAAACAAGGCATGAAATCTCTCAAATATGAAGGTTTTCTAAAAGTTATAAGTTTTCAAAAGGTTTTTCTTTAAGTTGCAGAACCTAGCAGGGAATTTAAAGCATGAAATAGGATCACATGGGTACCCTAATCATGATTTTTATCTCACATTAATTCAAGGAATATAACCTAATTCACAATCCTCCAAACATACTAAAATTGATCTAACATCTTGCTCGTAGGTACTTACAGGCAATTTTCATCGATGAGCCATCTTAGTTCAATATTTGCATGGATTATTACATCCATTTAATGGAATATGGGAGGTATTTATGGATAATATCTATGTGTTTAGAGGTAAAAATAATAAAACAAAGCTATGAACAATCACTAACAAGCCTAAAACAACTTATAGATAACCCAAGAGAAACATGATTAAGGATTTATATGAACTCCTCCAAATGCATGGAAAATAATGGATGATGGAGGGTGTTAATAGGTTTAATAGGCACCATATTAAGTCATAAATGTTGATAAGTAAGCTTGGAATCAATTTAAATGGTCAAGAAGACCACAAGTAGTCTTAAACCTTGTTAAACCCTAAAACCATGAATCCACCTTTTTGAGGTTTAAACCTTGTCTAAATAGGAAAGATGATGTATTAAAGTCCTCCAATGGTTTCAATATCCTATATAATCACATAAAAAAAAATTATAGGTTGCAGGCCCATGGGAGCCAAAGTGAAGGTTTCAATGGCATTTCAAGCTTAAAAAAGACCTGGATAGGTGTACAAACAAAGGATGATGTTCTCAAAAATATTTTAAGATGTTTCTCTCTTAATGAAATTTTCATAAACAATCCAATAAAATCTCCATATGCATCTAAAATACCCTATAAAGAGTTACTGAGATAGGTTTTCATGAAGATGTCAAGTATGTTACAAGGAGGTTTAGGAATTAGAAGAAAGGTTATGTGAAGGGAGGGATAATATATTGATTAACATCATTGATAGATTATTCTTGGATTTAAAGAGTCTCTTGGTAGTTTTAATGCACCTGTAAATCATAAATAAGAAGATTGAGAGGTTTTATGAGTTCAAGATGCTTATAAGAGGATTGTAGGCCTGTAGGCTATGAGTCCTACTCTAAAAGATCTTATTAAACCTAAATGTTCTTATTTGAGATTTAAGATGTATTATGGTGAATTATTAAGTCTCTTTAAAGTCCCAAAGATGATCAAGTGACCTATAGACATGCAAATGAGAGTTACCAAAGATAAAGGTATGAATGCAAGGCTTAACAGTGAGATAAGTTTTAATTACATTTTCGATCACTATCCAAGACTCCTAAAGGTTGAATGGTAAATTTTTAAAAGATTTTGTAGGCCTATAAGGCCAAAATAATTTGAAACATGAATTTTTAGGTAGAGTTTCTAGGTATAACTTGTTAAAGCTTGTGAAATGAGGTTCTGAAGAAAGAAAACATGCACCTACAGGTTTATAGGTATGCCTAAAATATCCAAGAGAGATTTCTTGTTTTAAACTTATGGAAAAATTATTCTCAAAGCCTTAAAAGGGACTAAAGGTTAGAATTAACAAGTTTCAGGAAGGTCTAAGGATAATAACACCTAATGGTAGGTTGACATGGCCTCTACATCACTCAAACACTTATACATATGGTTGATAACTATGAGATCAAATATCTAGTATGCCAAGACTCTTATGATAGAATTACTTCCAGGTTATAAAGGACTTACTAGTAAATCATATGGTTAAAAGGATTCATGAAAGTCTACAGGCCTCTTAAAATCACCTAAAAACATGTCACAATAGGAGCTCAAACACATCAAAGAAGTTTTAGGTGGTTTGTTGTTAGGTTGTGGAGCTAAAAGCTTCACTGATGTAGACATTGGAGTAGGGTGCTGAGTGTCACAGTCACCGGATCGGTCAGGCCAACCAATGCTAGTCAGGTGGAGACAGGAAGCTATCGATGATGGTCAGAGATCGGCCGACATCGGTCACCCCCAGACAGACAGGGAACGACGTCGGTCTCTTGTGTGGTTCCAAACTGCGAGTTCCACAGATAGTTTGTTAATGAACTGGTTGTTTGCATGAAGAAGGCTAATTTTAGTCTTGAGCTATGGATCTAATTATTGTAATCAGGTGTCTAATTATTGTTTGCATGATATCTATATAATAGACTCATGGGCTGTATTGTTATTTGTGCTAGAGAGTAAGAGAGCAAATATTAGCTCCTTCAGAGTGAATAGAGCATGGTGTGTTCCTCTTAGTGCCACAGTGCCAAGTGTGGGTGCTGGTTTGGATAATTAGAAGGATTCATGTATGTAGGATCTTGGTCAATAGGTGTACAAGGCCACGTTTGGAGATCTACATGTGTAAGTAAGATAATTGATCTGTAGGTGTTCATGTGTGTAAGATCTAGGTGTGCAAGACTAGGTTGATCTACAGGTGGTAGCAAGATCAAGGTGATAGCAACACAATAGGTAGCAAGATCAGGCAAGATCTACTTGGAGTACAGTGTGTACTCGGTTATAGAGCAAAGAGGAAGGCAAGGTAGTTCCTTCCAAAGTAAGATCATTTGAGTTGCAGGTTGTTGCAAGTTCATGGGAGATCTACTTGGAGTACATTGAGTACTTGGAGTGCATGGAGCACTTGTGTACTAGCAGTAGAGATACTGACTAGTGGTACTGGTAGTAGTGGATACTGACTGGTTGGAGGTAAATACCAACTCTGTGTTTGAGTTATGTGTTGGGATTGTAATTGAGAGAGTGAGCTCTTGAAGGTGAATTACTAAACACTTGGTGTGGAAAACCTGTAAAGTGGAAGAGTGTGGCGTCTCTTTGTTGTAATTCTTTTTTAGAAGAGTATTAATACAAGTTGTGTATTGTCTCTCATATTCTGTGTTATTTTTGAATTTTAGTTACTTGTTACTTTTGGTTTAATTTCGCATGTTTAGTTGCTTGGTAATCAATGGTGCTTCCTCAGTCCTAACAGTGGAGTTAGAGCATGTTTGTTATTCTAGATTCCTGATAGTTGGTATCAGAGCCAAGGTGCTAGTTCATAGCTTGATACCACTGACAGTTGGTATCAGAGCTAAAGTTGCAGGGAGTAGATTTGTGTCTGATTACATGTCACTCTCAGGGGTTTTTGATTGAGTGGGAATAGAGCAATGGTAGAAGAAAGTACGCTAAGAATGGAGGAATTGAAAAGCACGAATGGTCAATTACGGTGTTATGGAAAGAAAGAGTAGGAAAATAAAGATTGTTGGTTGGTAGTAGATTAGCATGAAGGAATTGAAGAAGCAAATGTTGTAGGTGTTATTGCATAGGATGCTCTGGGATGTTTATTGGATAAAGTAGAATCTTATTTTATAGATTCTGTTGCCTCTTTCCATGCATCCCCATATAGAGGGGCTGGTGTGCCTTGTCAAAGTATTGGCAAAGGGGAGTGTTGCTAAAATTGTAGGCAGCCAACACATGGGTGTTGAATAATGTCATGCAGGTCCCAGTTCTGAAGATGCGGCTAATTACTTCAAGAAAGTTGGGTGATGAGAGATGCATAAGAACTCTCACAGTGGATGCACTTGAATTAGCTAGTGGTAACAAAGTAGGTATCCTTTATCTATCTACTTATATTACTGATTCTTCTTTTGTTGTGAAGACATGGCTTTGTAGGCTTGGTCACATGAGCAAGAAGGAGATACATGTTCTTAAGCGGAAGACAGATGTGTTTGATAGACTTAAGAACTAGAAATCCTTGGTGTTTCTAGAGGAGATAATTGACAGAGATCAGTGGAAAAGTCTGGACATCTTTGAGCAGGGTGGTTTGGACAGGGTTTTGATCCATGGAGAGCTCATGGGTAAAAAGTCATCACTCACAAGTGAACACAATTATCGACATCGGTCAAGGGGAACCAGCGTCGAACAGACAGGTACCAATGTCAGTCATGTGCATACCAGAGTTGGTGGTGTCAGGTAGGGTGGCTGTCAGTGTCGATCAGGGAACTGACATCGGTGACCAGGTAAGACCGACATCAGTCAAGAAACTGGCATCAGTAGAAAGGACAATCACATGGGAACTGACATCGGTTAGATGCAAATTGTGTGGGGATTGAGGTTGGTCAATATAACAGATTTTGGGCAAACAACGAGCTGTCAAGGAGTCTCAAATGCCCATATGGAGGACTAAAAGGGTAAGTAAGTCTCAAATTCATTGTTCCTCTTCTTTATACTTATTGCTCACTGTAGAGTAGGAAGGATCTAGGAAATAGTGGGAGAATGGCATGAACAGGATGTAGAACCAAATAGGAGATTTGGTAGGGTTGCCAGCTGAAAGAAAGCACTAAGAGACAAATGGATTCCTTAGTTAAAGAATAGAGAGAATGGACACATGAGATAAAAGGCCAGGTCATATGGTCTTGAGAAAGCTGTAGGATAGTGGTTCAGGTTTTGACAGGTGGATGACAAAGCAGGTCTTTAGTCAGTGTCATTGTAACCATTGTGTTTGTCTTACCAGGTGGATGATGGTCGTGACATTATCCTATTACTATATGTGGGTGGTATGCTAGCTAGCAGGTTTGTACATACAGGGTTTTGCTGAGCTAAAGGTAAGGTTAGTTTAGTGGCATGTCATGAGGAATTTGGAGCAGCAAAATTCTTTGGCATGAGAGACATGGAAGAGCACAAGTTGATTTTGTCTCCAGTGGGAGCTGATGTGAATCAGGTGTTAGTGAGGTTCAATATGCAAGATGAAAAATTGGAGCACACCAAGTGCTGGACAGTTCAGTGTCTAAAATCACATGAGGTCTGGTATAGACCTGAGTTTTCCCCAATAGTGGGAGCTGTCAGAGAGTTAGGAGCCAATTCAGGGAAGTGGGTTCTCAGGTATTTGAGAGGGACCAGCAACAGGTATACATGCTATGCAGGGTTAGGACTTCACTACATGGGATAGGTTACTTAGATGATAGGAGGTACACCACAGGTTGTGTGGTGGTTGGTCTTCAAGATTGAGATTGAAGAGGGATACAAGCCAAGAAATAGATTAGACGGTGTATAGGTATAGGTACAGTGTAGCTATTTATCTCCAAGTGGGAGATTGTTAGGTTATGGAGCTAAAAGCTTCACTGATGCAGACATTGGAGGAGGGTGATGAGTGCCATAGTCACTGGTGTCAGTTAGGCCAATCGACGTCGATCAGGTGGAGACAAGAAGCTGCTGATGACAGTCAAAGATTGGCCAATGTCAGTCACCCCTAGGCAGATAGGGACTGACATCGGTCTCCTATGTGGTACCAAAATGTGAGTTCCATGGATAGTTCATTAATGAACCGGTTGTTTACATGAAGAAGGCTAATTTTAGTCTTGAGCTACGGATCTAATTATTGTAATTAGGTGTCTAATTATTGTTTGCATGAGATCTATATAATAGACTCATGGGTTGTATTGTAATTTGTGCTAGAGAGTAAGAGAGCAAATATTAGCTCCTTCAGAGTGAAGAGAGCATGGTGTGTTCCTCCTAGTGCCACAGTGCCAAGTGTGGGTGCTAGTTTGGAGAATTAGAAGGATTCTTCATGTATGTAGGATCTTGGTCAGCAGGTGTGCAAGGCCACATTTAGAGATCTACATGTGTAAGTAAGATCATTGATATGTAGGTGTTCATGTGTGCAAGATCTAGGTTTGTAGGTGTGCAAAACTAGGTTGGTCAGCAAGTGTGCAAGATCAGGTTGATCTACAGGTGGCAGCAGGATCAAGGTGACAGCAACACAATAGGTAGCAAGATCAAGTAGGATCTACTTGGAGTACGGTGTGTACTCGATTATAGAGCAAAGAGGAAGGCAAGGTAGTTCCTTCTAAAGTAAGATCATTTGAGTTGCAGGTTGTTGCAAGTTCATGGGAGATCTACTTGGAGTATGTTGAGCAATTGGAGTGTGTGGAGAACTTGTGTACTAGTAGTAGAGATACTAACTAGTGGTACTGGCAATAGTGGATACTGACTAGTTGGAGGTGAACACCAACTCTATGTTTGAGTTGTGTGTTGGGACCGTAATTGAGAGAGTGAGCTCTTGAAGGTGAATTACTGAACACTTGGTGTGGCAAACCTGTAAGGTGGAAGAGTGTGGTGTCTCTTTGTTGTAATTCTTTTCTGGAAGAGTATTAATACAAGTTGTGTATTGTCTCTCATATTTTGTGTTATTTCTGAATTCTAGTTACTTGTTACTTCTGGTTTAATTTCGCATGTTAGTTGCTTGGTAATCAATGGTGCTTCCTTGGTCCTAACAGTGGAGTCAGAGCATGTTTGTTGTTCTAGATTCCTGACATTTTTAAAATAAAACATCTCAAGATTGCAATCCTATACAATGTAATAAAAGGTAAAATGAGGTATTATTAAAGCATTCAAATTATCTCCAAGATTTTTAAGGCTTGTGAGGCTACAGTAAGAAACAAGTCCTTAGTGTTGATAGGATTGCTATTCATTCCCAAGTATTGTTAATACAAGGTTTTGAAGTATGATTCAAGAGTAAATGTATATATACTATATTTAATATACATATGACCTTTAAAAAAAATTGTAGGTAAAATTTTAAATCTTTTCCAAGTCAATTCAAATCTATAGACCTACCTCATAAGTTTCATGACTAAACAAGGAGTGAATGCAAGGTGATGATGCAAGGATAATTCGGTCTTGTTTTCATTTGGAGTTTCACCCTTAGAGGATGTGTTTTATGTATCCGCACTCAATTGACACAATGGGAAATATTTAAGGCTATGAGTGTCTTATGACTAAAAAGAATCTCCAGAGATTGCTAGCTCCCTTGATGCTACACCTATACTATCACTACACCTACTCAAATTACAAGGAAAAGGGAAATATAAAGCTAAAATAAAATGGAAAAAGGGGTGATGAATAAAATTATATGTCTTTCATCTTGTTTATTAGTCAATAATATACAAAAAATTCAAGCAATATTTCTAGCATAAGTATTTGAATATGGAGGTTGTAGCTGATATATCAATTAAGAGGGACAATCAAGAGGCCTAAAATGAGGCACTAATGAAGTTTACACACTTAAAATTTTAAAAATCACTTGACACACACCATATGACCTAAAATAATATAACATACTCATAAAGAGGTAATAATGAAGATGACAAATGTAAGGACATTGAACATTAACGCTAGCATTCATAATAAATTCACTAAATGTGAGATGAATACGGTAAAATAAATTGAATTCACTTCAAAATCACAAGTATAAATTTTAGTAGGTCTTCTCTATACTAACATGGAGGATCCTTTACAATGTACTTGTCAGGATTATATATATAATAAAAGAGAAGATAGAGAGAAAGAGAGAGGGTAGACATGTAGGAAGTTCATCATGACTATCATCCATAATGAAACTAGTTATAATGCTAATAGAAGGTAAAAATAGTCGTATGATTCTTCCTCTTCATGTGTTGGCTTTGATTGATGATAATATCATGAAGAGTGGCATAGAAGTGGCTCTTGGACTTTTATAACTCATCCTTATTCTTTTGAAACATCCCCTTCTTAATTGAGGAGTTATAAGTTGATATCTTGACACATGGATTACTTATCCTCCCTAACATATTTATATGTCATTCTTGGCTCTTGAAATTCATTTCTCATCTTGGTGAGAATGATACTTAAAGATTAAACCTCATCTTACTATGATCTTTGTCCTTAAAACATATAATTTCATGTCTAAACTTATTTGAGCCAAAGGAATGCAATGAAGACATGTCTTCCTCCAAGGTTTATTATTTGTTTGAATATTGTCATAATAATATTTTCAACTTCATTTAGGTCTTGTAGAATATCATACAACCCCTATCCAAGCTTATAGATCATCAATTTATTATATATCTATTAGGTATTCATAGCCTACTAAAAAATAATTTTGGAGAGGGTTTTAGGTATTCTTGTCCATGTTCCATGACTTCAAAATTGATGTTTTATGTGTATTATTTCCTCTTAGGAGTATTCAAGAGCATGTTAAACTTGAAAAAAGCTTCAAATTTTGATAGAGGCATGTATGCTTCCTTGAATATTCTCAACAACATGAATCTAGTATAATGCCTATGAATAATCCCTTTAATTCTAGATGTAACCATTTTATAGGTTTTTATATGACTTGAATAGTCCTCCACGGATGGAATAATATGCATACATGGGTATCATGAAGTTTCTTGTTTCCAATGATGATCTTAATAAAGTTTGCAACTTCACTCTCTCAATGCAAGCAAGGAAAGTCTTCATCATGGATTGGTTTAGTTTCTTAAAACCTATATTAACACCCTAAAAATATATTTAATGGATGTTTTAGGGAAATTATACCTATGTCTAGGCCTATAAAGTCTCTTCAATTGGTTGAGAAGCTTTCACACAACCAAAAACATGAAATTAGGCCTAAAAAGTGTAGTTTTAGAGAACTTCCTTGTGATTTTACTATCCATGTGAAAAGGTTATTGATCCAACTAGTGATAATAAGAATTAAAAATTTATTCATGGGTTTTTAGGACATTTCATGTATATTATAGTCCATTTGGATACATACACAGTCATAAAACTCCTTTTAAAGTCTATTAGCAGTTTTCTAGGTCTCTAACTTATTAATGATTATTCATAGAGTATAGGACCTTTATGGATTGAAAAATTTCGTGAAATTGGAATGCATAGGCATTATAAACACCCATAATGTCATTATGTCCTATTCACTTGATCAGTCAACCTCTCATGTGATAAAATTTACATTCTCGAGCTTGTGGGCCTATAGGTGCCTATTCGAGATGACTACCTTGAGCAAAAAGTCCCTTTTCATGCTTATTTTTGGTTTTAAATATAGAATTTTTGTATAATACATATTCTAGGAGGTCTTGATACACTTATACAATAAATTAACTCCCTTAATATTCTTAATCCTTACTGTAGCCATGATAGGGTTTTTTTGATAGTTTAGGGGTTTTGACCCTAATCGCCTTATTTTGATGTTTTATCTTCATTAAATAGAATTTAATAACTATAAAATTTTTTCACAAGGTCCCTCATAGTCATCATGAACCTTAAAACTTCAATTTCAACACAAAAAATGCATATTCTTTCCATATTTGTTGTATAGGCATGTAGGTGTATATTTCATGTTCCAAAACCCATTTCAAACCTGCTCTTGAATTGAATACTTTACCTATTATGATCTTGAATGATCTTGGGGTAAATATGGATTTTATTTGGATTGTTTTAATACTTTTCTAAATGATAAACCACATAGGATTTGTCAAGAACCTCTCATGATAGACTTGCAGACTTGACACAATTTACTTATGCATGCATGCATTAGCTTTTTCATTGCCATTTATTATCTTTACATGATTTTAATAGTTTTGAGTTTAAATATATTAGTATAAGAATAAAAAGAGTGTATTATATACCTAAGATCTAGTTATATGTATGTTACTTGCTTTTCCATACTTGAAACCATGTTTAAGAACACTAGATCAATGGTATTCATGGCCTACCACATGTAACTTATTATTAAATATGATCATGAATGGTTTGTCTACTTATTAGATATTCTATGTGTGTGCCATACACTTCCCCCATGAGTATTTAAATCCCTATCTTAGGTGAATTACTCTCCAAGACATCAAATACACTTGCCCATAGGACTATCCTCTTCTCATTTGAGGCCTATGTGCTTTAAACAAGAGAATTATTTTCTAATATTGAATCATGGAAATTTGGGATGTTACACATCACATTAATACATAATGATCCATATCTTGACATAAACTTTCTTGACATTATGAACAACACTTGATAGGTTATATAATTGCATTTACGCTAAACAATACTCAAAAATTCAACTAGTGAATAGGTATAGGATACTTTATACCTTTACAACATAGCAAATCAAAGAAGTAAACCAAAAACTCCAAGATCTAATACCAAATTGGGATTTTCACATAAAAATATGAAAATAGTAATTTATACTTTGCTATAATTAGTACCATAGCAAAGTTATAAAAACCACCCTATTGGTTTTAAAATCATTATGGTGGTTTAATTGACCACCATAGTGGTTGCATAACCACTACCTGCATAAAGTGGTAGTAATTCCACTGTTGAATGTATTTTTAAACACACTCCCATGACATGCATTTTGATGTGTCTTGTATGATTTATCTCTTTTTTATCTTATTCATTTACACTTTCCTTCCTAATGTTTTAGTTTATTCAAATACATGTCTAAGCCAATTTTAGCTAACTCTAACAAGTTGTTAGTCAAGATTTAGTTAACTCCCACATGTAACCTCTTCTTTATTTTAAATAACTCCATTTTCCCTATTTTTTAGATCTAAAAATAGTATTAATATTTGATAATATAGGTTTTAAATAGCTACACTCTACCTTTTGTATATTCTTGAAGTTCCCAACCCAAGTTTCCATAACAACCTTTTGGTCGACCACATGATTTGGAGGAATAAACTCATGATTTCACAACACAACACTCTATTGTTTATGAGAAACCATCCACAATCTAGCTACCTATTTTTTTTAATTTTTGATTTTTAATTCATTACCATTTTGTGTTCCTCTTTATGGATATTTCAAAGGTCATCATTGAACAACAAATACATAGTTAGTACCCTGAGGATCAATTGATTTCAGTATTAAATCAATCTCTTCCTCTCTAAGTATCCTCTACTTTGGTCAGGTTGGGGGATTTGGTTTTCTCTCCTATTATTATTTTATTTAATATATTATATTCTTGTTTTAATTATATAATTTTATGCATAGAAAACTCATATAAAAAATGGTAAAACGAATTCATCTTTCAAAATCTTTGCATTGAAAATTGTTCAATATTTTGAAGTTTCATTTACAAACATTAAATATGAAAGAATGGTAGTTTGCATGTCAAAATTATGAGATATATATAAAAATTTGTATTTCATATACATCCCATCCATCAATATCTTTAATTTATCTTCTATCATACACACATTCACATACAACATGAATAACAATCATCACACAAACAATAATCATCACACTAGTGCAAGAAAAACCTAGAAAAATGAAAAGAAAGATTTGCATCTATAATTACTTTATCTTATTATATTTTAGTAAAATTGATTAAAAAAACTACATCCATAAATCATTATTCTTTTATTACATGTTAAATCAAGTTTCATACAAAACAAACAAAAACATTAAAATATTGCATCTAGTCTTGCATTCAATAATTAGACTTTTAAAATTCAGAAATTTCATTGCATGTAAAAAAAAATTTGAACAATAGATTTAGTTATTATTTTCATATTTTAATTTCAAATAATTAATTTATTCTTCATTTCACCCATAATAAAACATCAATCAAAATATTCATTTTTACTAAGTGTAATTAAATTTCTACCCTTCCAAAAATCTGAAAATAATCAAAACTCAACAACTACATAATTTAGTTTTAATTTAGATCCATTAGTAATAGCATACATATTATTCATAAAAAATAAAATTTAAAAACCTTTAATTTCACAGCTTTCATTTTTCTCAATAGCATAGTTCCTCTTATCATTCCAAAGCCTTTCTTGATTCAAACAAATGAACAAAACATAAAATTTCAAAATAAAAAAAAACATACACTTTTTCCAATTAAATCAATGCATCCATAAAAATAAAAATAGTAACCAAATAAATCAAACAAAATTTACCATAACTTTAAACAAATATTTTCCTTGGCCTTGAGTGATGCTTCCTGAACTAGCTCATTTACATAGAGCGAGAATGTTTCCATGAGTGTCAACACCAATATCAGCACACAAAACTCAATGTGATATAAACATTGAGCTCAATATAAAATTATTTTTATCTAATCCCTTCCCTAACCTCATCATTATATTTTAAATTCTCTAGATGAGCAAACTAAGTTGATTGAAGCCCAACTAGCTAAACAAATTCATCTCCTAGCCCACCAAGCCCACAACCTCCAAATTTGAATTTTATTTCTTCCTTGGATCTAGCCTCATCTATTTTCATTCTCTTTTTGAATATTTTTTTTAGGTAAGACTATCCTGATAAATTCAATCATATACCTATAATCATCCAATCCCATTTCAACCCATTTCTAGATCCTAACATAGACCAAGAACTTATCTACATATTTATATTGAACTCCAGGTATTCTTGAGATGTCATTACATCTAAGTTGTATAACCTTAATGATCATTTTGATGTAGATAATCTATTTTTGTACAGACATAAACATCCTCAAACACTCACTACTCAAAACCCTATATGAATATCATGTCCAAACCAATCATCCCTTTAAACTCTTGTAGTTTTAGCCACACTAACCAAACCAACTAAACCAAAAGACCATCTATCACATTTTCATCTCTTTGTTATTTGTCTCAGACCAAACTCAATAAGTCAAGTGCATGAAGGTTAGTGTGCCACTTTTTTTTTTCTATATAGGTACTTCATCAAGCTTAGTCTCTAGGAACCATTTTAGAAGATCCTTAGCCTTCTTATTTTAATAGGCCTCCCTAAGTTAAACTTAAGGGTTATTGGTGTAATATTATACTTGAACTAATATTAAGTTGATTTAGGTTAGATCAACTATACTAAGTTTTATTTGCACACAACTCATAGTATTATAATAGGATAAGTGGCATTATTACTCACTTTCCAACTCATCTCAAATGTGTCCATTATGTGCCCATCACTTCAAACATGTGTTGTTTACTTAGTCAAAATCAAATTTGGTTCACAACTCTTTATTTTGCTTAGTTAAAAGTAAATTTTTAATCAAAATCTTGCCTTTGTTATATTTTAACCACCTCTACTTATATATTGTGAGAGTTTATAAATAAATTTTATTATTATTTGTTTTTCAATTCTTAAGTTTTCCATCATTTGTGTGAGTACACACTGAGGATAATCCTACGTATCCCCCACTCTAACAACATTATGCCTTACATTTGGGTGAACTCACTTTAATATAATATTCATTCCTAAAATGAATGTAATCATTTATGCATGCCTCATTATTGACATAGTTAATCCTTAAAAGTGATAAAATCTATTGCACCTCCTGATATGCATATGGAAGCGTGATATTTTTGGTCAAAAAACTACTTTTTAGTAGGATGAAATTAAAGACACAAAAATATAAGATAAATTAAACATGGTATAAGATAAATAGAATATAAATAAGAGAAACATAAGTTATGAAACTATCAACTAACCTTAATAAATCATTTACATTGATGTTTTACCAACCAAATATTTTTATCTAGTCTATCAATGATAATATAACACCTAACATTGATGTTTTGGACTATGCCAATGTAAACAAAGGAGTTTGAGATTTTTTTAAAAAAAGTCCCTCTTATTCAACTTATTTTATATTATCATCTATATTAGGTTATTTATGATAATTTTCATCAACTTAATCCTAAACACCATCATCATTATGATGATTATCATGAACAATTAAAAATAAATAGTCTACCATTTTTTTAAGTCCAATGCACTCTTATAGTGTAAAATATTCACTAGAACTTCCAAGAAAAGGTTGTTTCTCCCAACACTCCAACAAAATTGGATCTCTATGACTCATTATTAAATTTTCAAAATTCATATCATTGATAAGATGGCACAACAAGAATATGTACTTTCTCTTATATTTTAGTCGAGGAAGTTGTAACATCATAATCACTATTTGAATATTTAGTACTAGATACTTGTATATTAAATTAATATTAGCATAATATACATATACAAAAATATTAATATGGTTTCATTTTAAAACAACATACTAAAAATTGACTCACCTCAAAGAAAATATTTTTTGGTGGAAGAGGTGCTCTTCTAATGCATCCTTATCCTCTTCCACTTATTCTATTTCCACCCTTACATAGATGAGAGGTTGTGATGACTCTCCCTATACATAAAATTGAAATAAATATATTTGTGTATTTATAGAATAAAAAATTACTAACAAAAATATCATATTTTGTATACAATATTATTATTACATATAAACTCCTATAATAGTATAGGTATACTCACTGATAAAGAGCTTTGTTCATGTGAATAAGATATATGTATAGGGGATGAGTGATACATACTTGATGATGACATACTACCAATGATACAAAATATAATTTATTTAAACAATTTCATTTTTACATAAAATTATATCTCTAGTTAGATATTCAAATTAATAATGTTTGAAAAAAAATCATTAAAAACTAATTCATTTAGATATTAAAATTTCATGATTTTGATAGAGGCCTCTAAGGATTGGAATGATGGTAACCATAATTTCAATATCATTAATTATAATTTACAAAAAAGTGTGAAGTTAAGGAAGGCCATCACTAAAAATAGTAGTAAACATGTCAATCATACATTGGTAGCATCAATAATCTTATCATAGCCATGACAGGAAATATGCTCTCATTAACATTCATGTGAGGATCATTGTTCATAATTGGCATGATTTTGGAATGGATTTTAATTGAAGGTTTTTTATTATATAACTCTTAGAAGGTAAAAAAAAATCCATCAATAATTTCTCTTAGTTGTGGAATAATATAGGAGGAGACATATGTAGTGTTAAACCTTTGGTGGCTAAGAAATCATAAAAGAAGAAGGCTAAAATATGTATGGTTATTCAAAAAGGTGGAATATTGAAATTCATAGATAGGATCATGGGATTTTATCCACACATTTATGTGGAATTCACAAAAATACTGAAGGCATAGTGGAATAGTGACTATGAGGGGTGTATTGTTCATGAGTTTTGAAGACTACATAACACAAGTGATAAGTATAAATACTGAAGGCACAAAAATGTCAAATAAAAGAGAGATAAGAATGAATAAGTTATGTTTTTATTAAGGGGAAAGAAAATCTTATTGATTTATAAGGAGGTATTTGAGAGACTTGATCTCCATTCTATGGAATCAAGTTCTCCATCAGGTGATGAGATACATGACTCTTGAAGGCAGATTACAATTCACCAATTCTTATCATTTTCCCTTCCTTAATTAGTTTAGGAATAAAAAAATTATAATATTTAATTTTTATATTCTTCTTTCATGGGAAAATTTAGACTTGGATGTACAAAAAGAAAAAATTGTACTCCACTTATGCCAAGCTTTGATTTATTTGTTTTACTTTCATGCTAAAAGCTAAGTTATTGGATTGAGGCCTATTGTTAAAGTTGTTAAATCCAAAAAACCTAGGTCATTCCTAAAATTAGCTACATGGAAAATGGGGAGGGGATATCTAACCCTAAGAAGTCTAAGACCATTATTATTAAAATTCTTGTTGAAGTTAAATCTTATAGAATGAAGGATAAAGTTGTTATACTAAAGGAATCCATAAACCCTATGAAAGAAAGCCCTATTATAGATAAATAAATTTACCATGTTTTTCATTGGACATTGTCCCTTCTTATCCTTATCAGAGTAATGACTTTGATGAGGTGAATGAAGACACATATTTTGAGAAGTCTCTAGATCATAATATGGCTTATTGTAAATAGAGCAAGGACCAAGAGTTTGAGACTAGTAGTAGTAAAAGGAAAACCTTTATCCAAGTAATGGTTATATTCAAGGTAAAATTAGTTAAATGGAAAAGGATATTTATTTGAACCAAATTATTATTATGAAGTGGATAATTATATTTTTCAGGACAAAATGAAATAAATACAAATGCAATAAATGGGGGATTAAATTAAGGTAAATTTTAAGGGGAGATAACAAAGATGATGGAAAAACTCAATAGTGAGATTAATATGTTGAAGGAGAAGATTTATCATATGGATGTGGAAAGAGAGAAACTGAAGGAGGGTATGAATAATATCATCCAATTTAGTAGGATATCAATCAAGAACTATGCCACAAGTATCCATATGCTAAAATAATCCTTTGGGAAAAAAAAAGATAAAATAGGTAAAGAGTCAGGAAGAGATTGAAGATGTATGGAAAAGACAAGAAGGTTGGAAAAAAATAAATTTCTCTTGAGAAGGCCAAGGAATTAATCAATTTCATAGATGAATAATGGGAGTTGGCCAAAACCTTAACCAATATTGTTGAGTCTTAATTGTTTAACTATCTTTTTTTTATTGTTTTGTTGTAGAGCGGTTTTTTGGTGTAGCTTTATTGTGTTTTAGTTTGGTTCACCTTTATTGTTCCATAGTTTTTGTGGTTTGTCTCTAGTTGGGTACTTTAATGCTTTTATGTTTTTATATGTTTGTATGAGGATTGGGTTCCTCTTAAAACCCCTTTTTAATAATAATAATAATAATAATAATAATAATAATCATAATAATAATAATAATAATAATAATAATAAACTAATGCATTTATAAATTAACATGTTAAAAACACTAATTTAAAACAATCATGTAACAAAAAAATCGCTTACCTTATTGTTCCAAAAATCAACCTTATTTACCTATTTAATTTTAATTTGATCTTTAAAACTCTTATCCTCCACCAAAATCACTTCCACAAATTTTATACAACTATCCTATGTAAAAATGGTAAATTAAGTAAGCGATGTTCCCTAAGTTTGTATTATGTAAATATGGAAATTGAGTTCTAAATTATATTTTGAATTGTGATGAAAATGTGGCACACATAGTGTCATAAAGTATCTCCTAGTTTAAGCCACATTTTTTCAAGATCTATGTCCCTAAGGACATTAATATAAAAAAATGAATGACACTAAATGAATCCAATTACCAAAACTAATCATACAACACATTATTGATAGGAAAAAACCATTATGTGTCAAAATGTGCATATATTTTTTGATTAAAGAGAGTCATGGAAGAGATCATTCACACTTTGATCTTGACAAAGATTGAGGTAGTCAAGCATTATGGTGTAGTTGTGACACTTTATTCAGGTTTTTAGATTACTAATGAAATGAGTTAACTTGAATTATCTAGTTTTTTGTTATATTTTATCACATGGTTTATTTAGACACATTGTAAGTTGGTTTGATTCCATATAAGGTTGGATATGGATCACATGAAATGATTTCACCATAATTTACAAGTTTTCAGAGTTTGAGTGCACCATCTACATAGTTGTAGTTACAGAGACTATTAGCTCAATGGACTTAAGATTATATGGAAGTTTGTTATTAATATAAAATATAATAAACCTAAATTATTTCTTTCATTATTACCTATTAACTTGTCATGGGTTTGGTAGTGGTTACTTCCATTATAGGGGTTGTACCAACATGTTGTACTATATATGTGTATGAGATAATAATAATATTAATAAAATTACCACATATTTTTCATTATTTTTATTTGTATTTATATATTGACCATTGAATTCAAATTATGACTTTATTGGTGTGTGAATTGATAGTAAATAAGAAGATAAACCAATAAGAAATGACCCATAACCCCTAGGGGACCTAAAACTAGGTGAGAAGGGCCCACCCTTAGAAACATGCCAATAAGAACCTAATCTAAGCCAATAAGTAAAACTAATATGTAACCTTGAAATATTCAATTTTATGAATAATAAATTCTTAATAACTATTTCTAGTTACCTACACCGATGTATGTGTATATATTAATTTTTTCAAAGGCCTACCAAAGATGATAACAACATACCTTGATAACTATAGTATATTTATAATTTGTTAATGTATGGTTACACATTATTATATCTCTGTATCATAGTTGTGGGTATTGCTCAAGGTATTGAAGGCTTGGTTTATTATTTTATTGAGAAATTAATATGTAGTGTTTTTTGAGTTATTGTATAAGGGACCAATTAAATATAAATTGATGGTACATTAAGATCCAAAATTATATAAGCCCTAATTTTATTTATGGTACATTTAACTAGGCTTAAACTTACATAAAATATAAAGATGGTCTATATAAAAATATTATAAGAAGGTGGAAATAATATTTATATAAATAAATGGGAGTTGTGTCTCATCTATTTTTAATTATTCAAGTGTTAAAGTGATAATTGGTATTTATGTGTACAACCTCTATCTATTATCATCTATTGTTTGTTATTTAAGTGATACAACAATAATTGGTACAATTTTTATACTATCTAGATCTTGTGTCTCTTTATAGTCTTACATGTTAAATTATTTATGAAGTGAATGTTTATGGAATCATAATGGAGTTAAATTGTTTATTGTATATTAATCACATTTTTTCAAATGAGATAAGTAAATGTTGAAATGAAGAAACATTTTCTAATATGGTATCAAAACTTGGGGGTAATTCACCAAGTCATTATAAGGAAAAGGTGAAAACAGTCTAACCAAAAATTATTACTAGTTTTAATAAGATTTTGAGAAAAAAATGATAAATCTAATGTTTAATGTTCATATATTATTAGATCCATTCCAACTAATAGTAAATATAGATAATAAGATCACATGATTTGAATCAAGGGGATTATAATTCTTCACATATTAAGAGCATTTGAATAAATAGCTATTTTCCCAAAACATTAATATCATAAGATATATTTATAATTTTGTAAAATTGTATATATGTTTAGACTCTATGTAAAAAACCACTATCAGTGTAGCTCTATAAGTTTTCTAGTTTTTTTATTTTTTAATATGAATTTTAGGGAAAAAATTGTAATATTTTTCCTCAAAATTAAAAATAAAATTATAAAAATTACATTTACTACTCAAATTACCACTTTAAAATTTTGGGCCAAGTTTAAATCAAGTAGTAAGATGGAGGTGATGACAACATTTGAGTGGCGTTCAAGCAGTGAGATGTAGATAACAACAAAATTAGAGCAAAGAAGTATTGAAATTTATAAGAGAGTGGATTGTAGGTGATATAAGGGTTGGCTTGTCACTAGTTTAAGAGCAAGAGACCCCCCACAATTCAATAAAATTTTAAGACCACACTTAGATATTAAGGTCACACAAGGCCTATGGGTTGAACTCCCTTAGACCCCTCTACTTTTAAATTATTTTTTGAGATTTATTTATTTTAGATTTAGATTTTAGAGGGATTTTGAATATCATTTTATGGGTAACATAACTCTCCATTTTGGGCCAATTTGGAAAAATATAATTTGAAGCTTGACAACTTGGTATCAAAATTTAATGAGGATGTAAAAATTAATAAATATTGAATCTAACTAAGTTTTTATTATCAATGGAAAAATATTATAGAATGGATAAAAGGAAAGAAGTTTTACTAAATCTAATTTGATTGTGGAGAATTTTTCCTTAGAGAAAAAAAACTTATAGCTTACATGAAAGATAAAACCATGTGATTGGAAAGATCATCTAAAGCATGTGAATTCATTATTAAATGTGTCTTACAAAAAAATAAACTATTCAATATTAATGTGAAGACATCAAGGGACATATATGATACATTATGGTATCCTAAAATTTAGAAACAATAAATGGATTCATTACATAATAAGTATACATCAATTGAAGGTTGTGATGACTATACAAACATAGAATAATAAAATTGAATTGAAGATAATTCATTTGATTAATATGTCTCCTTTTAAGATGATACATAAATTTGGAAGCATACAAAAAGTATCAATTTAAATTTGTTTCAACAAATAAGTTACATAACAGGATGACTTGGAAATCATGAATGAGGGATCAATTCAATACTATTATGATCATTATTTAACTTGAAAGGTTCAATTTTGGTTATTTGGATATGGTGTCACCTAATAATTATGATCATACACTAGTGATAATAAGCATTAACCAATCCTAGTTGGCCTTTGTGAGGAGCATATTGAGCATGATGCATCTATGAAACAAGAAGAATTATTTAGACCATAAATCAGGCATAGATATGACATATAAAATTACTTATTTTAATTAGAAGAGTGATATGAGGTTTCCACCAAGGGAGAATTTTCGAGATATGAGGCATGCTTGGTCATATTTTTGAGATAAAATGATTGCAATGCCTGAATCTAGCTTTCAATATTTCAATAAAAAAGGGATGGCATGACTCTATTTCAACACCTACTATGAGAATGTATTGGTGATAGATCATGTAGCTCTTTTTTCTAGTATTTTAGGTCATACATGTTTATATCATTTATAATAAGGTCATACCATGATGATAATTTTTTCTTTTTAGATCAATTTTATTATACATAAACTTGGCCATCTCATGTTTAATCATGTGTGCAAATTTCTCTTCAAAGATGTAATTGGACCATGAATACTAAAGATATTACAATGTTAAAGTATATGATTATTAAAAAAATATGAGCATGAGGATAATTTGAGAATAATATTTCTACATGACATAAATGGATCACACCCATGTGATACCTCCCTTGAGTTAGAATTATATGATGAAACTACATGGAGAGAATTATATGAGATGGAAGAGATTTTTTATAAAATTATTTATTGAAATGCTCTGATGTTCTATGGGGAACTTTTCCCTCTTCATATAATATTCACTTACTTAAAAAAAATGATTTAGATCCATTGATTTGACCCATTGCTCTATCTTAATATGATAGTTTTAATTTCTTGGAGTTAGTGTAGCCATGGTTGAGATAGAGAGTTTGATGTTAGTGTGATTTTGTGCCTCTTATATGTTTATTTCTGTATTATTTTATCCTTGTGTTCATTTGACATCCTTGGTTGTTTTTTAGATAGTTCATTTGGTTAGAGGCACTATCATTGGTTTATTTGAGGGTGATATTTGATGTTTTAGCTAGTTTATAGATGGATATAATTTTGTTCCTTATGTTGAGACATGCATCCATATTTTCAAAAAATTTATTTTGATGGGATATATTATTTTCTATTTAATTGGATATGTTATATTTGATTGATTTGTGTAGAATATGAATGTTAGATAACATCCTTGCTTGTTTTTTAATGGTTTAAATGTTTGATATAAATCCATCATCCCATTTATGTATATATACTTTCTATATTATTATGTTATCCTCAATTTTTTTTAGATTCAATTTGGAGATACCTTTCTTAGACATTTTGTGGATGGCTTGCATACTTTGGAGTGGGTGGCATTGATAGTTGAAGGAATTATTTAAGGGTTAGATTATATATATATATATATATATATATATATATATATATATATATATATATATATATATATATATATATATATATATATATATAATCTAACCCTTAAATAATTCCTTCAACTATCAATGCCACCCACTCCAAAGTATGCAAGCCATCCACAAAATGTCTAAGAAAGGTATCTCCAAATTGAATCTAAAAAAAATCGAGGATAACATAATAATATAGAAAGGTTATATATATATATATGCCATGATAATGTATATTTATTACTTACACATAGTATCACCTCTTAATGAGCATACACTTCCTCCAAGCTCATTATTGTGGCACTCTTCCTATGATAGTCATGAAGAAGCATTTAGATGGTCTAGTATGGGTATTTTAGTGGCATAGTATGTTCATATACCAATTTTAAAAGTTTTTACCCAATTGGTGTAGCTTGAGGTCATATCTTGTTTATAAAATCACACTCTAGGATTGTAAATGGTTTTAGATGATTTTATTCTAATATTGAATCATATATTACTATGGCATGGACTACCTAAATATGGATATTATTCTTGTGTAAAGTGATACTTTATGATGAATTTACCTTATTAACTTATGATTTCACACAATGTAGATATAGTTTTTTAAGTTAGATTTTTGTTAGTCCTTGTATTAATATATTATGGTTCATGGTCACTATCTTGAGCTTCTCATTGTATGGATTTTATGAGTTATTTTCTTAATATTATGATTAGATATTAATCTTCTTAGAGTGAGTTATCAAATCTTGTTCTTTAGAGAATTGATGTTCCTTAGCTATTTGGGTTCAATCATTAATCTAGTTGTCTCTAAGACTTTTATATTATCCAATATTTGAGAAAGGTGTGTTTTTTTTCATTGATTGTGTTGCATATATATTCAATGAAATTTGTTTTCTTTATCTATTTTTGAATTAAGGAGGTATGTTAGAGCATATTTTCACATTGTGTAAAATTTTCTTTTTGGGTTTCATGGTCATTTGTTTTATGTTTATTGATATACTTGAGGCTTGGTTTATTATTACCTTGAATCACTAACATGTGGTGTTTATTAGCTTTTTATCTAGTAGACTTAATCAAGTTCAAGTTTGTGTTATCTTATGATCCATACTTTTATGCGCCTTTTCTTATGGTATGGTATTTTAACATAGGCTTGCCTTTTTGCATAATATGGTTACATTTTAAATAAAGGCATAATATTAAGGAATCACATATTTATAAATATATGGGAATAGTTTATTATCTGTCATTCATCAATATTCTCTCTCTCTCTCTCTCTCTCTCTCTCTCTCTCTCTCTCTCCTCTCTCTCTCTCTCTCTCTCTCTCTCTCTCTCTCTCTCTCTCTCTCTCTCTCTCTCTCTCTCTCTCTCTCTCTCTCTCTCTCTCTCTCTCTCTCTCTCTCTCTCTCAAGTCTTCAACAAAGTACCAAAGACTGAGGGGTATCCATTTTGTCAAATACATCTAGGAATTGAAAGGTTGTTAGTTTATTGGTGAATTTGTTTGCCTCATAAAATCTCACAAAAGATTGATTCTTGATTGTTCTCTCTTTTTACTATTGCACGTTAAAGTAAATTCCAATGATGTGTATGCCCATGGAATGCTAATATAATAAAATTTATGTCATCTATTAATCACAATTATCTTAGAAAGAGATAAATAAATATTAAAGATACGAAGAATTTTTTTATGACAATAGAGCTTATCATGAGCATGGAAATGATATATCATGCTATTCTATATCATCTTAATAAGTTTTAGAAATTTAAATGGAGGTAAAGATCCATCTTCCTTTAATCCTTACAAAAGTTTTAACAAAGAGGAAATAAAAATATGAAGTATTTGAAAGAATGATTTTTATTATAAATATTTCTTATTTCTTAAGTGGAAATTAGATAAATTTTTTAATTATAAACATTCAAAAAGAAAAAGATTGTGAAGAATATATATTTTCTAAATTAATTGTTAAATTGAATTAATTATTAAGTTAAAAAATAAAATAAAAATAAAAATAAAAATCTAAATTTATTTTTAAATAAAAACATAATATTTTCAAATTTTCAAAGTTGATTGTTTTTTCTAAACATGTTTCATAATACTTATACACATCCCCATGGATCAAACCTCTTTATAAATATAAAATTTTGATTTATTTCCTTCACTATTATATAAGATAAGATTAAAAAGAGATTTTAAATTATAATTATTCAATATAAATTTATCAATATAAGATTGGTATGATCTCAAAAATCATTCAAAATGTTAATATGTTCAGCTTTACTTTTAGTGATTAATATTTATTAAAAAAATTAATGGACAAAATTTAGTGGTTTAAGATGGGTTTAGTGATATTTTAGGAGGTTTTAAATATTAATTATAATAAGGTTGACTTATTGTTTAACCTTAAGACTTGATGCATTCCATATCAAAATATTATTTTGATGTTTTTTTGAAGTATTATTAATAAATGTATTAAAAATAAATTATGAAAAATAATTTCTTTTATTAAATATTTTTACATGTTTTATAAAAACTTGCTAATATATTTATTAATTAATATAATTACAAAAAAATTTAATAATAAACCCTATTTAAAATATAAAACCACATGCTAAAATTAAAATTAAAGTTTCACAAAATGGATTAAAACTTATAAAGTGAAGAAGTTTTATTTTTGTTAGATGTAAATTCTTGTCTTGTCCTCCTTTAATTTAGGTTTTTATACTTTATTGTGTTTTGATATATTCTAATTTTATTCCCTCATGGTTCCCATTATTATTTGAATATACATATTATTAAAAACTAATTTTATATCATATTTACTCTACTACAAATTAAAGGGGTAGAATTATTTTACACGTCCTTTGTAGACCTCCAACCAATTAGACTGCATTGATTCAATTAACATACATATTAAGTATTATAAAGCAAGCACTTACAAAATATTTTTAATTTAGTAGTGTGGATTAAAACAAAATGGATAGTATAGATACATGTTTATTATACTAAAAATATAAAGTAATGATAACCTATTACAATAACAAGGCATTGATCTAATGAAATTAAATGTCACAAGTCCTCCAATTTTAAAGTTAATTTGGAGAGCCATTAAAATATGTTTTTATCTATCAATAGATAAATTCAATTTATAAGTAATAATTTTAATCAAACATATTCAAGAAAGCATATAAGAAAGTGAATACCCATTTAGGAGAAATCAAAAAGAAGCTTTTTATCTACTCTTGAGTTTCAAACAATTTTCTTGCATAGAGTGGTTATCAACATAAATATGTGGAACAACAAATATCATGGTAAGGAGCACCAACATTATTTAACTTATGGGCATGTCATAAATTATTTTTCATATAATAAGATATGTATTTTAATGGGAAATATGTTGAGTGTGATTTGTGTTCAGTAGCTCATATTTATAGTTCCTTGTTTCATCTTTTTTAGTTTAAAATTATCTCAAATTTATTAATTTGATGATGTAAATTCTTAGATGCGACTATTTGTTTTCACATTTAAATATTATATTTAATATGAAATAATGAAAAAATAATTTTTAATGAATATATTAGTATTTTTTAGTTTTTCAAGTTTTTTTATTTTACTCCTTACAGTTTTATTTACTTTTTAAATTTACTATATCATTACCATGTAAATAAAATGTTACATAATATAAGTCAATCTAAATTTATATATCTACTTACTATTATGTTTATATATGCCATATAAACTATTTGATAGTTATTTTGTCACTATTTAAAAAATAGAAAAGTACATGGTAGACATAATTAAATAAGAAGAGACGTGTTAAGATGGAACACTATATTATTGTTGAAGGTATATGTTTTTCATTCAAATTTATATATTTTAACTATATATGAATTAGTTATATTTTTAAAATATTATTGAATATAAATTATGGGAATTATATTTATAAAAGAAACTTATATTTTTTGGGTAAAATAAATAAAATTATAAGTTTTAGATTATGGTAAAAGCAGGTTTTGAAGGGGCCCCCAAAACCCTAGTACAAGGAAAAAAGATAGAGCAACCAAAACACAGACAAAGTCTAAAAAATACTACAAGGAAGTAGCAAAAACAGGTTTTGAATGGACCTGAAACCACCGGAAAGACAACCAACCGGTCACAACCCAAAAAAATAGAGATCTGGCACCACCTTAGACATAGGAAGACAATAAGAAAACAAAGAACTAGACCAGATTCTTTACCAGCAAGAGGAACCAGATTATTCATCCAGTTCCAATATCATTTTCATTGTTTCTTTTTCTTTCAAAACAGTATCCTGGGTAGTGGTTTCCACCAACATTGCTCCTTTTTGTGTTACCTTCTTTCTAGTACTTTGTCTCGTTCTTTTGCTGGGTCCCTCCAAAGCTTTAGTCTCCTCACTGACTCTTTTACCAATATTGATAGCAACAGCACAAATATTGGACGTAGCTTCCTCCATTTTCATTCTATTGTCCTTAATTAGTTCCCGGAGGTTTTTCTCATAGGCTTTGAGCTTGGCTGGGATCTCTCCTATCTGATTATCCATATTGTTGATTTTGTTCCATACCTCTTTCAGGGTATCTTCCATTGTTTCCACTTTCCTTTTGAGGTTCATAACCTCCCTGCACATCCAAGAATCAAATTGAGAAGATGCCTCTGCTTTGCAATTAACCCAATTCATTGGTGTATGTGTTTCATCATTCAGTTTTTTCCCCCTCCATTCCTCAGAATTTTTATTAGGACTGTTCCTGTCTTCTTCAGTGATATCTTCTCGACCCTTATGTTCTCGCTCTTTAATTCCATTTTGAATTTCCATTTCCATATCTTGATTATCATCCTGCCCTATGGTTTCCTTTTCATTCTTTGATGCTGGGTCCTCAACAGGGTCATCCTGGACAAAATCAGACTCCGCCTCTTTCTGGTTTTCCTCAGTGTCTTCAATTCTGTTTGCAGAATCCTCCTCTGTATTGACATCATCTTTTTCATTCTTCTCAGGACATTCTTCATCCTCATTAGAGTTTGTAGCCTGACAAAATAAAATTATAAGTTATTACAATGTGTGAGAAGCCAATTTAATTTTAAAAAATAAGGTTGTATGTGAGTTAGAGGATGAAAAATCCAAATAAATGTTTAAATAAGAAATCAAAATAAGTATGAAGGTAAGCATGTGTCTATGGGTATTAGTGAAGAAGTATAAAACACTTTACATAGTCAAGAGCCAAAAGGACAAGAAGAAAATAGGTTTAATAAATATGAAATAAAAGGATCATAAATTAATGTCTCAAAAGTTTGTAAGGATAAATGATCATAGAGGCATGACATCAAACATAAAGGAGAAATAATTTATAAGGTTATGTCATAAATAAGCCATTTTTTATGACTAATAATTAAGCAGTTGATTAGGATATTGTTTTAAGCATGTTTCCTTGATAGAATCCCTCTTCTTATTGATTAGAAAATTGAATTTTTTTTATTGTAAGTGACATTTAATAGCAATTCTTTAATGAACCTAGGAGTACATTTTTTAAGCTAATACATTGGAAATAAAGAAGTTATTAGTAGATTATGGGATCAAGAACATACCTATGGAGGGATAAATACCCAAGCATATGTAATATATTGATGGTAGGAGGTGAAAAGGATATTGGTTGAATAGAAAAGTGAAAATAGCTTCAAACAGGGATGGATGTGAGATAAACATGAGCTTAGAAAGAAAAAGTATGATGAGGCTTAGTAAAGGGTGATCATTGAAAGGACCCTAAATAAATTAGAGAGTTTAGCTTGGATGATGCCGTGAGGACCCATAGAAATGGGGATGGCATTCATATGTCCCTCATGTGAAGGAGTTGCACTCCTTAAGAGAATAATTAGTAAGCATTGATGAGCAAGAATATGTGTATTTGGAACATATTGAATCCTATTATATCCCCAAAAGGTATTCAACACCATATCATTAATAAAAGGCCTAATTCAACTCCACCCAAAGTTCATGCTTGTGTGCTCCATTCATAAGTAGAGAAAGGTAGAAAATATATAGTTAGTGGAATCTAGGAATAGGATATTTTTTTAGGAAATAAGTGTAAAATAGTGTTTTAGTGAAATTTATTCCCTACAAGTCATTGAGGGTAGATACATCCTAAATAACATTAGTAACAACAATTCCAAGAATGTATAGGATGCCAATGATGGGGTTAGCCCAACACACCAAACCATTAATACTACACAAGGTGGGATAGTGGGATCTAATGCAACTATAATAGCATAACAAGCTTCATAGCCATAGACACAAGGAGTAGCCAATATGAAAATTAGTGAAACTACACCCATGGGAGGAAATGTGGGTGGTGTAGGAGGTAACCCTAGATTAATTCAAGGCTTAGACACACAACCCTCTAGAGGCCTAAAAGTTACACAAGGGAATACTCCAATACTAGTACCAAAAATATTTTATGAGATGTATTTACATATATCTAAGTAACATGGCATGGAAAACACCACTAGGCATGTGCATAAATGTGAGTTGATATGGTGTGTAAAAGTCATTGCTAGTTCATGTCACAAAGTGAGTCTCATAACAACATTATTAGATCATGAACACATATGGTACCATAAACTCAACCCAAATTAATCTATTGTCAACTATGATCTTCTAAAGACACATTTATACAGGGGTTTAACATCCTAAATTTTGAGCAACAAAGCATTATAGCACTAAAATAAATTAAATGAGAACTGACTGAGAACATAAACACTTATGATGCTAGGTTTAAAACCTTGATTTAAAAGATATAATTTAAAATACACATTTCAAAACATGATCAATGGTTCACTGGGGGAATTTTAGCTCTTCTTTGATGTCTCATGTTAATGAAGACATTTATTGAATCTAGATAAGCCCTATAAGGATCTTTGCATGTAGAATCTATTAGAAGCATGGGTATTAGGGTCAGTCCTTTTATTGAGGCATATATCACATTAATGGCTTCTTAGCTTAAAAATTTGATAACTCGTAATAGTGCCCAAAACACTAGGATCATATTATAGTGTACAAAATGTGAGTTCAAAGGGCAAAATAAGGAAAACTACCTAAAATGAAGTGTAAGGGCCATGATAATCTCATGTGAAATATATCTATGAGGGTCATGATGTGCACAACTATACACTTATTCAAAATTATACCTAGACAAAATTCTTTATGTACTATAAAATTTGTGATTCTCAACCCATAATACTAAATATTGTTGAGTGATTGATGAAATTCATGGGCACAAGAGTGGGATAAGTGCCAAACTACTATGGGACTATCAAATTAGGGACATGGGAGTTATGGGTAATAATATGGATATAAAGGAAATAGTAGAAAATGTGGAAGAATATTCCATCCATTCACATGCTACAAATGTAGATCTCTAGACCATAATGAGAGAGATTGTCCTGATTATCCTACTTGTTGATTCTGTCAAGGTGAACATGTAGTGGAGAAATGCCCATATTTGTATGCTAAGATAACATAGAAGGATAAGGTATAAAATAGTTTTGTATGATTATGTTGATGCATAATATTAAGTATTGGGATCATAAATTTATTCAAAAAATTGAAGGGCCCAAAGTGAAAATAACAATGCACAATAGTGCCACTACACATCTGCCTATAGTGTCAAGGGAAAGAATTTAGATTGGTTATAAAGAATTGAGGATATAATAAAATGTTTCAAACATTGAAACACATATGTATTAGTACCCTAAAGTTTTTCACTATAAGGATATACTATAATAGGTTGTGGAAGTAATCTAGAACTTAGAAGGAAAACTTTAACTCATCTAAGACTTCGAAGCCAGAGCAAAAGCAAACCTTCAATAAAAGGTAAAAGTCAACAAGGAGAAGGATAATCTCATTGAGATTTTGGATCTTTTTAATTATAATGGAATGATCCTTATGTTAAAAAAATTATTACAATATTCAAATAAAGTACCAATTATAGTACTCATAACTCATTTAGTTTGAGGTTGAGAAGATAAAACTGCCCAAAATATAGGGTATGAATAAGAACTATTAATTGTTGAATCTATTAATTAATGGATAATATCTAAAAATTTAATTGATACTAGAGTTAATGTAAACATTATAACCCATGATGCATGGTATAAGGTGTGAATTCCATCTCTTTACCCTTCTACGCATATCTTATTCATGAAAAATAAGATTCATGTGCAACCTTTGGGTATACTGAAGAATGTCACTATATATATTATGGGTGAAAATTTATACATAGAATTTGAGGTTATAGATATTTTTGAAGCTGATAACTACCCTAGTATTTTAGTTTGGCCATGGTGTTACCTGAATAATGCATGTATGTGGTTCCAAAATCACTACATGAGTTTGGAAAATGAGAAGCACATGGTCATTCATTTGGATAATAACCAATTGACTCCTTATATTGAGAGTGTGTATTTGGAGAAGGAAGTTAACCATATATATAATATCACTATTCAAGGTATGGAAAATTTGGATCCCAATCAATAATGGTTCTTTTATTGGGATGATGCATAGTTGAAGTTTGACACTACAAGTGTTGCCTACAACCAATGGGTGCAAGAATCATATGAGGTGATCATTTGACAATGTGGCATGTTAGGATCACAAAAAAAAACATTAATCTATGATATATTATATTTTTTAGACACATAGGTTACCATCCAAACAAAATAACAATATTTGGGTCTCACACACTTGTTTAAAATAAAATAATTATTGCATTTAAGTTGAGGAAAATTGGAAACTTTACCTTAGTATGAAGTTTTTGAAGAAGTAGATATGTTTTTAAATAATCTAGAGGATTTTATTTAAAATAAAAATGTCCATATTAATCCATTAGTCTATCTTCTTAAAATTAGTTTTGTGCATTGGTGGGTCACTCACTAGCAAAACCTAGCCAACCAAATAGAAATGAAAGAGGAAATGTGTATTAGGTTTCATTGTATTAAAGATAATCATGGTATACCTTTACATGGTGGTGACTCAAACCCATGGAAACATGTACAGAGGTAGTATTTATGGAAATCATACATTTCTAGAGATGATTTGAGCCCATGCCATTTACCAAACTTGGAATACTAGGCTCATGTGTGGTATATTTTACATGAGACACGTGAAGAGACCACTAACTAGAGAACCTTGAAAGATAGTTTCACACACACCTCTTATTCTTCCTCATATACTTTTGAGATCATTTATCCCTTACAATAGATTCATATTTCCATCTTGTAATATGATGTTATCATGAAGGAAAATGTATGCACAAGATAGGATTAGCCTACAACTATCTTATCTCTAAGGATCCAAAGTCAAAGAAGGTTAATAAAATACATAGCAAGAGGGGGACCTATATCACTAATATCAAAGGAAATTGTTCCAAAGGATTTAGTCCTAACACATAATAATATATATCTAGATATAACTCTAATGTTATTAATCTATATTACAAATGTAATCACCTAAAAGTGATATTTGGATAATAAGAGTGTTTTTTGAGATAGCCTATGCCTAGCTTAGCCCTAGACCTATCATAAATAATTTATCACACTTTTCCAACCATTTTTAAAACCATAGACATCTTCTATTATCTCAAACACAGTTCTAAAACAACTTTCCTAGATCCCAACCTAGTGTGCCTAATGGTTTGCCAACTAGACACTAGTTCCACATTAAAGACACTATAGCCATATGGTGCTAGTGTCCCAAACTTGGTGCTAGTGTCCCTTACCATAAATCTTATAAATAGATAAATTTTCAAAAAAAATCCCCTCATAATTTTTTTATAAGTACATTTTATTATCTACACAAGCTACAAATCTATATAAATACAAGACTATTTGACCTCTATTGACTAGATGGAAAATAAATGAAAAAGCCTATCTAAATAAGAAATAAATTGAGAAATATTAAGGTATTTGATACCTATTCTACCATACTTATGTATAATACCATCTACAGCTTCCCTAAGCCTAAATTTCAAATATTTTAAAGCTCAATCACACTCAAGGCATTCAATACCACTCTCATTCTATCATTCACTTGCACTTGCACCAAGCACTAGGTGGGAGAACTACATCAAGCTTGATCCATCCTCAGAGTATTGGTATGTATGAAACTCTCTTAAAAACAAGGTGTTGAGGATTTATAAATTATTCTAATAATAAACATATATTTTCAACTTATGCCATACTTTTAAGGAGGATTAGGGTTTACACATTAAATCAGATTTTCTATACACAATACATAGTTCTAAATTTCATGCGCATAGGAATAAAACTTAGAAACATAGCCCAAGGTGCTCTTAGAATATAGGAATAGTCATGCAAAGAGGAAAGTAGCATCATTTTTATGACACTATAGTAGTATGGCACTGCTATCTAAGTGGGGTATTATTGTGTAATGAGCAATCAAATCCTAGGACCCTATTATGGATTTCAATAATAATGCATCCAAATATGAATAATATAACCAAGAGTAATATGAGGTACACATTGATAATCAGGACACTCTCCCTCCAATTAACAATAATGACATATTTATGAACAAAGATGATGTATTATAAGGCTTCAAAGATATAATTTAAGAACAACCCCTTGATCATGCACAATTCTTACAAGCCATATTAAAAATCAAGAATAAAAAAAATAATGTCCAATCTTCAACTCCCCTATTTAATAATGTTGTTACACATCTAGTGGTGACAACTCAACCAACTCAGATAATACAACCTAATATTTTTATTCAATAACCATCAGTGACATCTACACCACTTGTGTCTAGTTCCTCCACTCTAGATGTATAATCCCTTATGCATGAGATTCATACTCTGTAGCCTAAGGTGTTACATATCAAGAAGGGAGCCAATAGGACATCACATGCCTTGGATTCTAACATTTTATTACACACACATTTGGCACATAAAATAGTGTTAACTTCTTTTCCATCCATTTTTGTGGAACCCAAGCTTATATTATATGATGACAAGGGTGACCCAAAGCATCATCTCAGAGCTTTTCACATAGCATACTTGGATTATGTGTCCAATAATTAGATTCTTATGAAGTTATTTCCATGTAGTCTCAAGGATTATGCCCTATAATGGTTCTATGATTTACCAAATCAATCTATCATGTAATTCAATACTTTAGCTAATATGTTTCTAGCATATTTCTCTATCAACATCAATGATAAGATATCATATACACAAGTGGCATAATTAAAGCAAAATTTAAATGATCCTATTGTAGATTATGACTTATGATACAAGATAATATTAGAAAAATTGACTATCCCCATGGTAGATAGAGAGCTTTAGGACATATTTTAACAAAGTCTCTTATCAACATTATATGAAGTTATCTTGTTCAAGAAGTTTCCTACATTTACTGATTTGAACCACACAATCAAGAAAAGAGAGGTTAAGCTCTTATCAATGGGAAAAATCAATTACACAAATGGATCAAAATCAATCAAAAAAAATTTCATACAAGGTAAGGGCCACAGAGAACAAAAGTGATTAAAAGGCCATAGTTAATGCAACTTTCGATCCATCTCCCAAATTAGTTTTATCTATTCCTTAATGCAGAATCTTCACTAATCTTCTAGAGTCACCAACACAATTTCTAAAATAGATCTTGGAATGCAATTTCATATATCTCCCTCCCATTAAATAGTTTGATACAATATGTCATATTCAAAATAAATATGATTCAAATGTATTCTATGAGTATGATAAAGCACCAAGCCACATGATAAATAGATGCATTAGCCTAAAGCACAAGATACAAGATCTCATTGAAGCTAACATTATTTATGTGGGCACACCCATAGAATATAAAAAATAATATCAAAAAAAGGATAAGACACTGAAGATATTTTCAAATCCATTCTCAAATCATAAAAAAATGAGGCAAGGGCATATCAGGTATTCACTATACATACCAGGCACACCCACCACTGAATTCATATCACACATTGTAGAGGAGGAAAAAAAATTACATAACATTATTGGCCTGTACCATACTATAGTAATACCTAGACCACTTATCACATTTTTAGGGTAGGAGATTATGGATGATGACATAAATTTATATGCACTCTTCATACAAGCATACATAGACCACCATTCTATTTAGAGTGTTATGGTTGACAATGGGTTAAGCATAAGCATGTGCACTATGACACTCTTAAAAAACTTAGGTTACATAGAGTGAGATATATTACCCATATATATAATCATTAATTTTTTTAGTGTCCAACTCCATCAGGGAGATTGTGCTTCCATTATACGTTGGACTAACACACATAGCCACTCTATTCCTAGTAGTACGTAGTATAGGTGTATTCAATATTTTATTGTGTAGGCCATGGTTATAGTATATTTGATAAATTTCATATATATATATATAAATATATAAATAATGCATAAAGTATATACATGTTGATCATGTGGTTAAATTTGAGTGTGTCATATATGAGTATCCTCTACCCATCCCACAGGCAGTTCTAGCATAGCTACCAACACAGTTCTAACACAAACACCAATTATAGTTATAGAACCATCACTAGATATTTCATGGTTATTGGTTATAGAAGAGAGTAAAAATATTATGCATATATCATAGTGTTTAGTATATCCATGAATGTAGGTCAGTTCTACTCCTAAGATATTGACACATACACACTTTTTCATGGAGACCATTACTAGAGATACCCCTGCATTAGAGATATGTCACAGATTCTAGGGGGTCTTCCTTTACTTAATTCATGTTGAGATTAGTTTTATTAGGTTCTATGGGTTCTCATCACAGGTCACCTATGTCACCTACAACTTATTCTACCAGATGGGTTCCTAAGACCCTTATAATTCATAGGGCATCATAGTCAATGCCATAGCTTCATAAAATCACTACAGAGGTAGATTCAAACACATATTACTCTACATGACATATTATGGGATCATATTTTCCATTTCACACTACATTCATGATCACAATTCCCTTATTTGACATGGGTCATGGTGATAGTGAGTCTCCCATGAGACTCATTGGTTAGTATGGTTCCTACTCTTGTACATACTTCTATCTCTTACTACTTGTACATAGTTTATTTTCCATTTAATTGTACGTATCTTATATCCATAAAACACAAAAATAATATAAAATGTCAAAATATAAAAACATTCAAATATTACTCAGAAAATACAAAATTTATAGATTGTATGCATTACTATGTTTACATTTCTTTCACTTTCCAGATATTAAATATTGTTATATATCTTATTATAGTCAGTTTTATCATACACATATGCTTAACTTGTTCTTTTTGAGTGCTTATATATTACATATAAGAATCTAATCCATTACACTGATTGATAATTGCTATCATCTACCCATTAGGGGCATTTACATTGATCCAATTTTATTCATTTGATACATCTGCCCACTCAGGGGAATCTCCTACATGATTTTTACTACTAATTTCTATCTTTAGATACTATACATTCCAATTTATGTGTTGATATATCTTGATATTGATCATATCTACTCATTGCTAATATTTTTTTTACTATCACTAGTTAGACTCAACATACGTACATCCTAGCTTTTACATAGATTTTTACTACACAGTTATACATGCTTTCATTTTTAGCTTTATTAGTTTAGACTTGATTATGTTTTTTATGCTTATTTTATTTGAGAGAATTTGAATATGCCATTACTCTTTGGCTCTGTTTCACTTCTATGTTTATATTCCTTGGACATGTCCCCATATCCCTTGTGTGTGCTTTCCTAATTCTATATACAAACATTAAAACATGTCTTTCTATGTGGATCTAAGCCAAATTGATTGTTTCTTGTGTATGTGGACATTTAAACATGTCCTTGATGTCTTCTATTCTAATATTTAGTGACATGTGCCCATGTCCCTTATATTATGGCCCCTTAGCCCACTCATGTGTTTTATATGTATGCTTTCATATATGCATCTTCACCATGACACTTATCTTTGATTGTTACACACACCAATTTTTAATGCCATAAAGGACCTCATGCATTTACCCTTCCTATTTGTGTGTCGTGATGGACAACATGGCCCATCCCCCTAGGTAGCTAGTCAAATTTACTATTGTACATATTGATTACATTTATCTTGACACCTTTATGCAATACTAGATTACACCATACATATTACATGACATACTTATGCTCAAATAATTTTAAATTATGATGTTATGTTTGTACATTGTATTAGAATATCATGCAATTATCACATATATGCTTCAAATAATACATTTTATAGAGCTAATTATTTTGACGATAGTTCTTACACAGGTTTCATAACTTACCTAAAAAAAAGGGGCATTCATAGGTTTTTTTAATAGACATCAAGATCCTACTTTGCTATTCACATATAAGTTTTAACACATAGGCTCATTTTTATAAATTAGACATAGGTTAGACAAAAAAAATAGGGACTCAAAAATTAGTTTAGATCACCAAGATTTTAGACCAGACAAATATTAACACCTAGAATGGGACACTATTTCTATAAGTCATTATTGTCCACTACAAGGTGATATTGATTAATAGACCCCACTTCAGGGAAGTCTAGATTAGCCAGACTAATACACTAGGCATAGTATAAATTTTCATATATATAGTCATAGGTTTGATAGTTATGTTCAAATTTTGTGTAGATACACTCATTTTATCTTAGATTCATACTAGTTGCTCAAAATTTGAGGCATCATGCATGGCATGATCAATCCTAAATTTAGTTTAGATACACAAATTTAGTTATTACATACTCAATTTGGAATCAATATACTCAGATATCATATTGGGGGCATGTACATGGCACATAATTTCCATATGCTCAATTACACATAGGTTGATCAGATGGATGGAAAACTCCATGTCATTCTCTATGTTATATACACTTGCTATCATATTCTAGGTTATCACAAGTCTCATGCCTTACTCCATTTATAGTGATTGGCATTCTTGAGTGTCTTAGAATGTACTTGAGTAGCCACAGAGCTAACATACATAGTTAGATATGCCCAGTTGGATAGTTTCATCACTTTGCATAGTTTAGTTTCAAATGCATCTACTACACATGGGTGGATAATGATGGATTCATAGCCTACTTGAGTTCTTGAGCCACCCACATGAGAGGGTTAAACACACTTATAGTCATATTCAATCTAGTCATAGATCATGATCCACCAAGTAAGGGTTGGAAATGATGGAGTAAAAATAGGATTGAGTTATTGAGCCACCCACATATGAGGATTGAGTAAGCTATCAACTCAATCTAAGCTATTCAATAATTTTATCATTATCTACACTCATACACACAGGTTATCACTAGGTTTATGCATTGGTTTGCATACCCAATTAGGTGTATTCTTTCCTTTCCTCTTTCTTATTTCTTTACTCAGCTTTACTTAGTTACTTTGTTTAGCATAGTATTTTTCTTTTGATAATCTCTTAAATAAGGACTAATTTTTGCATATTTCATTGAAAATCATTGCTTTGGAGCATGTTTCACATACATAGACCTAGATTCACATACTCAAACTCAAATACATAGACTTCACTTCCTAGTTATATCTAAGTATGTTTCTTTTCCTTTATATTAGTCATTTTGATTTATTACATTTCTAGCATAAGGGGGTGCAAATGTAATCACATAAATGTGGTATTGGGATGCTAAGTGATACGATCCTCCCTAAGAAAATTAGGAAATAATTAAAAATATATGAAAAAAACTATAAATAACAAAAATATATTGACTAAAACAAGTAGAATTAAATAATAATAATAATAATAATAATAATAATAATAATAATAATAATAATAATAATAATAATAATAATAATAATAATAATAATAATAATAAAATTATAGAATCAATGGCCTCTTTGAGGGGAAACCTCCTTTGAGAAAGATCAATTCAATATAATTCATAGATGCTTTCATACTAGAATAAGCTCCTATTTATTGTAATTTATCACTATATAACTACTACTCCCCATGAAAGTGATATTAATCTACTATTACACTATTACATTCTACTATTATATCTATTATAATGAGCTTGAGGGACATTTTACAAAGCATATGCATCCATAGCCTTTTATTAAATAGATGAACTACAAAAATATGGTTAGGGTGAAGGGTCCTAACATGCCCTACCCCTCAAAATCTTTGACCTCAAAGTTTGAGGTGAGGAAACTACTATTGAATGGAAAGAAGAGGTTCCCAAGTTGCATCCCCTACCACTATATGAGAACTTTGGTAATGACCTGATTGCAGAGGGAGTGAGAGTGATTAATGATGATAGTCTCAAGTTTCAAAATGAGAGACCCTTATAAATCAAGTTTAGGAAGCACTATCTAAGTGGTGGCATTACATCCAAGGACCTTCTTTAAGTAGGAGACATGAAAAATAGGGTGCACACATGATGACGATGTGAGTTCTAACTTGTAGGTGATAGGTCCAACCCGCTGAAGAATTTCATAAGGCCCATAAAATTTTGGAGATAATTTTTGGTGACCTTTGAGCTTCAAAGAGGATTATTCATAAGGTTGTAAATGAAGAAAAACCATATCTCCAATTTGAAAGGATCCTTTAGAGTGGTGTTAGTTTGCCTATTGCTTCATGCAATTTTATGCCATGTGAAGATTATCCTTGCGGAGGAAAAGGATATTGTCACATGTACTGAGGGTAGAAACAATAGCTTAGATGGTAGAGCTTCTTGGTAAATATGAAAGAATAGAAGGTGGATTTGACCATATATGACCTCATATGGGATGAGTTTGGTATCTATGTGATAGGATGTGTTGTAACACCACTCTGTAAAAGGTAACCATTTGATCCACTAATGTTTCTACTTAGAGACAAAATAATGAAGACAAGTTTCCAAACATTTATTGAAAATTTTAGTCTATCCATCAATCTATGGATGATATCCTAAATTCATTTTCAAATGTTTACCCAAATGCTTGAAGAGTTCTTTCCAAAAATGGCTTGTGAAGGTAGGATCATGATTTGAGACAATAGAGGCAGGAACACCATGGAGTAAAATATTTGATCAAGAAATGTTTAAGCAATAGTGTAAGTAGTGTAGGGATGGGCTAGAGCACATAAAAATGAGCATATTTAAAAAGGTGATCCACTACAATAAAAATCACTAATTTGCCACCAGATTTGGGGAGACCATCAATAAAATCTATGGAAATATATGTCTAAATATGTGTTGGAATTAGAAATTGTTAGATTAGACCAAGTGGGGCAATTGTTTTTCCTTTATTTCATTGGCAAGTATCACATTTAGCAACAAATGTTTTGATATCTTGCTAGATGTTGGGCTAAAAGAAATTACAGTGAACCTGATCATATGTTTTTAGAAACACTGAGTATCTAGTTGTGTGGGAAGCAATGTAAAATGGGGTGTTTGAACTTGGAATCTACCATCAATAAAAGGTTACCTTTATATCATAATGCATGGCCATCCCATGTATAGGGAGGTTTAGAATATGAATCAGTAGATAGTTGAAGAATGAGTTGTTGGGTTGGGATGTCATTATGACATTTATTTCAAAGATCATGAGCCATGTGGAAATGGGAATAAAGAGTGTAGAAAGTTGCACTAGGTCATTAAACTAGTGAGAGAGAGCATCAACCACCACATTTTCCTTACCTCTTTTGCAAGTGATCTCATAATCATATCCCATGAGTTTAGAAACCCTTTTTTGCTAATTTAGGGAAGATATCCATTGTTCTAAAAAATATTTGAGACTCTGGTACTCCATTTTGATTCAAAAATGTTGATCAATCAAGTATGGATGACACTTATGAACTTCATGGAGAATAGCCATCATCTCCTTTTCATAGGTGGAGTGTGCTAAATTATGCCTAGTGAGTGACTTACTAGTGAAGGTAATGGGACGACCTTGCTACATGAGTACCACACCAAGACCCATGCCACATGCATCGTACTCAATAACAAATGGCTGTGAGAAATTAGGCATGGCCAAGATGGGGGCGGTGCACATTGCTTGTTTGAGGCTATCAAATGTTGTAGCATATGTGGATGACCATACAAAGGAGTCTTTATTAAGCATAGCCATTAATGGTTCCATAATTTTTTTATAATCCTTAAAATTTATCCTATAGTACCCTATCAGACCAATAAATCCCCATAGACATTTGAGTGTTGAAGGTGTCATCTAGGTTATCATAGATTTAATTTTGGTGGGGTTAACATGAACACTATTAGAAGATATAATTTTTCCCAAGTACTCAACTTCTGATTTCCCAAAAGAACATTTAGAATGTTTATCATATAAGTGGTTTGCACCAATAATCCCCAAAGTTGTATCTAGGTGGTTGAGATTATCCTCCCATGTGTGGTTGTAGATGAGTATGTCATCAAAGAAGACCAAGATAAACTTCTACAAAAATGTCCAAAATACATGGTTAATTAAGCTCTAAAAGGTAGAGAGGGAATTGGTAAGTCCAAATGGCATGACCAATAACTCATAATGACCATCATGTGTGATAAATTCCATTTTGGGAATATCAACCTCATGAAAATGGATTTGATGATAGGTAGAGTGCAGGTCTAATTTGGAGAGAAATTGTGGACTGTGTAGTTCATCAAGGATATCATCGATGATTAGAATGGGAAATTTATCTTTGATTGTGAGCTTGTTCAAGTCTTGATAGTCAATGAAGAGTCTCTAACAACCATCTTTATTATGAATGAGTAAGACAGGTGAAGAATATGGACTAGTGTTGGGTTGAATGATGTCTACTTGTAGAAGGTCATGAACCATCTCTTCAATCTCAGCCTTTTGATGAAATGAGTAGTGGTATGGAAAAATATTGGGGGGTGTACTACTAGGAAAAAAATAGATATGATGGTCTTTGAGGTAGTGAGGTGGTAATCCTATTAGTTCTACAAAGATAGTTGCATGCTTAAATAAAACATCTTACAAGTCTGAAATTTAGCTAGAATCCAGTGGAGGAGTAGTGTGTAAAGAGAATAATTGGGCAATGGTGCCATGATACCCATGTTTAAGAATTTTATCCATGTGGTGAGAGATGATAACACTTTTTTAGATAAGAAAAAGGCCTTGTAGAGTGTATTGATGACCATTCTCAATGAATTGCATTTGTAGTCTAGAAAAATCCCAAAGAATGGGTCCAAGAGTGCATAACCATTAGGTGCTAAATACAATATCACATCCACCTAAGGACAAAGAAAACATGTCAACCCTAAGGTTATAATCACCCATAAAAATGTGAATATTATATAAATTTCCTTTACATGGTAAGGTTCCCCCATTGGCAATCATTACTTCAAAGCTAAAACAAGGGTGTATAAAATAGTCTACTTATTTAGCCACTTGAGGGTTAATGAAGTTATGGGTGCTAACAGAATCGATGAGAATGGTGATTGGTTTTTTCTTAAAAATCCATTTGACATGCATTATTTGGGGAGTGGTGACTCCAACCAAAGCATGATAGAGATTTTAGGAGGGGAATTTGAGTGCCTAGAATCATCAGCTTCTTGTGCTAGGTCCTCGATGGTATCCTTAAAATATTCAACATCTAGTGGAGAATAGACATATAGTAGGTAAAATTTATGTTTTGTGAATTTGTGTTTAAGAACCCATTTATCATCATAATTATTAAAAATCCCATTTTCTTGATGTGTGCACATTTTAGCTTCTATGAGACATTTGATGGGGGTTGTCCTATTGTGGGGCCATTAAAAAGAGGGTTTTGATGGTGCTCAATTAGAAGTATGATGCTGGGAGGTGATCTTGTCTTTGTCAAGCTTAGTGAGACCCAAGACTTCTATCATGGTGTGAGGTTGGAACATTTTAACCTCAAATTAAAGCTCATCCTTTAGGCCACTAATGAATTAGCTTTGGAAAAATTCATCAAAGAGACCCTCCATGTGATTGGCAAGTTTATCAAACTCTATTTGATACTCCTGTATAGTGCCAATTTGATGTAGTTTAGTCAATGCTTTGATGAACTCATCATAAACACTAGGCCCAAAATAGGTAAGTAGGAGTTGGGTAAACTTAGTCCATTCAAGTTCATTGTGTGTCTTGTAGTACCATTGATACCACTAAACAACATCTTTTTCTAGGTGAAAAGAAGTAATAGAGTCTTGTTCTTTTGTAGGATTCAAGCTGAAATATTGTTCAACATGGTAAATCTAGCTAGAGGGATTAGTGCCATAAATTTTTGGAAAATATAATTTAGGACCATATAATGGTGTTTGAGAAGAACTACCATTAGAGTGACGATCCCCATGATTTTAGAGTACATAATTTTTAGCATGGATGTTGGATAGTTGTTCATGGAGGTCCTTACAAAGAGCATCAATTTTAGACTGAAGCTCATCAACATCATTTTCCATGGTGACAACATAGGTCACAACCATAACTAGTATTTTTTTAAAATGGATTTAGAAGTAAACAACTATTCTTAATTGTAGTGACTTCTATTGATAATCTTTAGAAACTAGTTTTACTTGATGGCTCCTATCAAAAGTCTATCAATAGGTTTGTAGTTACCACTGTGCTTAACTATAGGTACTTCTATTGATAATATTTGTAAACTGATATGGTGGTTATGGGCCCCAAGTTTATTTAGTTACCTAAGGGTTTTAAGAAACCTATCTAGTCATTAATGCTATTTGAATGAGTACAGCTCTCCAAAAAAAAATTGGCCATGGATTTACCCCTAAACGATAGCTCTTGGTTTAACTCATAGGTGGAAACTAATCAATTAAGATGGCGTCATTGCCCATTTTGTTTGTAGGTCCTCTCAATAAGCCAGCTACTTTAGGGTTCCTGTGGTACTCCTCACAATGAGTTTTAGGGCTTATGCCTAAGTACTTCCATAGTTATGTGGATGGGTATTTACCCTTATCTGAACCTACAATGGAGATGTTAAAAATAGATGTATGCATAAGTGGCACTACTCTAGAAAATCCTATGCTAGTTACCACTTTTAGTTATATTACCACTTTCTAATCACCATGGTCTTGTTAAGGCAAGGTGAGAGCATACAGTGGGTTGTAGAAAAAAATTTAGCTCTAGAAAGTGATATGATACCAGTTGATAGGATCTTCCCTAAACAAGTTAGGAAATAATTGCAAATATATGAAACAAACTATAAATAACAAGAATATATTGACTAAAAAATGCAGAATTCAATTACAATAGTAGAATTATAGAATCATAAGCCTTTTCAAGGGGGAAACCTCCTTTGATAAATCTCAATTAAATATAATTCATGGATGCATTCATACTATACTAAGCTCCTATTTATTGTAATCTATCACTAGATAACTACTACTCCCCATGAATGTGGGGTTAATCTACTATTAGACTATTACATTCTACTATTCTATCTATTATAATAAGTTTGAGGGGTGTATTACAAAGCATATGCATCTATATCCTTTTATTAAATAAACAAACAATAAAAATATGGTTATGATGAAGGGTCCTAACACTAAGAGAGTTGTTTGAGACAACCTATGCCTAGTTTATCGCTAGTGCTATTCTAGAGGCTTTATCACACTTTTTCAACCATTGTGCAAACCACACACATATTTTAATAGCTTAAACATAGTCTTAGAATATATTTCCTAGATCCCAACCTAGTGTGTCCAGTAGTCTACTAGCTAGACACTAGCACCACATTAAGAACATTCGAGCCACATGGTGCTAGTGTCCCCAACTTAGCACTAGTGTCCCTTACCCTAACTCTCCTGAACAGATACATTTTCAAGTATGTTCCCCTCCTAAGGTCAACCTAAGTACATTTTAATATCTTCACAAGCTATGAATATCTATAAATACAAGACTATTTGACCTCTATTTATTAAATGGAAAATAGATGCAAAAACCTATCCAAATAAGAAATAAGTTGAGCAAAATTAAGGTATTTGATCTCTATTATTGTCTAATTCTACATAATACCATCTAAAAATACCCTAAGCCTAGATTTTTAATCTCAAGCACACTTAAGGCATTCAATACCACTCTCATTTTAGCATTCACTTGCACTTTCACCAAGCACTAGGTGGGAAAACTACATTGGGCTTGATCCCTCCTCAAAGTATTGGTATTAGGTAACTCTCTTCACAATGGGGTGTTGAGGATGTCTAGAATATCCTACTAATGAACACACATTTTCATCCCATTCCATACTTTCAAGGAAGATTAGGGATTTCACACTAAATCATATTTTCCAAGCATAATATAGAGTTCTAAATTTCAAGCACATGGGAACAAAACCCAAAAACACAGGCATAGGTGCTCCCATAAAATATGAATAGTCTTGTAAAGAGGACACTAGTGCCATTTTTAGGAAACTATAATAGAATATAACTATTATCCAGGTGGGGTGCTACTATCCAATGATTAATTAGATCTCAATACCCTATGACAACACTTAGACCTATCAATAACCTAGTTTTTATAACCTAGATATTCTGCAACAGTCACTTTCTAGATAAGTCTCTATTTATACATATTTTTAACTATTTTTAAAAATTCAAATTAATTAAAAATACATAACAAATCATTGGTTAATTATTACATATTGTTTAACTAATTTATAAAAATCAACCCCTTAATCTAACTTAGCATTTATACTAGTAAAACCCTAAAAGGTTAAATCAACAAACAACAAACATAAGTAGTTGTGTAAGTAAAGCAAGGTAAACTAAAGGGGAAAGGTTAGAATGATAAAAATGGATAAGGCACCATGGTCAAAAAATGAGGTTCTATGCAACCTAAAATGAATAAATAGTATGTCCAAAAAATCCTATAGCCACTCTAATTATAAGTGTAGAGATAACATAGAAAAGGATACACACACATTTATCTACTAAAAAACAAACAATATCTATATATTAAATGAAACAAAGGAAAAATCATAAGGTTATAAATATTTACCTTGATGTGAACCCATCAATCCTTAATCTACCCCTTGGCCAATGGTGTTTTTCAAGATATTGTTTTGGTTTTTAATAATTCAAAGGTTGAATCAAGATCTAGGCTAAAAGGAATCATCTTAATTAATCTCATATACTTCTATAAGGCAAGATTACTTCAAGACAAGATTATACATTTGAATCCTCAAAATGTGATTATTATGACATTAATCTTCACTCTTAGAGAGAGTTATTCAGGCTCCTTTTGATTAAGCCATAATATGGGAACAACCCCAAGATGTAGATAACTTATTATGGGGTTGAACCTATGAAGAAGGTTAGCTTCCTTATGATGAATCACCTAAACTAATGTTATTATAGGGAAAAAGGTTAGAAAGGGGAAATGGGTTAGAAAGGGGAAAAGGGATATTGAGAAGGATAACAAGGTGATGTAATAATTAAAAATGGAAGACTCACATAAGCTTGAAACAACACTAGATCAACACAAGACAATGTTAACTCACACAAACTCATAGACTGGTTCATTGCATAAGTGTTTCATAGACTAGGGTTAGGCAGAAAACTAATATAGACCTATAATAGCTTAAAATCACCCTAAAGGAGGTGAAAAAGGATTAAAATGGATGAGGAAGATTCTCCTTCACTATTCCATCATGCACAACTTACTCAACATAGATCAAAGGTAAGAGATAGGTAAAGAAAGTCTTTTATTACATCAAGAGGTATTTATTACAAATGCTTGATAGGTTTTAGCCTAATCAATATGAGCATATTTTACAATATCTTAGAGAGTCCCCTACTCTTCAAGACCAAAGATTATTTTTGAGAGTCTAGAACTTGAGAGAGAGAGAGAGTTTTACAAATGAGAAATAATCAGATGATATAAGAGAAAGGGAGAAAGAAGAGGGATCACATTAACCTATAAAAATCAATGAGTTGCCACCTTTCAATGAATATTCCACCATACTTAATCCAATTCTAACTAGCCCTTCATCAAAAATTTAACCTACATTTGCTCTAATTAGTCTTCAATATCTTCTCATTGGATTTGAAATGCACTAGAAGACAAGAGTCTATTGAGGATGATGAGTCATGATCTTGTTGTTGGATAAAATCTTTATAGGATATGTAAAAGAATTAAATTCCCTGCTATACTCTCCAATCACCAAATTTTCATCTTGGGACTATACACCATATTCCACTTGAGTTGTTTATGAATAAAAAATCCTCATATCTTTAAATCTGATAGAGTCATAGCCATATCTACTTTTGGTGGCCATAGATACCTATTTGTTGAATCTATGATTATGTCAAAGGATCAGACACTTCTCCATGTCTTGTTTATATCTACACCTACTCCAACCTAAGTATATATTTAATATAGATTGAAAACCAATCCAATTTATTGGTTTTTGTATAGTCATTATATCAATGTAGATCCATAGGTTGTATAGCCTCATTCCTAAACTACATTAGTTTTAAACAAACCTATCATGATATAAAATTTAATGGTGATAGAGCTATGGCATGAACAATCTTGACTATATGGTTGCATCTACTTAATGGTTTTTTGATCAACCTATAATAATGACATAGCTATTTGAAGCATTTTCTCTTGGTTTGACCTAAACCATATTTAACTTATACTTGAAATCTCCTATCTTTGAATTTTAGTATTAGTCATCGATCTTTATCTAGGTTCCTTGATCATGTCATTTGTCAATGATGCATACCTTCTTAAGATCTTGCTATTAGTCTATCTTATTTTGTGCTTGCGCTATGTAGTGACCTCAAATTTAATCTAGTTTCCTTGGATTTTTTACCTTTCTTACATCAATTATCTTGTCTATTTGGTGAATGTGTGCCATTGATCTTTTTTCTACTTAATCAAACATGCATCATTGATTTGGTAAGTCACTATGATCATAACACTTGTCATTGACACCTTCAATCCTTGGATACATTAACATTTTAAATTTATGAGATCTTCATTGATATTTAATGCACTCTATTAGATCTTCAAAACCCATTGATGTCATCCTTTCCCACTCTCCATTAAATCTTTTGATCTAATTAAACATTGATCACTAATCTTGATCCAGGCACTTTTTTTTTTTTGACCTTGCATGTGTCATAAATATTCTACAGAAGCTCCTGAGATATTGACACCTATTGGATATGCATTCAACCTTAGGATAATTTGAACCCAAATAGTTACTTATTGTAGCTTTATCTTAACATCTCAGTGTACATCTTGGACTGTTGGTTTAACTTTGAAGCTTTATATCTTGAGATAGAAAATGCATCAAGATATGAAATTTGTAGAAGATGATCTAGGCATGAAATACATCATGTCCATGCAATATTTTGGCTTTATTCAACCTCCCAAGTGCATATATCAAATGTGCAACTAGACTAATCTATTCATTCTTGTATGATGTGTCATGAAAATCTAGCTCCTTAGGATCACCAAATTCACACTTTAAGCCTACTTAAATTGTTTCAAAAGCTTGAAAATGGCAAGTGATATTTTCTTAAAGTCTATCTACTCCTTCTACTATTGGATCATTCTTCAACCAAGATTCTACTCAGTTTTTTAAACCATATCGAGTCAAGGCTTTTTATGTGGGTCAAATTTGGCCAACATCTTTGGCGATTCAATTGGGAAGCATGCCTACTATGTTTAAGAACCTAGATTAGTTACCTTATCTAATCCATTGGGCATGGAGTCATAAGCTGATCTGAATTGAGTAAGGTTGACCCTTTCTTTAAAACCTTCCCTTGAAGCAACAAGGACCTAAATAAACAAAACAAAATAAAGTGTCCAAGGCACTTTAGAAAAGGAAACACACAACAAGAAACAAAACTAACCTAAACAAAGTAAGGGAAACTAACTTACTAAACAAATGTGTACATAGACACTTATATAAAAGCATGAAATCTAATATAATATATACAATATTATACAACAATTTAAAAGCACCTCCCTCCTGGGTCAAATGGAAAACTTTGAGTATCATTCACTTGTAACAAATAAATCTAAAAAATACCTTGCTTTGGAGGTACCAAAATTAGTGAACCAAGCATCTTGATGGCCAATCCTTTTGATATGCTCTATAATAGATGAAATGTAAAAAAACATGTCTTCAATGTAGACATATCAGTCTAAATCTCCCAATCTTGGTTCATGTTGGACTATAGGAGCACTTATTTTATGTGCTCATCACCCTTGAGAAAGCGTTGTATGAAGACTTCATTTAGGCTCTTGGGAGAAACTGCACTTGGTTCACTTGGTGGCTCAAAAAAACCATGTTATTATACATTTTCCTTATGCAAATTAGGACTAATCATGATTAGAGCAACATGATCATAGTTTTTTAGAAGAAGGACATGTCTCTTAGCATCCTCAAACTCTTTAGTTATGGCATTAACCCATTGCCATAGCTCTTTAAGCTCTTCATTAGTATGCTTCTCAAACTACATCACCTGAGCACTTGAAATTTCTCTTTCATTAACCTCACTCAATTTTCATCTTGATCTTCAACTATAAATGAGGGTGAACTTAACCATCCAAGGTCTGAAATATCACACCTATCTTGATCAAGCTTTGATATGCTTTCCTCTTACTCCAACATATCATGGCTATCCTCAACTGACACCTCATATTGAAGTGGACCAACCTCAGGTACCTAGTTTTGATCCCCTTCTTGATTTATGTAGAATGGACCTTTAGTAGTCCATTCAAGGTCTACCCCATGTTTAGCTTGAAGATTGTCTTCTTTAGGAAAGTTTGTAACATTAAGCTTCTCTATGTCACTCAAAAAATTTGAGCACAAATGTTGCCATTAATATTATAAATCACTTGAGCTAACCTTGACCTCCATAATAGGTTCATGAATGTTGTCCTCTTTCTTCTCATCAAGATCATACAACTTAAAAGCTAAAACATGCTATTTCATATGAAGTGGGTTGCCTATCATGATCTCCTCTTCATAGACACTTGAATTTTCCTATTGTGGCTCACTTATGACTTCAAGATCTTCCTCTATCCTTTGTAAAATAGGATCTTTCTCCAAGAGGGATATGGTGGGAGGGTGAAGAAGTTAACCTTGCTTTTAGCTTAAGAGAGTGTCCTTATATCTAGGTACCTTATAGGGTATCTTTGGTGGCTCTTGAGGAATTACCTCAACTAACACCTCTTCCTTATTCTATATGCCTTTTTGAACTGATTTCCATGATGGAAATGAGTAGGGAATAGACACCTTTTCTTCCTTTTAAATGGTTAAAGGAGAAGGTGGTCTCATAAGTGAGGGCATGACATAGCCAGGGTCAAATGTGTTAGAGAAGATCCATGATTGAATGGATTCATGCTCATGGGTGGGAAAGGGCATAGTGGTAGGAAGGGTCAAACTGATTGGCTTAGGTTTGGCATACTCTTTCTCTCACTTCTCAACTAGTTTTTCAATGGATAATACCCACCCTTTCAATTCTTGATTCTCAACTTGTGGATGGTCATCTTCTTTAATGGATGCCCACAAATTCTAAAACTCTTGCAAGAATATCTTTATCCCCTCCATGGCATGAATTGGGAATTCTTGTCCAATCTTAAACTCCTCATTTATTTTAATGATTGTTTTCCCTTGGTCCAATATTACCTCTCTAACTTTTGACAAGGATGGACATTGATAAGGTTGAGTAGGGGGCATTAAGAACTCTTGAAGGCTGAGAATGAGGCTCTTAGAGGGGAGAGGACACATAAGACTAATCAAAATTAGCTTGTTTCTCTTCATAAGATATCAACACACTATTTTCATTCTAGATCATGCTTCTAATCATTGATATGTCCTCATTATCACAAGATGACCATTGTTCACCCTCACAAACTAACCATCTATACTTGATAAACTAAAGAACTCTCCTTGACTCTTGTAGAACATGGATAGGGATGATAGAAGAAACGTATAAACCCACACCAATCTCTCTTATCAACTCAATATAAACTAATAATGCTTGCTTGAATCCTAACAAGGATGTAATAGGATAAGCCTAGTCTTGACAAGGGGAATTAGAGTATTGATTTAAATGCAAAGGAGGTTAACCTTAGTCATATGCAGGGGTGGGAGGAGGACAAAGGCTATGATAGGGATGATATGATATTTGAGGGCCACTTGGGGGGAACACAAACATTATTTGCTTGATAAGTATGATGTTGAGGTAGAGAATAAGCATATTGATCAAAATGTGGTTGATTATATATACTAGATTATGATGATTAGGCACTTAGTTAGGCTACTTAAACTAATTTATATATGTTCAAAGTTACCATTGATGTTTGCACATATGCCTCCAAAGGTTGATTGGATAAAGAGAACACCAAAACTCTTCACTGGTGAATAACATAGTAAGTCTCACTGGGCATGCCAAAAAAAATTATGACATTAATCTTCACCCTTGGAGAGAGTTCTTCAAGCTCCCTCCAACTAAGCCATAATATGGGAATAACCCCAGCCTGTGGTTAACCTATGATGGGGATGAACCTCTAGAGAAAGTTAGATTCCTTATGATAAATCACCTAAATTAATTCTATTGTAGGGAAAAGGTTAAAAAGGGGAAAAGGGTTCCTAAGAAGGCTAACCAGGTGATGCACCTTATAAAAATGGAAGACTCCCACAAGCTTGAACCCACACTAGATTAAAATAAGACAATGCCATCTCACACAACCTCATAGACCATCTAATTGCATAAGTGTTTCATGGACTAGGTTCAGGTAGAGCACTAAGCCAAAACTACAATATCTTGAAAACACCTTAACTGAAGTCAAAAAGGAGGACAATCGACAATGAATATTCTCCTTCACTATGCCATCATGGACAACTTACTCAACACAAATCTAAGGTAAGAGATAGAAAAAGAAAGTATTTTATTCCATCAAGAAGTAGTTCTTATAAATTCTTAATAGGGGTTAACCTAATCAATATGATCATATTTTGTAATATCTCAGAGAGTCCCCTACCCTTCAAGATCAAAGAGTCTTTGTGAGAGTCTAGAGAGAAACAGAGAGAGATTTTTACAAATGAGAAAGAATAGGGTGATATAAGAGAAAGGGAGAGAGGAGGGAACACATTAATCAAGAATAATCAATTAGTTTCCACATTTCAATGAATGTTCTACCACACTTAATCCAATCTAGACTAGCCCTTCATCAACAAATTAACTTACATTTGCTCTAATTAGTCCTCAAGCTCTTCTCAGTGGCTAAGAAATGCAATAGACGACAAGAGTCTATTGAAGAAGATGATTCATGATATTATTGATGTAAAAAATCATTAAAGGCTCTATAAAAGAATTAAATTCTCCATTGTACTCTCCAATCACCATATGTCCATCTTGGGACTCTATACCATCTTCCACTTGACTTGTTTATGAAGACAAAATCCTCATATCTTTAGATCTGGTAGAGCCATAACCATATTTGCTTTGGGTGGCCATAGGTACCTGTTTGTCAAAGATATGATTATGTTAAATTATGAGACACTCTCCATGTCTTATTTATATCTGCACCTACTCTAACTTGAATATAGATTTACTATAGATTGAAAACCAATCTAATTTATTGGTTTTTGTATGGTCATTATATCGATGTAGATCCATAAGTTTCATATCCTCATTCCTTAACTACATTACGATTAAATAAACCTATCATGCCTCTAAACTTTAATTATGATAAAGCTTTGCCATGAATAATTATGATAAAGCTTGGCTACATTCGCTTAATAGTTTTTTGATCGATCTCTAATGGTGGCATAACACTTTAAAGAATTTAATCTTGGTTCAATCTGAACCATACTTGACTTCTACTTGAAATCTCCCATATTTGACTTTTAGTATCATCCATCGATCTTGATTTGGGCTCTTTGATCATGTCATTTGTCAATGACATGTCCCTTCTCAGGATCCTACTATCAATTTATCTGCTTCCTTGATTGTGCCACATGGTGACCTCACATTTAATCTAATCTCATTGACATTTTGACCTTGTTCACATCATTTATCTCATTTTCTCAGTGAATATGTGTCATTGATCTTTATTCTACTTAATCAAATGTGCATCATTGATCTGGTAAGTCACTGTGATCATGATACTTGTTATTGACACATTCAATATTAGGATATGTTAAACTTTTGACTTGATGCTTTCTATTGATCTTTGAATACATGATTAAATTCACTCCATTGGATCTTTAGGACCCACTAACTTCATCCTCACCTACTCATTTTTGGATCTTTTAATCTGATTTAATGTCGACTATTGATCTTGTTCCAGGCACTTTTTGACTCTTTGACCTTATGCATGCCATAGATATTCTACTTGATATCCCAAGACCTTGACACCTATCAAATATATGTGCAACATTAGGATAATTTGAACCCAAATGGTTACTTTTCATATCTTTATCTTGACATCTTTGCACACATCCTAGACTGTTGGTTTAACTTTGAAGCTTTATAACTTCAGATAGAAAAGAGATCAAGATATGGAATTCACAAAGGATGATCTAGGCATGAAATACATCATGTCCATGAAATATTTTGGTTTTGGTTAACCTCCCAAGTGTATATATCAAATTTTCAACCAGAATGATCTATTCATTCCCATATGATATGTCATGATAGTCTATCTCCTTAAGATCACCAAATTCACACTTTAATCCTAGTTAAAGTGTTCTAAAAGCTTGAAAATGGCAACTGATCTTATCCTAAAGTATATTTTCTCCTTTTATTATTGAATCATTCTTTAACTAGGACTCTACTTATCTATTTAAACCATTTCCAATCAAGGATTCTTATGTGGGTCAAATTTGGCCAATAGGTATTAGGGTAGATGTGTGAGTGAAATTAGAGCAAATAAGTGTAAAATAATGTATGTATATATTTAAAATGAAATATTCCTTGTATATATAGTGATTAAATACCCAATCCCAATGATATTGGCCAAATGGATGCAATTAAGAACTGTCAACCAAAATTAAACTACAAAAGTTAGGTCGAAGCAACGCAAATACAAAAAAGACAAACTCAGAAATACATCGACCAAATCAATATAGTATAATGAGGGAATAGGTATGAAATAGATGGTATCAACCTAGTTTATGCCATAATAAATGAATAAACTTGTAAACTTTAGTGAGGTTAGATGGAATGAGTTTTTAAGAAGGAAAATATAAGGAACTTGAACTAGAAGGAATGATATGATCTTGACATAGATAGTAAAATCTCTTACAAAACACCAAAGGCCTGCCCACCCATTTATATTGTACCCTTTAAGGTATGCACTTAGGGAGGTTAAATCTCAATAGGTTATTTTGAGAGAAATTTCTAGTGTATGATAAAGTGAAAAATAATTTATGTATGCATGTGCCCTACTTGAATCTTGTCACATGTCACAATAGTGTAACATGGGATTTTGCTTTGGGAAATAACATAATAACAAAAAAATTAAGCTAACTAAAATGTATAAATAACAAAAATTAAATGAAATAAAATAAAATATGAATAGATACCTTCACTTACCTTGTCAAATAATTATGTGTGTAGCAGATGATGGAAGACACCCAATGTGCAAAACATTATATGGACCTAAAAAAAAGAGAAAAATATGATTTTTTATAAAAATATTATGTTAACACCTAAAAATTATTATTTTTCTAGGATCCTAAGGATTATTTTGGTTCATGAAAAGAACCTACGGAAACAAAGATATGGCTAAAAAATGGAATTTGTTAGTAAATAACTAAAGGGCAAAATTAAAAAAAAAATACTATAAAAGGGTGAAAAAATATTCATTTGTGCATTTGATATTTTTAGAAATGAAATATATATATATATATATATATATATATATATATATATATACAAATTTAGTGATTTGAGAGATCATGGATCAAAAATGAGGAGGCAATAATGCTATTGGACATTGTATGCACCCAAAAAGTGCACGATGTGATATTTCTAAAACAAAATTGATGATGATGCAATGATCTACAAAAATATGCTCAAGCCTGATTCTTCTTGAATTTTTTTATTTTCTATCTCTCTTTAGCACCTTTTTGTTCCTTTTAAACCTTGAAATTTTATTTTTTGAGTCATTTTGACCTTAGTCTCTAAGTTGCCTCATATTTGAAAAAATTGTTGGCTTTGGTGATGAAACTACCATTTATAATTATGAAACCACCCCTCTATGATTTATTCTACTATGGTTGTTTTATAAACCACCATGAAAAAAACATCATTTATATGGCGTTTGAATATTTTATAGGGTGGTATCATTATTTATATGGTAATTTCCATCACCTTATATGGTGGTTTCATCTTCGTCACATATATATAAGGGTGGTTTCACCACAATGTACATGTCTATAAATATTAGTGTTTGAGACTTGAAATATCATGAATTTTTCATGATTTTATTCACATTTATCTCTTTTTTGGCTTTATTTTCACACTCATTATGTCCCATATCACTCCTCCTCTTATTTCCATCAATCCTTGTCCCTCCCAAGTTTAACTCTCAATCAAGCTTAGTTAAACTCACACTTACACCCTCTTCTCTTATTCTAAAAGTATCTCAATTTTATATTATTTTTGGCTCCAAATTTTAAATTGAATATTGATGTTTTAAATATATACATAAACCAATCCAAAATTATTTATATTCTATAAAATATTTTGCTTTACCTTTTATCATCTTCATGTTAAATCTATACCATTTTGGAGGAGATAATTCATTAGATCAATAATACAATCTTTACTATCAATGGATCAGCCAACCACAGTAAAATTATACTCTTGTATGGGGTTGTGTACTTATTATTATCTTTATTTTTATACCATAATTTTTCATAGAGTTTAAATGGTCACATTTGAGTAGAGAAGCTAGCTTTCTAAGGACGTTCTATAAAACAATAATATCTTACCTCTGCTTGGTTATAAACATTGATTAGGTTAGAGGATTTTAATTTTTAGTATTTTTTTAATTAATTAGTTTATAATAGTTTATTTTTATTTATTTATTATATTATATTTACATTCAAAAATCACAAAAAATAAAAATAAAATAAATCCTTCTCTATTTCCTCTCTTGCACAAAAACATAGTCTAGATATTTTGTTTTGCAATTCCGTGTTAGTCTTCCTTAAAAGAATGTAGTTTTTCACCACTCATAGGTTAGATAAATCAAACCATAAAAAAATTTAAATCCAACTAAAATATTTTAAATAAATATTTCTTACACAAAAAACTATCAAACAACACACAAAAACTTAGACAAACTAGATAGTCAAACCTAGCATTCTAGATCTAGAAATTTATTATTGCATAGTGAAACAAAATTATTTTAGATCATTATATTAAAAAAATTATAATATAATATGGAAATTATTTTATCCTTATATCATTATATTTCATATACAAACATTCAAAACTTTAAAAACTAGTCTTTAACTTGCTTGTGTGAAGATTTTTTTTGAATTTTTAGTAAGTGTGTTTGCTAGGTTTTTAAAAATTGATTTTACAATTGCATGTTACAAAAACATAGCTTGAATAATATTATTTCATAATAAAATCCAAAAATAAATTTATAGCATTTATATTTAATTGGGCATATCATCTTGCAAGATAGGAAAAACTACAAAAAAAATAGCACTTGCATATTTCCTTCAAAATTTCAATTCTAATTTTGCATGCATAAAAAACATTGAAAAGAACAAAAAATAATTATAATATTTTTTATCATTATTAATTGATTTATTTATTTCATCATTATATTTTTATCAAGAAGATTAATTCATTTCCTTTTCCAAATATTGTCAAAATAATCACAAACATTTAGAAAAGCCTTGTCAAAATAAACACATACACTAAACCTTGATAAAATATTAAGAACATAAAGTATATCATTTAAAAAACCATTTTTCATAAAATATAATATGCTTAATTACACCTACATAAACTTTTATTTCCTCTTTATTTACACTTTCAAATCATCCTTACCTTGTTAGAGCAGGTATTTTCCCTAGGGTTAAATCTCCTATTCATGGAAGCAATTTACAAAGTGACATTAAAGTAGAAATTAAATTAGAATTATTACATTCCACCCCCATTACACACCTTATTTTTAAATCTCTAAAATCTATTCATGATCAATAATTGATTCTCTATCTCCCATAGTCATTCCCCCTCATTTTCAAGGTCGTTAATATGTCATCCAAGCTCAACCACCCACCTTTTCTTTTTTTTTCTTCCTCAAGACCAGCCTCATCATATTTTCATTCACTTTGTGTATGGAATTGAATAGGCATAGAAAACTTGAAAATATAAATCAAATACCTATAATCATCTAACCAAGTTACACCCACTTCATTATCTCTAGCATTAATCATGAACTTTGCCTTCTTGACATCACTAATATTGAGCGGCCTTGGAGTTACGTCTCTTCCCAATTAGATGACCTCAATGAACATTTTTATGTGATAGTTATATTATATTACCATCACGAGCATCCTTTTCCACTTTACATCCAAAATCCCATTCCTCAAATCAATTAACTTAATACATAAATTTGCCCATCCATCTATCCATTACATTGGTTATCTTGGTTAGACTTCGAGAAGCTAAGTGCATAGGTTAGAATGTTTCTTTCCATGTTTACATAAATTAATGAACCCAATGTGAAAGTCTTATCTTTCTATGTTTATGATTTTATTATATTCTTTCTCTTTTCTTATTACTATCTCTCTCCATCCTTCCATTTATTCTATGGGTATTTTATACCCTCCCCCCCCCCCCACCAAATATGTCTAGATAGGATTTGGGAGGATATCTTGGCATAGAAGGATACAAGAGAAGTAAAAAAGTCCCTATAAAATATTATTTGATCAACTGGGACAATACCACTTCTAATCAAAACATATAATACCAATTTCATGACTATCCCAATCCTAACTCAAAAACTAGGACTAAGATACCAATTCATGAAGTGTAGGATCCATTAGAGACTACCAAAAACCATCATGATTCTAATAATATGAATATTACTAGTGGGAGTGGAGCCAGTCCTAACATGGAAAATAATCCTATTATTATTCTACAAAACCTATATGTAGAAATCCCTACCAAATATGATGAATACATGGGGAGAACTTGTTATCTAGAAGATGAAACAAGTAGAATGCAAATAATCTCACACCCCTCTAACAAAAAAAACAACATCTCCAACCCACCAAAAAAAATATGATATCCCCTCATGAAGTTTCCACCATAAATAAATTTTGTCACAGTTACCAACCTCTTCATACTGAACCTTCCACAAAATAGGTTATTAGACAGAATACCACTTATACCTCGAATAAACTCATATTTACATTGGTGGGTCACATTCATGATTTAGAGAGCCTAACTCTCTCTAAATAAAGGGATGAACTATAATCCTCATATTTAAGTTCATTTTTCCTCTATCCCCATCATAACAACAACTTACCAACTACCAAAACAATAATCCTACACAATTATACCACAATAACAAACCTACACACTTCCTCCTAACTATGTTTCCAACCAACATGTAGGGGAAAATATTTCTCATGGGGTCCTCAATACTCAATATTACAACATCCCTCGATACTCTAAACCTCCAAACCAAGTCCCAAAGTGAAGGGTGTTCATGTACATGCCTCCCAATAATGTGCAAGCCAATAATCCACCACCCTACATTATTCTGAGTCATGTTCCACCCACATATACTAACCCTTTGTAAAATAATATTGACCACCTTACATTCCTCCTAGTTATGTGCCACCCACATATAATCCTCTACAAGAACTTAACCCTTACTCACCTAACACTATTCCCCCTTACTACAACATGTTCTCCAAGTCTATTCAGCCAAATAATTATTTTCTAGCATATTCTATACCACCTTACCAAGCACCCTCTTTTCCTCTTATCAGTTATGCAAATAACACCTATTAAAACCCATCCCTTCAAAAAATTTACACCATATCATTAATGAACTTTGATGTTATGGGGAATTAAATTAAATATCTCAAAGAGCCTCTTGATCAAAATATATGAGGAGTTATTCTACCATGTCCCCTACCTGAACTTCATAAATTAAAATGGGAAAAAGATCCCAATGCATATGTGACTATTGTTAGGTAAATATTTCCCTAAAATAGGGTTGTTACGAAAATATTTCCAAAAATTCTAGAAGTAATTTCTATTGACTAGTATTATCACCTCTTTGAGGCTTTTATCCATTCTTTTAGACAACTTATGGTAAAATTCATCAAAGCCTTTGACATGAACAAATTGATTATAACTTACATTTATTAAATCATGTACATTAAATAAGAAAATAATGAATTTTATACCCATTTCATTATGAAATGGTGATAAGTTATATATTCATCTACCAATATACCAAACATGGATCAAAGATAACTATCCAATCTCTTTATTAATTTCATTAACAAGGAAACAATGTAATATGTCCAAAAGTTCCCTTATCAGTCATGCAAAGAATCACTTGAGAGATCTTTATGAATCAACTAATCATCCATTGATAATGGCTACTAAACCTATGGAACTAATGGGTAAATAGTTACAGCTAACCAAAATAATGGGGGTTTTCAAAACATGGACCAAAATAATATTAACAATTCAAAGCCCCAAGGTTATCAATAGAAATTAAAATTCCACTATTGATGGTGTTGCTGATCAAAATAAGAAACCAAACCCTTTAAACAATAACTAACCACAACCCATGAACAATAATAACATAAATAATAATTTAGGTATGAGGAACTAGAATCCTCCACCTACAGTTCATGTTGTTGATTTCAATCATCCTCCACCATGTAAGATGAAATTCTAAAATCAAACTTAAAACCAATTCTAACTCATTGACCATTTCCTATAATTCCAAAACAAACCCTTTTATCAATGGAATAACCAATAAAGGTTTAGTTAGCAAGGACAAACTTGACTTAGGGAATGTGACCCCAACATATATTTATTTTTCCATAGATTTGTTGGACATGAAACTTGTGCTTGTGGGGAATATAAAAAGTTTGTTCAGAGACTCCTTGAAGACCAAAGGAAAATTTTTATTGACATGTTCCTATGGAATGTAAATCTAAACCCTCAGACTTATCACAATGGTCCTATAACACCTAAAAACCAAAACCTATAAATTTATCAAAATCCCTTTCCCAATCACTAGATACACATAACCCAAAACCAACTACAAGGTAACCCATCAAACCAACCAACCTAAAAAAACTAAGCTCTCTTGGTTGGCACTTATGATTATAAAACTTATACTTATGGCTCATCCAACCTTAACATTTATCTCCAACTGGGGACTCAAGGGAAGATTAGGATGATAGGGGTTGTGGAGTTATCATTTATCACACATGAGAATATCAACACATAACTCCTCACCTTTTGAACATTTTATAATATGATATCATTCATAAACATGTGATAAATTATGACTTAGTTGTAGATATTCTGATGACATTTTACCACATATTTTTTATGTCTTTCTCAATAATTTACCATCCCACCATTTGGCATTTATCAATGCCCTAGGGTTATGACACTTAGTTCTACTCCTTCACTTCAAACCCAGATTAACCATATTGATCTTGACATGTTTCCACCAAGGAATAATTTGAGATATTTTGGTTATTTATTTTATCTTGAGAGACTCCCTCCTATTATGATATGTTTATGAGGTGGGATCTAGCTTTGTTTATACAAGTATGAATCTACAATAATTATGTGAAAAGAGCAATGGTTGATGATGGAGCGACTGTTAACATAGTCCCCTTTTCATTTCTACATAATATTGGTAATGTATAATCCAATTAGTCAAGAACTCACAACACTCTTCAAGGCTATGATAGTCTCAAATATAATTCCATAGGAACCATCATACTTCCTATCACCTTAGGTCCCAATACTATGTTGATTGAATTCTACATAATTGAAAAGATAAAAAATAAAAAATGATCTTGGGTAGGCCTTGTATTCATAAGATAAATGTGATCCCTTATACCCTCTTCCATAAAATTAGTTTCATCCATTTGGAAAAGGTTTTTTTTCCCAAGGGTATCCTAAACCTTTCAATCCCCTTCAAGTAACCATGCATAAATAACTAGTGTTACATATTTATTATCATTAAGCAACTAATGGTGTAATTAAACCCCCACATTTGGTTAGATTCAAAGAGCCTATAAGGACCAAAGTGATTGTCTTGAATGAAGGGGAATAATTTCCTAGAGCCCTAAGTAAGGATAAACCTAAGCAAAATTAAGTTGTGATAGAAAAAAAAACAAAGTGGTAAATATCTTACAAAAATACCAATCATCTCAACCATGTCTATGGATAAAATCATTAGAATATTAAAAACTATTAACCCATAACAAACCAATAATTTTAGTCCCCACACACACCTCTGTCTAGAAGAAATCAACCCCACTGTCAATATTGACATGATATAACTCTTGGGGAATGAATTTAAGCCCCCAAAAGAGCTTGATGATCCACATATTCAACATAATAAAATAATTACCCATTATGTAGGGGCAAGTAGTAGTTTATATTATATTTTATATGTTAGGCTAAATAAAAAAATCATTCCCCTTCCTCCTAGATAACAAAATCATTCCCTTTCTCCCTAGCCATGCAAACACTTGAACAAGGGATTCACAAGATAACCATAGGCACTATAGAGATTAACATTGGTTCTAATGATTACCTAAATATTATTAATGTTGGATCTTATCTCTCTCCCCTAGAAGTATAAGACCACAAAGGACCTCTCACTAAGTGCTCACAAACTTTAACTCTAACAAACATGACAATGGGAAAAATTGAGATAATCATACCTTATGAACAATGATGTGAATTTAATAAAAATCCCATGAACACCCTATATATGTAGGATACCTTGTATTGAAACTTGATAGTAAAATAGATGAAAATAAAGGATAAGGTTAAAAACTTAAACCCAATTGGTTAGGTCCTTATTTAGTGACTGAATATTTTAAGAATGGAGCTTATCAGTTATGCATTTTGGATGGCAAGGAGTTTGGTGATTCTATGAACTATATACACCTTAAATGATTTTATATTTAGTCATCTACATTTGGAATTGACCTCATTGCATTGAATTTTCCATTTTTATATGTTATTTTTGCATATCAGGTGTCATCTTTGGTGATTATTTAGTTCTCAATTCACATAAAAAAAATTAGAATGCATCTTACCATTTAGTTTGATTTAATAATACCCACTTATCTTATGGAAAACATTCTCAAAATAAGCATTACATTGTTTCTTATATTATTTATTATGAGCAGAGTATGCCTTTCTTCCCCTACACCTTCTTGCAAAACTTAGAAAATAATATCCTATAGCCTAGTCTAGAAACTTTTCCATGGCAGATTCTCCTCTTACGATTCCCTAAATAAAAAAAATTAACATGCTCAAAACTAGGTAACCTTGCTCACCTATCTTGGTCCTTGATGATGAGCTATTGCATATTTCTCTTTGCATGGGACCAAGATTTGGGGGTAAGGACCTCACAAAAATATGTGATACATAGAAATAGAGACACTCATATAAAAATCAAAGTTTATTAAAAACAAAACTCAAATCTAACATTTCTCACCTTTCACTAATCTTCAGTGTTGAGCCCTCACATCTTACTAGTTGTGTAAGGTTATAATTTTGGAGAGATACCCTTACTCACCTACATCTAGTCTTTGGTGATGAGCCTATGTGTTTTCCTAGTCACATGATACTAAGTGTAGGGGGTCACAAACATAATTAAAAATTAAATGCAAAATCAATATCAAATTAAAAAGTGTCTAATATTTTTTTCTCAAAAGGTTTATTTATATGTCTATGCTAAAAAGGGTAAGCATATCCTCTTTACAGAATTTGTCATGGATAGTTACCTCTAGATAAATACAATTAGTGATATATAAGTTTAGTAATAGGTAAATTTTCCCCCTTTACTCATAAGGACTAAGTCATCTTCATTTTCTATGTATAGATTTAATTTTCACCATCTTGTACATATCCTATTTTACTTTATCATCCCTTTTGATACAATTTAAAATTCATATGTTGTGTTAACTAAATAAATTAATCAATAACTTGAAAAATAGTTGTTAGTGCATTTTTATCTCTACACATATCCATCATATTCCATTATTTTCATACATTTTATTTCCACGTCTAACATGTATAAGCTTTTTTCCATAGCATTATAAAAATCATAAGAGGTACATGTTATATCATTGCATGCTTAGTCATATAAAGTGCATAAACTAAAAGAGCATACATAAAATTAAACGCATAACACTTAATGGCAAGTCATTAAAATAGACCAAAATCTCTCTATATATCATAATAATTTCAAGTTTATACAATCGAGTCTCTAATAAAATCCACCTATATACAAGTAAAATGTGTCTCAAAATATCAAAAAATCAAAATACAATAACAAATACATGTAAAATAAGTGGCCCTAATATCTTGTCCTCCTCTTGTGAGAATGCTCTTATGATGAGGAATTTCATAGACTCTAGATCTTAGGTTGCCTCCTACTAGTTTCTCCTTGGGAGGTTGTCTTTCCCCCTATTTATCGACTCAAAATAGACTAACCTCCCCTACCCACAAAAATCTCACTCAAATTTTTCACTTTAGCCTCTTTCACAGTCACTCTCATCTATAATATGGCACTCTCCCCTACCTGACCAACCAAAACGAAGGGAGAATGGTATGTTGGCATAAACATGTTTGTATACTTGCTTATCCCAATAGGGAGTCCTAGGTATACTAGTATTTGATCCCTAGTCTGACTAGTACTCACATGGAATATTGACCAAGGTGTCCCTGATCATGGTCCTCCAACCATCATATGTCTATAAAACTTAAAAAAATAAATAGACATCAGATCCTTCATCATATAAAATAAAATCATTAAAACTAAGTACTAGTGCTAAAATAAAATACATAAAGATATTAAATACATAGATTATTTTATCTAGATATTTCTCATGTCAATCTATATATGATTCATCATCATATCTTGCCTCCTCTTCATCCTCTATAAGATCCTCCTCCGCTCTTATCTATGGTCCTTATCTACCTATTATTTGGTGTTTATGTAAAGGATATTATTGTGGTGGTGGTGGTGGCCTTGTTAGCTATTTTTCCTATATAGGATGTTGATATAGTGTTGGTGGTGGTTGTATAACCTATTGTTATTAGTCTATAACTAGTAGTACCACTAGAATAGATAAATTAATCAAACCTTCCCCCTGGGTTACTCTTGTGTTCCCCTTATCCTAGCCACCCTTGCAATGGGAACTACTAGTGTCAATGGATACCATGTCAGTCTCCCAATCCTATCTAGTCTAGCCTCTCTGATGCCTCTATATACTATTGGAATAATAAGGAGGTTACCTATAAAAGGCATCCTAAATTATTATGGAACCCTCTCACACTTACTTTTTGTGCTCTTGCAGCAGCCATGAAGTATACTCCATCATCACACTGACCCACCATCCCCTAGTAAAGCAAGACCACTAGATAGATGATGGTCAAATTTATAATCACACAAAATAAAATTAAAAATGGTGTAACATCTATCCATCATGAGGCTATGATAGCCCCAACCTCACCAATAATAATCCCTCTTTGATACAGGACCATCCTCTCATACACCCAGCTCATGATGAGCATGGGGTGGTTGATCAAGAGATCCCTTAACTACATAATCTTGTAAAGATTCTTGCATATGCATGCAAGGACCTTCTAAGTTCATGATTAACATATACCCCTATCCTTAATTTTTAGATGATGGGTGACCAATTGTAAAGAAATCTATCAATCTTCTTGTCTCCTACTAGCTAGGAGTAAAGGATCATAATAATAGCCTTTTAAAGGGTTGGGATATCATATCCCTCAACCCTCAAAATCCTAACCCCAAACTTCACAACCATATTAGATGCATTGGCATCACTAAAATTATCTACCCAACTAGCATCATCTACCTTATCAACCACCTCCCATAGTGTCACCAACTAACATGTCATCAATCCCAAAATCTAATATATGTCCACCATAGTGATAACTTACTCTCTAATAGCCTATAAAAACTAGAAGGTATTCAAGTCTGTATCCCAATAGGTGAAAAGATCATATAGAATCTTACTCGATGGGGGCATGATCCCCACCTAAGTAATCCATATGATCCAAGCCCTATTTAGGATGGCCAACTCAATATCCATAATCAAATCCTTAATTCATGGTATCCACTCTTACTCTCTATCCTGGATCCACTATATATAGCCCCTATTGTATAAAATACCCGAAATCAGCACCTAGCCCTTTTGGCCTCAAAATCTATCTAAAATTTAGTCTTATTCTTTTGAATATGAAACTACCTAAGGTGGTTTTGTTTTCATCCATGGTGATTATAAAACTACCACATGGATGACATTTGTGTGACCACTTTGCCTATTTGACATGGTGGTTACATAACACTGAGTTGAAGGTGTAACCACTGATCTATGTAAATCATTGGTTGCACCCCAATTTAGAAATTTTATCCATCAACCTCACCTAATACAAAAACCCCATAATTAACCCCAAAACCACCCAAATGCATCAAATTTTAACATTTTTATAACCTACCTAGCCCTCCAATTCCATAAATGTAAGAATTTTTTAATTTTTGTAGATTTCTATGCATTTTTAATCAAAATTTAAAAGTTGGGGAAAAACATAAAAATACTCAAACTAATATGGATCTAACTCATTCCTTCTCTCGCTGGTGCATTAGCCATCTTTACTCCATGCTCATCCAAATGGCTACTTCTTGTCTCAATTCCATCACCATGAATCCAAAGCTCAAAAATCTCTAAAATGAATTGGCATAAATGATTTATATTTTTGCTAAGTTTTCAAATATATAGGTCTTTAAACTAGTCATGTGTTTAAATATATATATATATATATATATATATATATATATATATATATTAGAAAATTTTCTTCTAAACTCTTATTTTTATGCTTTTGGATTTATTTATTGCCCAAATTATACATTTTATGTCTAAAACTAGCATATTTAGCATTATTTATTTCCCATAACATGTTTACTTCTCATTTTAAATTTGTTGTTACATATCACTCAGTGTCAAATTTAGTCCCTTGAAAGGAAGGATTAAGGTAGTATACTCACATGCACATACATGGTGATTAATCTCATTCATGTACTGATTATTTAGTATATTTTCTTATTTTTCATTAAATTACACTTGATTCTCATCTTTTAATCATAAGTTGAATGGAGTTTCAGCCAACTTATCTATACTACATAGAGAAGAAAGGTAAGTTTTCTAACCCTCCTTTCCCCTTTAGTATATTATTACACAGAACCAACATTATTCAATTCATTAAAAGGCATCATCCCAAGGGGTCAATATGTATGCACCCAAAATTTTCAAGATGTGACATTTAAAAAAAAAATGATGATGATGCAATGATCTCCAAAAATATGTTCAAGCTTAATTCTCCCAAATAATTTTCTCTCTAATCTCTCTTTAGCCCCTTTCTAGTCCTTTTAAACCTTGAAATTTTCTTTTCTACCCTTAGTCTCTAAGCTTCCTTATTTTAGATGAAATTGCCAATATCAGTGATGAAAAAGCCCTTCATAATTATGAAGCTGCCCTTTTATGATACCACTATGGTTTCTTAAACCTTATTGATAAAAACAACAGTTAAGTAGTGGTTAAATAATTTTATATGGAATTATCCATATTTATAAGGTAATTGCATTCACTTTATATGGTGGTTTCATCTTCACCACCCACATATAGTGGTATTTTCACCATAATGTACATGTATTTCAATTTTAGCATTTGAGACTTGAGTTCTCACATGTTTTACATGATTTTATTCATGTTTCTCTCTTGTTTGTATTTTTTCTCACCCTCTTGATGGTCCATCTCACTCCTACTCATGTTTACATCAATCATTGTGCCTCCCAAGTTTAAATCTCAATAAGCTTAGTTAAACTCACACTGATACCCTCCACTCTTCTTCTACAAGTATCTCAATTTTAGATGATTTTTGGAACCAAATTTTGCATTGAATATTGATTTTTTAAATCTATACAAAACCCAAGCCCACTTTATTTTATTTTTTTAAAATATTTTTTTCCACTTTTGGTAATCTTCGTGTCAAATATACATTGTTTAGCTGGAGAGAATTCATTAGATTAGCGATGCAGTCTTTACTGTCATTGAATTAACCAACAAAAATACAGTTGTAATCTTGTCTAGTATTTTTTCTTCTTTTTCTCTTTATTTTTATACAATCCTTTTTCATAAATTTCCTATGGTCACATTTGAGTAAAGGAGATAGCTTATTGAGGATGTTCTACACAACAACAATCTTTTTCCTCTATTTGGTCATAACCATTGATTAAGTTGGAAGATTATTATTATTATTATTATTATTATTATTATTATTATTTTAATTTATAGGTTTATAATAGTTTATTTTTATTTATTTATTATATTGGATTCATATTTTAAAATCACATAAAATTAAAATAAAATAAATCATTCTCTTTCCACTCTTGCACAAATACATAGTCTAGATCTTTTGTTTTGAAATTACATGTTAGTCTTCCTTGAAAGGACATATTTTTGAACCTATCTTAGGTTTGATAAATCAAAACATAAAAGTAGTTACATCCAATTCCAATATTTTATATTCATTTTTAAGAAATCTTTCATACACAAACAACTCTCAAACATATACACATAAAAACTTAGACAACCTAGATAATCAAACCTAACATACTAAATCTAGGACTTCATTGGTACATAGTAAAATAAAGTTATTTTAATCACTATATTCATAAAATAATAAAATTATATTGGAATTATTTTATCCATAGATCATTTTATTTCATAGACAAACATTCAAAACTTTCAAAACTAGTCTCTAGCTTGCATGTATGAAAATAGTTTCGAAATTTCTAGTAAGTGTACTTTCTAGGTTTTTAAGAATTGATCATTCGCATGTTATAAAAACATAAATTTCATGGTATTAATTCATAATAATTAATAAAATACAAAAAAATTAGTTCATTTAGATTGCATTAGGCAAATCATCTTGCAAGATAGGATTTTTTTTTATAAAAAAAATAACACTTTCATATTTCCTTCAAAATTTTAGTTCTATGTTTGCATGCACCCAAAATATTGAAAAGGAACAAAAAAAATTATCCTTTCATTTTATTTCAATATTCATTGATTTTTTACTTTCAACATTATATTTTTAGTATGTATATTGATTCATTTATTTTTATAAATGTTATCAAAACAATCCCTAACATCAAGAAAAGCCTTGTAAAAAGGAGCATGAGCAAATGCATGTTATTTATTTATGCTATGGGAAAATGTGATGATGTAAAATGTGTGGTTTATTATTTTCTAAGAAATGTAAGCAAATGCATGTTAAAAAAGAAGAAAAACAAAATGAGCGAATTAAATGATGTTATAGGTGAGGCCATGGGTATGATGTATGAAGGTGTGAAGGCTTATAAAGACTAGACCAAAAATCAATAACTCCTCTAGTGCTTCTTCTACATGAATGAGTTTATGAAAATAGATAAGAAAGGTTTCCCTCAAGCTGATCTCCCATGATAATGGTCAGAGGTATGCCTCCAGGTGATGAGATACCTAACTCTAGAGGGTAAGTATACCTTAATTTCCTCCCACCATTTATTTTAAACCATTTCTAGGGTTATAAGATTAGCCTATCATTTTACCTATTAAAGTCATTGGAATGCATAGCCTTGACCCACCAAGTTAATAAGTCAAACCCCATTCTGCATCAAAGGTTTATATTGTTTCTAGTTAAACATGGTTAAACATTTCAAGGGATGGAGGTCCCCTTAGAGGGTCCTCCACCAAGGTGGATGCACTAGAGGAGGACCCCACCTTAGGATCCTACCACCCTTCTGCTAGTACCCCCCCAAGCTAGCTTATGTAAAACCTCCAATAAAGACCTTTCACTAAGTTTGTTTGTTCCCAAGTCTAAATTGGTCTTTCTCGATGAGGGCACTTTTATGGAGGCCATTGAGAAGGAAAAATTACTTTTATCTGATAAATTGAAAAATAATGAGTAGTTTTACAATTTCAATAACAAGATGCAGGAAACCAATTTGAACCTGGCTAGCCTTATCCTAGAATGGAATGCCTTGCTCAAGTAATCAAACTCCATAATTTTGTCTTTTGTCCATTCCATCAAGATAAATTGGACCCATGTTAATCAACCACTAAAGGTAATGGATACCCCCCCCACCTAATATCATCAACTTGACCCCTACCAAGAAAACCCCTCTACAGGTACAAGGATAGAAAAGGTTGTATATGAACCTCCCAAGAGATGGTGCTAAAAGACCTGGAAATAGGACAAGGGTCAAAGCTTCCAAAAAACAAGTATGGAGAACTTGAGAAGATATTTGATGAGGATAAGAAAACACTAGAGGGCCCCCCTCTTGATCTATTTTTCTATTTTTTAATTTCACTATCTATAGGACTTTCTAGCGAGTTTTTTGTTATTTTTTATTGTTCATCCTCGGTGGCCTATTACTTTTTTTATAACACTTATATTTATTTGATCCTTGTAAAACTAGGTTGTTTTCCTGATTAAATAAAAAAGTAAATATATGTAATTAAATTAAATATTAATGAATGACTAACTCAAACAAATATATGTAATAATAGCAAATATCAATGAATGTCAAACCTAAACAATGATATATAAGTAAATGAAATATCAATGAATGATAAATACAAACAAACATATGTAAGGAAATGACCCAAAATGTAAGGCAAGTATGTGAAATCAAATATGGATAAATGGAAAATGGTAAGCTCTAAATAATGGAAACTCAAACATAGTGATTATGCTAAAGTGTGGTGTAGGAAAGCAAAACCACCTAATGACATGATTAGTATGATAGTAAGATGATAAATGATAAGTTTTTGTGGGGAAATTTTAGTTCTATCTGAGTTATTACACTACAATTCACAAACTAAACCAAGATATGTAATAAAATTATGAGGGGTGTTTGTGAGTAAGGTCTAGTCCTATCTAAGGTCTTATAGTGCAAATCACAAACTAAGCCAAAAAGTCATAGGGAAGGTAAATGTGATTAAAGATGTGATCAACTAAAATTGATACCCATCAAGGTGAATATCAATAATATTATGATGTAGATAATGAATGTGAGGTACCATATAGGTGATATGAAAATTATTAGCATGATTAAAACACACTAAACAAGTGGGCAAAGCTAATAAATTTAAACATCAAGAACCTAAGACACTCAAGCTAGTGAACACAAATCTTAGGCTAATAAGTGAAGTACATATATCATCCCATAAAGGATAGTATGTATAAAAATCAAAATGATCCTACCTTCCTAAAACATGTTCCTTGCTCCTTAGGACCCCTTATAAAGTCATCGGTCTATTGTGAAGATTGGGTATTTGTGTGAGAAAGTAAGTGGCACTAAAATGTAGGAAGATATAATGATGTAATTTTATAAGACCTCCTATGATAGTATACTATATTACTACACCCTAATGGACCTCAACTCCATCATGAGGCCAATGTGGAGTTTGATCTTAGACTAAGATATGACATGTGCCAAACAAATATCATGTCTTTTGGTGTGATTTGAATTTTGTGATATAATTTACCTTTTCTTATGATATGGATTTTAACTCTTTTGGATTTTTGTATTCCTCCTCAATATGGATTTGAAAAACAAAAATGGATGACATATGTAGATAAAATAAGAGAGACTACACTTGGACCTGATAAGGAAGAAGAACCTAAAGACCATGGTGTCTAAATATTCTTAGACTTTCCCACAAGTGTGCAATCTCAAAATTAACCTACATGTGTCTCAAGTGAAAGGAAAGTATGTAAATATGGGAATCGTAGAAGATCTATCCATGTAATTGAAGGTGTTATAATGTGAATATGCTCATAATTGATCATAACGATGGAAAACAATGATTTAAAATGGAGGGATTTATGTTATGTTAGTCATGTCACTAAGGAAGTTATATTAAACTATAGGGGATATAGCACAAGCACCAATGGATGTAAGATTCATCCTAGAAGAGGAGGAAGGTAAGCGGTCATCCCAAAAAAGGGGGAAGTAAATAGGGGAAAATAATCACAAGGATACTAAGGTGATATGATAAAATGAAACCCATGTTACCTAAGTTCTATGAATAGAAACAAAGGCTGAAAGCAAAAAATACCAAAAAACCAAAAAGGAAACAATGGTGTAAATAAAGTTAGATAAATGTGAAATTAAATACTAAAAATTAAAGTGCTAAAAATGAAAGAGAACCATGATATAAACAAGACATGTATAGCAAGGCATAAAAAATGTTATATGTAATATAAATATGAAATTAAATCATATGATAATGTGAAAAACAATATGGTATGATGGATATATCTACTCACAAATGTAAATATAAATCTCAAAATACATCATCAATAACATTTGATAAATCTCATTATAACCGATATTTGTTAGAGTAGAGGTTTTCTTTTTCCCCATATTTATTTATTATGGTATTTTCCCCTCATTTGGAGTTTTCATACTTCCATGGAGAAGCTTGATTATGTGTGTAGGTTGATCGAGTGAATAGGAAGTAACTCCCTTGACCAATTATTTTAGGTATGGGAGTTACTCCTCTATTATTATCCCTATTGACCACCTTTTGTAGAGGAGTTATTATTCTATTCTAGGTGTATGTTGACCACCTTTTATGGAGGATTTACTCAGCACCCTCTTATTTTTACTTCCCACCTTTATGATATTTGTCAATGAAAGTTTTGCTTTTGGATCCTATCTTATCTTGTGTAGTATTCTCTCATTATTGTTTCATTTCACTTTCATCCACTATGTGGTATGCACCTAATTATTTAGTGTAATCACTTAGCTTGTGCATTTGATGTATCCAAAACCTGGACACAACCTCAATAATATCTAGCTTGGATCATATTTTATTTGAATTTATCAAATATTCATGCAAGGAATGCCTCAAAAACAAGCTCTATGGAGAAGGTATGAACACTAAAATAAGGAGGAGAGTGGTGTGCCTACTATGAATAATACTTAATGAAATTAACTTTCATCATTTGATGGCTAATATCCTTTAAACTAATAGAAGGCTCTAGTTGAGGAGATGGGTGATCGTTCATCCAAGAATGACCCTGGGAGTATTATTAAGGATGAAGGTTTAGGCCTCAAGAAGTTACAAAAGTGTTGTTAGATTACTCTAAATCTATTAGTATGATGTGTAGTGCAATGATGCTAAAGATAATAGGATTCCCCATTTTGGGGGATGTACTCTAAAGATATTATTGGAGGTGGCAAAGTTAGACTACTAAAAAACTAGGTTGCTTTAGGATGAATCATATCTAAGTACTATCAAAGAGCTCAATAGTGATTCAAAGAATGTGTGTTCATATCATGGGGAAAAAACCACACATATAAGTAGTTGAATATGATGGTCTACTCTCTAATGTGGGAACTAAGACCTATGTATTTTATTATGCTAATAATCTCTGGTATGCTCAAAATTATTTGTTCCAATACCCATCTACCTTTTGAAACTCACAATACAACTCTTTTGCCCATTGTCTAGGTGGAGATTCATGCTAGAGTCCATCTAGAACCTCATAAAATAGGTCATCATTATTGAAGCATATAAGGGTAGGCTCATGAACTGGTGCTACAACTACTTTAAAATACTACCTTATTGTGAGCCATATCAATGTATCCAACATCTCAAGAATAAGTGTACTTGAAGGATCGAAAACTCTAGAGAAACTATAAGGTCACATCATAGAATAATAAAAGAGCATACTCTGAAGAGGTGTAGAAGTAACTAGAGTAGTACATGAAGAAATTGGAATATGCTCTATCTCTAACCTGTGAACATCAACCAAAGGAGGGATAATGTCAAGTAAAGTAGAAAGAGATGAATAGTATCAACTAATTTAATGCAATAATAATATCAAGACTCATGATATGAAGATAATATCGGTAATGGAGGATTTATGCATTCTTAGCTTGGGCATAATCAATTAATAATGTATCATCTAAGGCATAACCATCGTCATAATCAAGTTTTTTAGATCTATGTGGAGGGCATAGATCACTCTATCACTAGATGAAGAGTTGGGAGTTGTATTCTTTGGAATGACCATAGTGTCAGAGTGGGCCATTATCTAGTATCGATTTGGATAGTTTGAATGCACAAAACTAAAATTGTATGGAATAGTGAAATCCAAAGAATGACTCAAAATATAATAAGCTTGTCTTTATAACCAAAAGTTTCATTAACATTCATTATCCAAAAATTACATAGGAAGGTAAATTATATAGTGAGTAATTAGGTCACCCAAAAAGGTAATTATCTCAACTCACAATTAGAAAATGATTTAAAGTACAATTAACCTAATAACACATTATTAACCTAAGTAAGCTAACTAGACCATGTAGGTAAAACCACATAGTAGAAAAATCCTACACCAGAACCACCCTTAAGTGTAGCTTAGGTGGGTAGAATAATTGGGTCTCAACATAAAATATTTATGAGGTACCCAAGTACATATAAAATCCCCCCAAAGGAGGATGTCAAAATTATTCAAACCCTAAGAAGAGATCACAAATGAAGATACTTGCTCTTAGTGAAAGGTTTGGTCAATATATCAATAATTTATTTTGTTTTCTAGATGTAGTGGATATTAATGACTTGATCATATATGAGATCCTAAATTAAATGCATGTGAATCTCAATAGACTTAGTCCATCAATAGAGGACTATATTCTTATAGATTTATATTGTGATTGGTTATCATAGAAGATGATTATTGGTCATCAAAACTAGATTCCAAACTCAATGAAAACTCCTTGAATCTAAATAGCCTTAGTGGAAGCATTAGTAACTCTATATTATTCCTCTATATAAGACAAAATAATAGTATATTTTTTCTTACTTGACCAACTAATCAAACTTGAACCAAGAGGAAAATTGTAGCTTAAAGTAAACTTATGATTCTAAGTATCATGAGCCTAATATATATCTATATATCTAATTAAGTCAACATCAATTCATACAACACAATGAATCCTAAAATTATGAGTACCCTAAATGTAGTGGAGAATCCACTTAGCTAATTTCTAATGTCACTCATGTGTTTCATGCATAAATCTAGAGACCATGCCCATTACATATGGAATATTAGGTATATTGTGTATAAGGTATATGAAAATACCAACAAGTTATCGATATGAGGTAGTATCAACTCAAGGAGATGGATAATAAGCCTCAAGCTTCATACCATATAGAAATGGAGTTATATTTGGCTTATAATCATCCATGTTAAACCTTGAAATAAAATCAAGAACATACTTAGATGTGAAATAGTGATCCTAGAGTCAGACTGAGAAATTTCAATCTTGAGGAAGTAATGCAACGAGCCCAAATTGGTCATTTAGAACCTGTCAGACAAAATAATTTTTATTGATTCAATTGTGGATTAAGAAATCCCTATGATCAATAGGTCATCTACATAGATAACCATAATCAAAAATGAATCATCTTACCATAAAATATAGACATTAAAATCCAAATGGCATCTGGTAAACCCAACTAAAATAATAAAAGAGTCCATCTTGGCATATCAAGCTTGAGGATCTTGTTTGAGGCCATAGATAGATTTATTAAGTTTTTAACTAAGGATGAATATTCCAAAATATTTATGGTTTCTATATTTATATTTCCTATTTGAGGTCATCATGAAGAAAGGCACTCTTCACATCCATCTAATTAACATCCAAGTGATGTGTTGTGGCAATGGAAAGAGTGAGTTAGATTGAGTTTATTTTGGAAATTGGGGTAAACGTCTAACTATAATCAATACCAGGTACTTGAGAAAAACCCTTTGATACCAAACATGATTTAAACTTGTCTATTGACCCATATTTAAAAAAAAAAATGATAGATCTACCTACATCAAAAAAATTCTCTTCCCTTAGGTTGAGGGACTAAATCTCAAGTATTTTTTCTCAAAAAAGAACCATACTAATCTTCCATAGTAGTATCCCACTTAGGACTATTTGATGCCTCAAAAAATGACTGAAAATCAAGATTAGATGCAATGAATGCATGTGGGCCATTCTGGAATTGTGAACATGTTTGCCTGGTGTCTGATGGACCTCAAACCTAATGTCTAATACTTTTTAGTGTTTATCTAGCCCAAATAAGACCAGATGTCAGAGAGTCAAGAAGAAATTCCTTGTCTTTTGAAGATATTATAGGAGAAAGAGGAGGTGAGTCCTCATCACTACTCTCATCATCATAACTAGAAGAATAATTTAGATCATTAGGAAACCTCTCACATATATATGAATCATCATAACTATCATCAAATCCCAATGCATTCAAAGAAGGATGAGTGTTGTTTAGAGTCTAGAGGAACCTATTGAAAGTGAACACTCTTCTCAAAAAAAAACTCATGAGTGGTGGGATGGAAAATCATGTATCCCTTAACACCCACAAGATATCCCATGAAGTTGAAAGGATAACTCTAATGTGACATTACCAAACATTTCTTCTTTATAATGTTGGCCATAGTAAGAGATCCAAACACCCAGAAGCATTTCACTATAGGTTTTTTTAGACTTCATGTTTCAAAATGATTGACTCCCTTTAATGTTTTATGAATAACTTGGTTTTAGATATAACAAGCATAGTTTATGGCCTTAACCCAATACTAAGGCATAAGAGACTTGGAGTATAGCATAAATTTGGCCATTTCTTTCAAAGACCTATTTTTGTGCTTTGCAACACCATTTCTTTTAGGAATATATAGAACTATATATTATAGTTCAATCCCCTCTTAAGTGTAGCATTTTTCAAAATGATTACTTACATACTCACCACCATTATCAGTGCACAAAAGCTTGATGGATTTACTTAAATGTTTTTATACAAGTGCCTTGAAGTCCTAAAAATGATCAAAGGCCTCTAATTTATTCTTAAGAAAATACACCCAAGAATACCTTGAAAATTCATCGATGAAAGTAAGCATGTATTTAGTCCTATTGAATGAGGAGTTATAAATGTACCTATCATGTCACTATGAACTAGTTCCAATATTTATGTAACTCTCCATGACTTACCTTTGTCATACTTCTCTTTAGGATGCTTAGAAATTATGCAACCTTGGCAAACACCATCAAAAAAATAAACACATGGCAATCTTGAAACCATGTCATGAAAATTGAGTTTCTCTAGGTAGTGATAGTTAAGATGGCCAAATCACTCATGCCATAATTTACTCACCCCATTGAAATGAGTAAACATATGGAATATTGGTGGATAAAGAGGGAATGCATAGAAAATCTTGAAATGTCCCATCATTCACTTCAAGATATCCTATTCCACTAACTTGTACATAATTATCATCACTCAACAAGATGGAAGGCATAGAATAAGGCTCCAAGGATGAGAAAATTTATTATGATAAATCCATGTGGTGTAATTCACTAGAATCAATTATCGATGTGGAAGGATAGGATGTAACTGTAACAAGTACTTTGCCCTTATATTTTCCCTTTTTACTATCTTTGGCCTTAAAATACTCATATGTTAATGAACTCTAATTGGCTAGATTAATGACACTGATATTATAATTCTCGAGCATATTTTTTAGTTTTTCAATCTACTTGTTCATGCATTTGGTTTCAACATGCCCATATTTATTATAGTAGGCACATGCGAGTCATTCTTTCTTGGGTTTCCCATCTGAAGAGGACTCTTTTGATGCTTTGGACTTAGCATCAAATTTTTGGCCCTTTTTTTGCTTTGGGTTCTTCTTGTTTTGTTTCTTCTCCTTACTACTATAATCCTTATATTTTTCATGACTCACAATTAAGGCATGTAATTTATATGACTTTAGTGTACTTATTTGAATAAGCTTGTCTTGCTCTCACATCAGATCAATAACAAAATCATCTAAGAATGGCATGGTCCATATTTATCCAAGGGCATGCTTGGTGGCATGGAAGATAGAAAGGAAGAAAAAATAATTAGATTCCAATTTGGTAAGGATGGAAAGAATTAATTTTATCATCTCTTTTGTCAATGTTGCATAGTTTAAACTACACCCTTAGTGATTTGAACATTGTGAAGAAATAACGTATGGTATCGAAATTTCTTGGGATCAAACTAATGAGCTCATTCTCTAACTCATGACCTCTACTCATGTCCTACTTTACAAAGAGTTTTTCCAATGTGGTTAAGACTTCATTATAAGTTTGTTAAGATTCAATATGAAAGAGTAAGTCAAGAGACATGAATAGGTATATAATACTATAGGATTCATCACTTCTATTAAACCACTTTACCTTCTTTACATGAAGTGTTATTTCTTGTTGTGTATCCATCTTAACTCAGTGTAAACCTTTACTCCTCAAAAATATTTTAACTTGGGTTTTCCACTCATGATAGGTGATTGGTGTAAGAAGTAGAACATGACTCTGATCCATGGTGCAAAAAGGAAGTAGTACTAAATTGAGTAGTGCTAGAAATAATTTGATGTGAACCCCCCCCCCCCCAAAAAAAAAATTGTAGAGGTTAAATTTTATAAGGTGTAATAATGTTAATAATGTGTAAATCTTGAAAAAAAAACCACTTTCAAAAATAGTGCCTGAAAAGGAGCTCTATGATGAAAGTTATATGAGTTTGAATGTTTCTTGCTTGAAAAAAATAATTCTCCACTTTGCATAAATTTTGGGTGTGCAAAATTTTGGCCCAAATTTTTTGAAGAAAATTTAATCCCCCTTGGTTGGTTGTGACCAAGGGATTAAATTTCCATGTGACTAAGGACTAAGGGCTAGTATGAGTGATCCCCATATTGATTAATTTGATTGATGTGGGAGTGATGTCACTCCAAATTTGCCTCCACTTTTCAAATAAATAGTGGCACTTTTTACTTCTTAAATTTGATAGTTTCCAAGACATCACATGAAAAAGGGGATCTCATAATCTATAATGTGCTTCTACATGGGGTAAAACCCACTTAGGTTGCTTGTAGCAGTGACAACACCTCATATGCATGAAGGCAGTGGTCATATAACCTAATAGGCATGCATGCAAGCAAAGTGTCAAAATCCATCAATGGTATAAGTACAAGGTGTCAAGTCCATAGGTGTGTTCAAGTAAGGTTATGGATTCTTATAGACACTATAAAACTACACATGATAGTTTTATATGTCAAAATACCTTGAGACACCTTAGGGACAACCTAACCCTTATTGACCCACTAATCAACCCACTAGACCCTGGGTCTAGTTAGCTACTAAGCAAACTAAAATCACTAATTCACTAACTTAACCATTACCCAACCCTTTTTAACTCACCTTGACTAATTTTCCTCTAAACCCTTAAGTGTTGATGGTTAACTTAACTGTCAATCGTTACGCTGACTATCGATGGTCAGGTCTTCCTCGTTATTACACAAATACTATTTGTGTGCAAGTTAACATAACACAATTAAATATGTCCACCTTGTCTATTGATAATGAACTCCCAAGCATAGAAATCAATAAATCAACCTCTTAGGGAACCTTCTATCTTCCATCTCTCTTTGCCTATAAAATGAGGGGAGTAGGAGGTGAGAAAGGATCATGATCCATCCATCAATCATAAGAGCATTATAGTATATAGGTATTCAAGCTTTCCATCTAGTCTTCCTTCTATAAATTTAGAAAATATAATAGAGATTTGAACCTCTACCAAAATTTCTTAAGGAAAAGTACCATTACTCCACCAAAATTGCTCCAGCCATCAACCATCAGCCATTTAGCAAGTAAATAAGTATAATTTGTATTTTATCTTTATTTGTTTAGTTTCTAACTTCTAGGCTTGAATCACACCTTTTGCACATACCTTTTGACTTACCTGCCCCTAACCAGACCCTTAACAAACCCTTAATTGATCATTAATCCATTATATAACTACTTTTTGAGTTCCTTCAAAATCCACAGACAATTATCGATGGTCAATATAACCACTAATGGTCAGCATAATCATTAATAATTACCTCTAACCATCAATGGTTACCCAACCATCAAAGGTCAACTTAACCATTGATGGTCATGTGGTAAAAAATAATATCAAGTTATTTCTAACCCCTTACCCCTAACCAAATCCATATTTTTGTGTCCTTTCCTATTCAAAAACCCCTGCCTAATTTTTTCAAACTGACTTGATTTATTTTAGCACTAGTATTGACCCATTACTTCTATATTTAGTTATTTTCTCTATCAAACATTCATTTCTTTTTGTATTTCATTTTAGTTCCTTTCTTTTATTTTATGCAAGTACTTTCATTTTATCTCTTTCAACTTAATTTTTATCAAAGACTGGATTGATAGCCTCCTAGCAAGCTCACTCTAGATAGTCCATCTTACTATCATTCTAACAACCCCTTTTATTAGTCATTTATTATCTACAAGTCATCCTTCTAAGATAAAAAGGATCTTTTCACACTTGTCTAGATCACATGTGCATAACAACTAGGTTCTTCCACCACACCCTTATTACTATTTTCTTACCTTCTTTCTTAGTTAAGAAATGAGCAAAAATTAAGAGAAACATTTTGGCATGCCTAGTGGGACCTAGCATCATCTAGGTTCCCTTTTTCTTCATTTATTATATAATCATACAATGAAATCTGAAATTTCTTTTGGGCTTAAAATAAACCTTGCATACATTGATTGCTTGCATGTTTTTAGTTCATCTAGTTAACTTACAAGCAAAGTAATCAATCATAGTTTCATTCTTGTTATCACACACTTTACCAAACCACATAATCAATTAACACATCAAAATAATTGATAAAGACCCAACTAAGATTTCATCACCTAGTGGTACATCTTACCCTTTGGCTATCTTACTTGGAGGTCATTATCAAGAAGAAAAACCAAAAATCAGCACTCTAGTTGAGTCTAAACTCTAAAATTTAGTATATCTTGGCTAATCACTTGACACCCTTATCATTTCAGTGTGTGAAGTGAGGGGGTAAGCCCAAATATCAAGCCATATACTAACTTTTAATATATATTTTTGAGAGCCTTTAACACCTCAAACCAAACTTAGACTTCCTTTTTAGTACCTAATCTACAAACTAAATTTCCTTTTCACACTTTCTAAGGCATAAGCCAAAATCTAAAAAGAATCCTAATTTTTAAATGCACTTTAGCGTATGTTTTTATTTCCTTGAGATCTTTTTATTTTGCTTTCTTTGTGTTTGAGTTGTGAGCTTTTTTTCATTTCTTTTTTATTCCTCACATGGTCTTTACTAGATAACAGTTAAGGGACCAAACCAACCAATAACCATATTCCTCTTCCTCTTCTTCTATGGAGTATACTTTAGATGTTGAGAGTTCTCCTCATCTTTCTCCCCCTCCTACCATGCCTCAGATATTTATTGAGTGTCATGCATATTTTTCTACCTTCCTTAATAATAACCCCATAACCCTTCAACATTACCTCAACACCTTATCTCATCACACCCCTATTGCTTTGGTTCCTCCTATGGATCCACCTTATGGTATGGCTCCCCATATTATGGTTGGTGCTACTTCTACCTAACCTATGATCACCCAAGCATCTTCTTCCACCAATATCCCATCCACTACCACCACCCAAAATCAATCCAACATCCTAACCAATAAACAAACACCCCCTACACCAAACAACACCTCCAACATAGGAACAACCTCACCTCTTGTTACCCATACTTCATCCACCATGGGGTATCTTCTACCCCTATTTCCACCATTCCCCTTATCACTACCAAACCACCAATTTCCACCCCTCTTCAAAATTTGGTACTTTCCATACCTCCTACCCTCATCACCCAACTCTAACCAATTAATCTATCCATACCTCCAAATCAACCCATATCAATCCCTCAAAAAATACCCATGACATTCTACCCAATGTTCCTAATTTACAAGGATACATAGCACCTTCTACCCAAGTTTTTGTGCCCATTAACCCTTATTTGACACCATCCCAACCTTTAATGACCACATACCAATATGTGGTATCTTCTCAACCTTCTACTACTTATCGATATATGCTTTCCACCTGACCTCAACCAAACATACCACAAAATTTTGGAGCTTCCCAACCTCAAATAGATTTGATCAAAATGTTAATGGATAAAATGACCAAATTGGATTCATTTATCTCTGAGGCTTATAACCTTTTATCTTATGATCAAATCTATAATTAACCTATTAACCCATCCATACCTATCTAATCTTATCCTCTTCAATGGGAAATACCCAAGTTTTCCAAGTTTTAAAGCAAGGAGGACTCCCAACAACACTTAAGAGCATTTCTCCATTATTGTTACTTGATTGCATATGATGACTCTCTTCTCCTTCATAATTTTCCCATGTCTTTATCTAGACCAACCTTAGATTGGTATAGTGATCTCACCAATCACTCCATCTTTTCCTTTTCTCAAATTGCCCAAATATTTTTATATCACTTCTCAGTCAATATATCTAAAAAGGTATCTATTACTGACCTCTACTTCATTAGGTAATTTGATAATGAATCAATTGCCAATTTCGTAGTTAGATGGAGAGGTCTTATCAACTAGCTCTCTTTATTTTTAACCCAACCCAAGTTGATTGAACTTTTATTTTATGGTTGTGCCAAACATATTTCCCCTACTCTTCAAGTTAAAACTTTCAAGACTTTTGATGAGGCTTTCACCATGGCATGTAAATTAGAAATCAGAGCCATTGATGAGGAGAAATTGAAACTAAGGAACAAAAATTCTAGTTTTAAATCTGATGATCCTTCCTCATCCAAAACCACCAATCAATATAACCACCCCAATACCAAACTAAATACATCCACAAACTTGATTATCCTTAAAACCACTCCTCCACCAACTATCAACCAACCCAACCAAACTAACTCCTCTAACTCTTCCAACCAACAAAACCAAAATCAAAACTAAGCTACCCCAAAATAATACACTCTAATAAGGGAGTCTTATGCTTCATTTTTGGACAAATTTCTCAAAGCCAACATCATATAATTTTCTCCCATAAAACCTCCCCAATAATCTGATGTTTCTTGCCCTACACCTAGTTGGTACAATGAGAATGATCTGTGTGCTTTCCACCGTGTCATTAGACATGACATTAATAGGTACAATACCTTCAAAACCATTGTCCAAAGCATGATTGATAAGGGAAAACTTGTATTTGATAATCCCAATGTACCCTTGAATCAATCCCTTGACATCTTTCATAAACCTTCCCCAATCATGACCCTTCTACCAACTATACTGATAATAAATGAGAGTCATCTCATGCTCGTGAGGTCCATACGATTAATGTAATTATTAGTGAACCTATTATTAAGGAAACCATTACCTCAAATACCTCTTCCTCTATTCCACTCATTGAAGTGGTGGACTCACCCTCTATTCCTTTAGACACCCAAATAGAGGAAGTAACCACCCCTCTTTTTTTACTTGATGAGACCAAGGACTTATCCACATCTCCTTTGATATAAACACCAAAAGAGGCAACCATTGCTTCAATTAACTCTTCCTCCACTCCACTTATTAAGGTGGTAGAGTTACCCACCATTACTTTAGACACCCAAACAAAGGAAACAACCATCTTCACTCCTTCACTTGAGTCCATGACACCTTCCTCCCCTATCATATAACCACCCATTCTCTCTTTGAAAACCATCCCAAAAGAATAGATTACCTTACCTATACCTTCCATGGGGGAAACATCCTCCCAAATCCTGGAACCTTCCATCGAGGGCAAAGGTGAAGAAACCATTCCCTCTCCTCAACCCATGGGCTTAATATTTGAAACCCATGACCAAAAGATCAAACCCATTTACAAGCCTTTTTTAGATTAGTTCAAAGTCTAGAATTCACTTCTCAACCCAATCTAGATAGAGCCACATATCAAAATCAACATGAACCTAAGTGACCCTTAAACCTATCATCACCTCAATCCCTTCATCAAACACTTCTCCCTCCAAAACTTTAGGGAAACCATCCAACCCACCTCCATCTAAAATTTTCAAGTCACCTTACACCTCTCTAACTAAACCCATCAAGAATCTAGGAATACTTCCTACACCTAGCCTTGCTCACCCATATTTGAATTTGGACTTAACCCCATCTAGTCCACCAAAGAAAACCCCAACCAAACTAACTAAGAAGGTGTAACCACCCAAATCCAACCTCAAACCAAAGCTCTACCACCTCTTTCCTTCTTACCATCTATCTTAGGACCCCATCTTTCTACCATCATAGGATCTCATCCTTCTACCAAGAAGGTGAACCCTCCCAAAAATACCTATTCCTCATCTAGTAAACTTTCTCCTTTCATTTTCCTTTATCTACCCCCACCAAATCATCAAACTTCCCATCATTCTTAACTAACATATCCACATCTACCTTCCCACCTATCTCCAAACCTTCATCATCCACCTCTAAACCCTCCACCTCAAAACTAGCCACAACCAAGCAATCTCAACCAAAACTACCTACCAAAACCATTCCACCACCTATAACTTCCATAGTGAAGCCTACTTATAATAAGGTTCCCACTCTTAAAACTAAAAAACCTAATACCTTCAACACCTTTGCTTTAATCTTATTTGACCATTTTACAAAGGTTTTTGCAAATGTATTCCTCAAAGCCTACCACCTATCAAACCTTTCAACCCTTCAAATCCTAAACCATATTGGTTCAATGATAGTTTCATTTGCTCCTACCATAGGACACCTAGACAAGACACAAAGAAGTGTAAAGCTCTCCAAGCACTTGTCCATAACTTATGGGATGAGGATGATATATTATTAGATGAACCTCCCTTGAACCCATTACCAACATAACCACCAAATGAACCCATCCAACACTTACCTACTCTTCTAATCTCATTTTAAATTGAGAAGGAACTGAAGTAGCCATCTATCCCAACACTTCCCCTCATCCACACTATCTATATGGTTACCCGATCTAAGGCCCAACAAAAGGATAAGGTAAAATAAAAAGTTTCAATACCATGGACATACCCTTCCACCCCTTAAACTTCCAACCAAACCTAAGCACCCTCACCTTTACCTTTGCCTTCACCAAAAACCACAATATCCATTTTGGGTGCCTCTCCCTCTAACCCTTTTTAATCCATCCAATGATTGGTTCTAAACAACTTCACTAGACACTAGTGAAGATGAGCCTTTACAAACTAATCAACACCTCACTTCATCACCACCAAGCATTGATAGAGGCCCTGAAATCAATAGAAGTTCAACCAAAATACCCTCAACCTCTTACATCCTTTGTTAGAGCCATTTGAGTTTCCACTTTTGTAACATTCCAAGACTCATAAATACCTTCTATTCATTTTGAAGATCTCAATCCTCCCCTCTTCATCATTACATACATCAATCAAAATCACATCAAAAGGGTGATGATTGATGGAGGAGATAGTATTAACATTATCTCCTCTCATGCTTATGAACAACTTAAATTTCCTAAGAATATCATGTCCAAAACTACAACATTCCTCCATTCCTTTAATTGTACTATGACCACTACCTTGGGGACAATCATCCTCCACATCCATTTGGGACCTCGCATAATTATAGAACTATTTTACATTATAAAAGGTGATTCCCACTATAATGTCTTACTTGGATGCCCTTATATCCATGTCATGAGTTGTGCCTCATCCACATTATATCAATGTGTCAAGTTCAAACATGAGGGTCAAGTTGTTACCATAAAAGCTAAACCTAGTCCTTTCACATCTTGCAACATGACATATCAACCCAATGACATTATTATTCCTCCCTTATCCACCTCACCACCAACCAAAAATAACTCCACCTCTACCATTGATGAATATTCAACTAGCTCATCTATCATTTCTTCTCATATCCTCGTAGAGGACCCTTTGGATCCCATGTTCCAACATCTCTCACTCGAGGAGTATCATATTTTATTCTTAGATGCTTTCCCTACTCCTCAAGAGTATAATAACCTTAGCCATGATCTTATTTATGACCCCAACATCAAAACCATCATTCCTTTTGAGCCTCCTAATCATCAAACCAATTCAATATATGTGGGACTTTATCATCCACTTCTTACTTCCACCAGACCATTTACCTCTGACTTCTCCTATCTAGATAAACATGTATTTGCCAAATTATACCTTCATAGGTATGCCTGGAATGGATTTGGCCATGACCATTATGAACATGGACACCATGATTTATCTTCAATCAAAACCCAAAAAACCTCATGAGTTATTTAGCCTTGGGTTTATCCCACCAAAAGAATCCAACAATTCACTAAAAGCTGTCGCCACCATTGAGAAAAACATCCCATCCCCAACACCCCAATCTCCTTCAAAGTCTAATTATTTAAAAATCATTCCTCTTAAATTTTTTTTAGTCAATACTATTAGTTTATGCCCCCTAACCTATCAAAAGGATGGCCAAACTAAAACCCTTCCTCTCATTCATCTTGAAATGGTAGAAAATGATTCTCCTACCATAAACACCATCTAACATCAAGATGATGATTCCATTATCACCTACCTCAGTATAGGGGATTATTTTATCCATAAATCCCTTCCTCCTAAGAACTAAACCATGTTGAATGTATCCATTATCGATGTCAACTTGGGTACTTAAGATAGCCCTCGCATTGTCAAGATTGGTCAATCCTTAGATTCCATGATACAACAAGATTACCCTTCTTTCCTTCATGATCAAAGCATAGAATTTGCTTGGTCCTATCAAGATATGCCTAGAATCAACCCTTCCATATCCATCCATAACATTTTTAGCTATCCTAATGATAAACCTACTCAGCAAAAGCTTCATAAGATGCACCCTCACATCACCCTTCTAGTTAAAGAAGAGCTTTAGCATCTTTTATCTATCGACTTCATCTAACCCATTAATTATCCTTAATGGGTTTCTAACATTATTCCCATTACCAAGCCTGCATGGGTACTTTGCTTCTGTATTGACTTTTGTGACCTCAACCTTGCTTGTCTAAAAGATGACTTCTATTTTCCTAGCATCAACCAACTTGTTGATCTTACAACTAACCATGAGATGTTATATCTCATGAATGGTTTCTCAAGACAATCAAATATTGATTACCCCAAAATATCAACATAAAACTTCCTTCATTACCCCATGGTGAACCTTTTGCTAAAAGTTCATTACATTTGGTTTGAAGAACACTAGAGTAACCTACCATCATGTGATGACCTATGTCTTCCATGATCTCATTCACAAAATCATAAAGGACTATGCAGATGATATCCTTGGGAAATCTAAATATTGTAAAGATCATCTAGACATTCTCACCATCATTTTTGAACACCTAATCCATTTCTATGTCTAACTCAACCCAAAGAAATGTGTTTTTGAGGCCTTATATGGAAATCTTATTGGCTTTATTGTCTCTCTTTGAGGAATCGAGGTAGACCCTACCAAATTTAGATCAATCTTGGAGATACCACCTCCAACCCACCTTAAACAAATTTACAGCCTACAAGGGAAGCTCTAATCCATTCATTGCTTCATCTCTCAATTATCAGATAGATGTAAACCCTTTCACTATCTTTTCAAGAAAGATACATCTTTTAAGTGGAATAAGGACAACCAAAAAGCCTTTAATTCACTCAAAGAGTTCCTCCTTTCTCCACCCATTCTTACCCCTCTTAACTAGGACCAACCCTTCTACTTTTCTATTTCTTCAACTAACCATTCCTTAGGGGTAATACTCTCTCACCATGATGAATAAAATAAAGAGCAAATTGTCTACTACATAATTCAAACACTTATAGAGTATGAAACTCAATACACCCATTCTAAGAATATTTGCCTCACCGTAGTCTTTGTGGCTTCCAAAATTCATCATTACCTACTCAATAACAAAAATTTCATCATCACTAACACTGACCCCCTCAAGTACATGCACTCTAAACCATACCAAAACCAATGTATGGCTAAGTGGCTCATGATCCTAGATGAGTTTAACCTTGAGTTCCTCTAGTAGAATTCAATTAAAGGGGAAGTCATTTTTGATCAATTCGCTAAAGCTCCTTTACCAAATAACCAACCGCTTCCTATTACATTTCTAGATGAGTCCATCATGACTCTTTCTTAAGAGGACCCCACCTATCAAATGACCATGTTCTTCGATGGCTCAAAATGATAGTGTGGTGGGGGTGCTAGATTTATTCTCATTCCCCTTAATGGTGAACCTCTTTCCCTTTCCTTTAAAATTGATTTTGAGTGCACCAACAATGTGACTAAGTATGAAGCCCTAGTAATAGGTCTCCAAACTGCTCTAGCCTTGGGAGTTAAAATGATCAATGTCTTTGTTGATTCCCAACTTGTGGTCAACTAGGTCAATGGATCATACCAATGTAATAATGATGTCTTGAAAAAGTACAAATAGCTAGTAGATGTACTATTAGCATCATTTGATCATTACCTTATCTAGTCTATTCCATGATCTATGAATAAGTTCATGGATACAATAGCTTTCCTTGCTTCCCAAATCCCATTCGCACCTATCAATCTAAAATCTTTGTCACCATATACCACTTTATCATACCCTCTTATATATATTCTAACCTTCCTACCATTTTTAGTGTCGAAGCATCTCCATCGGATATATGGTATGAGCAAATCTTCAACTACTTTAACCTCAGCATCATTCCTCACAACCTATCTAGAAATTCTCGAAGAGCCTTCATTTAGTGTACCTCTCATTATACCGTACTAGGGGGAATCCTTTACAAGCATAGTTTTGATGACCTCCTTCTTTTTTGTCTACATAGTTGTTGGTTGAATATTTTGTCTATCAGTGTACTGGTAAACAAAATAGGTCTTATCAGCCAAAGTAAGAAGATTATTCATCCTAATGTGTAAATTTATCACTTCAAAAGGAGACTGCTCTCTCCTCTCATCAAGGGGAGGTTCCCTGTGGATATGCTATGTATATGTATAAACATAAAATAATACTCAAGGGTAGGACCAGGCATCCATCTCTATTTCTTCAGAGATGATGTATACAAAACAAAGGAAAAACTCAAGGAATGACAGATAGCTCTCCTCTTCTTTTAGGAAAAACTATTCAATCAGCCACAAGAATACCCTTGGAAATAAAAGCAGAATGTAACTGAAGTATGGTAACCAGCAAATTGAAATAAAACACAAAGTCTCTATCATGAAATGCTCAAGAGTAATATACGAAGGGAAATGAAAGCTCAAAGTATTTTCAAAGTCATTTACATAGCAATAAAAAAAGCAAACACACTGAAGGTAGCTATGGGGGCAAAAAGTCACTCCATAATTGATTCTTCAGGATGCCTTCCTAACTAATTTACTAATCCTGCTTATTAAATTAATGAAATAGAAAAGATATCACAGCACAAAGTCTGAAAAAGTCCCTTGTTTTCATTAACAGAATATGATCAATAGACTGAGCACAAAGTCTCAATGATGCCTCTCAATTTTGGTAGAGTTTCGTTCAGATTGTCAAAAAGAAGATCCTTTTACAATGAAAGAAAGTCCCTTATATAGCCACTTCAAGAAGGACTCGGGAACAATAATACATCATGATGCATTGGGAAATGTTAGGAATACCAGCTAGAACTTTGGGGCCTTTTACCCATTTGATCTTTTCAATGTAGATGAACAAACTATGCAATTGAAAGATTACAACTTTCAATGTCCAGCTGTCGGTCTGATCTTGTCTTCATCATTCCTCCTTTCCACATTGATTGAATTGGGTCCTAAATTCATCCATTATTCTGTCTTTCCTCACTTTCAGCTAATTTTTGTCTTGAATTCTGGAAATGCATTTGGGTCTATGGATCAAAGGATCAACGACTATTTTATTGCCTTTAAAATTGATGTTTACATGCCTGTCAATATGCTTCCAATGGCTAGTCCGCTATGCTGAATTTGACATCTTTGTGGGCATCACCCCTTGGTCTTCTTTTGAATTTTGACCTTACCCAGTCGGCTTAGACTTACCCTTTCAGATTTTGAAAAATGACCTATGTTTGAATAGTCCTTTATTTCAGCTACCAAGAGTCCCCCGCAAGGGCACCTGCCCTTTGGGGTCCTTTGGCAAATCCTTTTTCTTTGGCAGTCCCCACGAACAAATCTTTTGGGTAAATGTTCCCCACAGATATTTCCCCAGGGATTATTTCTAGGTGTTTGATTTGAAAGCTCCTCATAGGTAATTTTGTGTACATTTGTTCCACAAAAAGTTCTCGTAGACAAAAATTTCACGAAAATTTGTTCTACTAAATTCCTTTGAAAATGTCTTCGGGTTTTGCCTTAAACAAATTCAAAAGAATTATCTTTCAGCTTACTTAAAAGAAATGATCCTCCAAAAATGTGCTTTTCTTGATTAAGTTCCCTCTGCAAGGGAACTTTTCCTTTGAAAAGTCTTCTTTTGTATTGAACCGCCCCTTTGAACTTGGCCGATGAACCATTAGTTAAACTGGTTCAACGGTTCAATGAAGCGCGCCAAGTCCTTTTGAACCAAAGGCCGATGAACCATCCAATGAACTTGGACATTGAACCATTTTGAAACCTTTGAACTCTTACCAAACATGAACTTGTTGAACCTTGAACCCGTTGAACCTTTGAACCAAAGTGGTTCAATGATTCAATGGTTTAATGGTTCAAGTCTCTTTTTGCACTCAGATGCTTGTCGATGAATATTTTCACTTGAACCAAAACTCTGAACCAATCCCAAAAAATGAAAAAATGTTGCAAATCAATTCTTTTAACTGAAAGCCGCATGTAGAACTATTTGAACCTATATAAATGAACCTGCCTGTAGAAACTGATGTAGACACCAAAATTGTGTCTACTCCTTAGTTGACCTCCCCCCTTGGTCCACTTGGTCCACTTCTACACATTCCTAACCCACACACTTATTAATTTAAAATAATAACTTATTTTAAATTAATACCACCCCCCCTTGACACATCACCCATGACACCTCACCCCACCTTGGATACCTCCATCACCCCATGGCAAATCTTAATTACTTAAACCCCATTTCAACCCTCCCACTAACTTCTCACACCCATTAAACCCACCTTTGGACCGTTTATCAATGACAATTGACCATGGCAGATGGAAGAATGGGTAAAAGGCTAATTTTAGCCTTTTTACCTATCTTTTATCCACCGACGTCGGTTACCCGTCGGCCAACATCGGTGGGATCCCCAATGTTGGTTGCTTAAAACCAACTTGCAAGCCGAATGGAAGACTAATCACAATCCCAGATCACAAAGCTAAATGCTAATTCTCTTGCTCTAGGAATTTGAACTCTCTCTCTCTCCCTCCCAGATGCACACCAAGCATCATAGGCTACAAGAACTCTGCATTAGTCACTCCACATCTGATTGAAACATTACAAGAAGTATTCTACATCAGTCGCATCAGCAATAAGTCTTCTACACCTCTAGGTTTCCCCTAGGTAGAGCTAAGTATTCTTCCTTTGTTTCATTTCAATTATTTAGACTATATTAGTAATCAGTTTTCTATTCATTGCTTCTAAATAATATTATCAACTAGACGCGGCTATCAACCAAACCTGACCTGACTTCCTCTTGGAAAGGCTGAAAAGCCTTCTTCATACCCTTACCCCTTTTGACAACCTATTCCTCTACCCTTGTCCCTCCTAAGACCCTATCTATTATTCTACAACCCTGCACAGACTCTCAAACTACCACAGACCATTCTATCGACCAAAGACATCAACCTAAAATTCATCCAAAACCTGTCCAAGGCCATTGCCCTGACTGACATCGACCACTTCCCCTACCGACGTCGGCATCATAACTGATGTTGGCAACTTGACCAACCGACGTCGGCAGACTAACTGACGTCAGCGACTGTGACAGACTGATAGCAAACTGCAGGTATGCATTATTTCTATTTCTCTTACTTAGTCCTTCATTATTTATCTTTATCCAACATTATTTTTATCAACAAGTGGACTGTCATCCCTTAAGGAAGTCTTTGCACTTCTGGGACCAAGCTTTTGCTTAGCAGTCCACCTTATACCTATCTAACAATTTATGTGTTTGAGTCTTATTCTATCTACAGGGGTCATCCTCCACAGCCAAAGAGGAGCTCCTTCAGTCATCTAGATACGGTGCACAAACTTCATTCGGGTACGTACAAACCCCTGACCATTATTTTAGTTTCTCATCTCTTTTGAATTTGAAAAGTGAAAACAATTAGAAACATTCTGGCATGCCCGGTGGGACCCCTAGAATTTTCTTTGGGTTCATCAAACTTTTTCTTCTAAAAATAAACTTTCATATAGGTGCATTAGGAAAATTTCTTTTCTTGCATCCTTCTTCTATCTCTTTATTTTGAAAAGACACCATAAGCAAAGTTAAAAAGAATCTTTCTTTTTCTTCTTGTCACCTTTCCTTCTTACATCTTAGAGTAGTGAAGTTCATACTCTTAACCTTTTCCTCACTTGTTTGCATCTGAACAAAACATTTTCAATTTGGGCTTAAAATCTATTGCATCTCATTTCTGCCTGAATACATACTTAGCTCTCACATCTAGTAATTAAAAACTGCATTATGAATAAAGCATAGTGCACTTATGTTACACGACCTGACCAATTTCACAATCAAACATCTAAACATACCTGAGACAAGGTTTGACTAGGATTTCATCACCTAGCGGATACCTTACCCTTCCTGGTAATCCTACTTGGACTTCACTACCAAGGGGAGAACCCACTATGTTCTCTGGCAGAGTATAAACTATAGGGGAAGTATATACTGGCTAAGTGACCTAGCTTATCTCTGGGCTCATGAAGTAAGGGGATCTTGATCCTTAGCACCAAGCAACATACGGAACTTAATACAGACTTTTGAGCACTAAAACTAACTCTAAACCAACCTTAGACTGCTTCTTCTAGGACCCATTCTAAAAGCCAACTTCCCAAACATACTCTTCTACGGCATAAGCCAACAAGACTCTAAAACTTATTCTTAGGAATTAACATTTAGGGACTGCTTGTCTTCATCTATTTTTCTATCTCTATCTAGTTTTTTGAGCTGGTGAGGTCGCATTCTGAGCTTCAAGAACAACTCAAACTTTCTTATTTCTTCCAAAAACTTTTAGTCTTTTGAAGTTTCTAGAAATACACAGTAATTGACATCAATTTTTCCATCAACGTCGGTAACTTTCTTCGCTGACATCGGTTATTTGACCGACATTAGCAACTTTCTTCACCGACATTAGTTTTTCCACCGACATTGGTCACTGTCAAAAAATTTCTTCTCAAAACAGCAAGCCAAAAACCTGACCTTCTGACTGCCAAAAACACATTTTGGTTTTTTGAGGCTGAAACATACAATTTTTAGAACCTAAACCCCCCTTTTGCCTTGGATGGTTTTGACACGTATTCAAACCAAAACTCTTGTTAACCACGCAAGGTAACAACCACTTCTACCTTTGCCCTCCATAACAAGTCCTCTAATGAAGTATCATTCAGAGACTGAACGAACTCCTACCCAACCAAAACTGACTCAACCCCCTATTATTCTCGAAGGGGACCAAGACTTTGAAAGGTTCCTTGACCTCAATGTCAAGGCCCTTCAACACTATCTCACGAGAAGTCAAATGCGAGACTCTTTAGGCAACCCAATTTATGGGATGCCGACCTCCTTAGTTGAGATGGCAGTCGTATCAACTGCCTCTGTAATTCAACCCATAGACACCTAGGTCGTCACCTCAACTAATAACCTAACCATGAATAATCTTCAAAGTGTGGCTTTTCCTTCTATTTTTGGGCCTACTTCCATTGGGGTTTTGATACCCCATCAACTGCAAACTATTCAACAAAGTTCTACACCATTCCAAAACCTAGTTGTCTTCATCCCACCTACTCTTGCACCCATCAACACAAGGGTGGCTAATCATCCTTTGGCTAATGTTGCCACCAGCCAACCACCTCTGGCAACATCAAGCCAAGTTAATCCTCCTATCTTTGTGGCACAACCACCCTTGGCTTCAACATCAGTCCCTATGACTAGTTATCCATATGTTGCACCTATACAAGTGCAACCCACTATGTCATATGCCCCTCCTAACACCTTCCAAGTGCCCTACAACTTAGGGGGTGCCCCACCCACAAATTCGTCAACTGATCTAATCAAAATGTTGATGGACAAAATGTCTAATCTTGAGACATCCGTTTTGGGTTCAAGAAATGTTCTCTCATATGAACAAATTTGTAATGAACCCATTCATCTTTCAGTACCAATCAGACCATATCCTAGTTAGTGAGAACTTCCCAATTTTACTCATTTCTAGAGTAAGGAAGACCCACAACAACATTTACGAGCGTTTAGACATGCTTGTTACCTTATATCACATGATGATGCATTATTGCTACGCACATTCCCCATGTCACTTTTTGGCACTGCCCTCGATTGGTATAGTTCTATTACCAATCACTCTCTTTTTACATTCACCCAGCTAGCTCAAATTTTCCTTGACCACTTTTTTATCAACATCACCAAAAAGGTCTCCATCACAGACCTTTACTCTATCAGAGAGTTTGATGATGAATCAATAGCTGATTTTGTTGCCCGTTGGAGAGGCTTAATCAACCAACTCTCATTTTCTTTACCTTAACCTGAGCTTATTGAGCTCTTTTCACAAGCATGTGCTAAACACATTTCATCTACTTTTTGGGTCCAAACGTTCTGCACATTTGATGAAGCTTTCACCATGGCTAGGAAGCTTGAACTTCATGCTATTAAAGAAAATAAGGTCACATTGCATAATAAAAATACTAACGCAAAATTTAATGACCCTTCTTCATCCAAACCTTCTTCTAATCTCAAATCTAAGGGATCAGCAAATGTTGTATTCATTAGACCATCATCTTCAACAACAACCAACCAATCCAAACCTTCCACATCTCAAAGTATCACACGACAATTCCAACAATGATACATACAGTGTCAATATACTCCACTAGGAGAATCATATGTGTCTATGTTAGATAAACTTGTCAAACAAGGAGTCCTCAATCTCCCCCAAATTTGACCACCACCTCAATTTGACCCCTCAAAACCTATCCCTGCATGGTACAGGGAAAATGACTTCTGCAATTATCCCCGTGTCAAAGGCCATGACATAAACAACTGTAAAACTTTCAAGAACATCATTCAAGACATGTTAGATAAAGGTGATCTAGTCTTGGATAACCCAAACACGCCACCCAATCAAAACATATACATCTTTAGACAACCTTTTCCTAACCATCCCCCTAGCCAAAACAACATGTAAACCATGGCCAATGACTCCCAAGAGTGTAATATACGCACAGTCAACACTGTCTCTCCACTTATGCCTAACCACCCTCTCTCACAATCTAAAGAGGATAGTCAACCTATTAGTCCATCATAGGGGGACGAACCTTCTACTCCCATTAGTTCTCCATCAACCTCTCTTATATTAGAGGATGCTCTGACCATACTAGCACCACTAGCCCCACCTTCATCCTTCCTACTACCAATGGAGGACCTTACCCTTCCTACTCCTCAACCAAAAGTAGAAGGCACCATCATCCCTGCCCTCTATCCTCTTGAGGAGTCACATTCTCCAATCCATTCTCCACTAAGAGAAGAACCTGTCTCTTCACCTTCTTCGACCAAAGATGATCTAGTTATGACTCTCCCATGCCTTGGGTCTGAGATCACTGCATCTAACACATTTTTGATCTCACAACCACCCACATCTCCTAAAGAACCAAAGCCTCATCCAACACCTTCCCAGCCATTCTCTCGATTAGTGGAGAAACTAAGACTTTTCCATTCGATGAAATTAGAACATGAGGCATTATGGGAGTGACTCAAAGCTCCTCACTTGACACGTCCTGTCTCATCTCGTGTTGTCAACCCTTCTGTGACAAAATCTCCAAAATTCTCTGACAAGGACCAGGCTTCTACTTCCAAACCTTCAAAGGCTCAACCATTTGCATCCAAACCTAAACTCTCACAAATATCCACCATATCAAAACCAATTAAATCCCTTGGTGTTCGCCCCATACCTAACCTCACTCACCCACAAGTGAAGGTAGACTTGAACCTTGTCTCACACAATAGTAGTCCTCACACCCAACCAAAGAAGGCTACTAAACCACATCAGAGAACTTTTTTCCCACCATCACCATTGCCCTCTATTTTGGGCCCACACCCATCCACCTTAATAGGAGTACTTCCTACTCCAACACCCAACAAAAACAAATCACCTCCATTACTACCAACACCTAACAAAAACATATCTCCTTTAAAACATCCAATGCCTCCTACCACGAAAGTGTCATCTACGCATCTAGCCACACCACCAAACAAAATAATGGTATGTAAATCTCCCTCAACAACTCCCAAGCAAAAGTCATCAACACCTAGTGCATCAATAAGCACGGACCCCTTAGTGGGTTCATATGCTTTGATACTATGCCAACTTTTGCAAACTTCTAGCATAACCCTTTCGCTTATTAAACCATTTCAACCTCTCAGACCAAAACCGTCTTGGTTTGATGACACTAAAATTTGCCTATATCATCGCACACCTAGACATGACACTAAAAATTGTTGTGCCCTTAGGGTTGCCATTCACCATTACTTGGAAAAAGACACCCTTATTGTTGAAGATACTGTCAACAAATCTCCAACACCGTCTCATGTCTCTCAACCCTCTTCACCTTCACACTCATCAACTCTTGAATCAAAGCCACCTTGGTTCGATAACACTAAATTTTGTGCGTATCATCGTACACCTGGACATGACACTGAGTGTTGTTGTGCTCTTAAAGCTGTCATTCATCAACACCTAAAAAAGGACACCCTTTTCATTAAGGATCCTCTTGACCACCCTTTCAACAAACCATCGACACCATCCCATACCTCTCAAACATCCTCACCTAAATTGAGAGCCCATCATCAAACTATGGTCCCTCTACCACCTGTTACCCCATTATTCGAAATCAACACCATAAATGTGGCCACTAGGTCACAAACTTTAAAGGATAAATGGAAAAAGTAGGTTTCTCTACCTCAAACATATCCATTCGTCAAGCCTCCTCAACCATCAAAACCCAAGATTTCAATTTTGGGCACATCTTGACCAACTTTTTCGAAACTAATTCATGACCCCATGGTGAAACAACTTCACCAAACTTGTGTGAAGATGTCCTTATATGACCTCATTCAAATCTCTCCACAACATCATCAAGCCTTGATCAAAGCCTTATAGGCAGTGGAGGTCCAAACTGAAGACCCCCAACCACTATCTACTTTGGTCAAATCATTACCAACCATTGCTTCCATCACCGTCCATAATTTTGAGATTTCAAACTCCAACTTGGAAGATCAAGATCTCATCCTCTCAAACTAAAGCCTATCAGGCAAGAAGCTTCACAAGATGCATCCTTGTATCACACTCCTTGTCAAAGAGAAGCTTCAATGTCTACTCTCCATCTTATCCAACCATTTCTCAAGCATTCTCCTCATCACCAAAATGACTGGGGGAATTCAACCTCTATATTGACTATCACGACCTTGACCAAACATCAACCAACCAAACATCAACCAACAAAGCATCGACCAAACATCAACTAACTTCTTAATCATCACCAACACATGACCAACATGGAAAGAAGTAAACGAGGCAAGTTTGCTCCTAATTGGCTCAGATCTTACATCATAATGCACAAGTATGGATCAGGGACTTATCATCTATCTTCTCTTGAAGTGCGACCAGAACTTGAGCCTCTTAATGTCTTACATCTATGACCATTCTACTATTAATCAAGTACTTATTCACTTGATATTTAACTTGAGCTCATCCCTTGAGCAATCCCTATCATCGTCAATCCTATTCCCTTCAACCCTTTTTCCCAACATTAGTTAACCCTTTTGTCAAGTATGGATGTTTTGTCCTAATAAAAGGGAGCCCTTAAGCTTCTATAGTCTTGTCCATGACTACAATATCTATCAAAAATAAATTGGGATGTCAAAATATCAAAAGGTCATAAAACTCTAAATGCAGACTGCTCCCTCGAAGGATAGTTACATCATCATTGTTGTAGCTAATAGACTGCTCCCTTGAAGGACAGCTATTCAAAGCCCTCAAAAACATAAAGCAAAAATATAGACCAATCCCCTCAAGGATGGCTATGCCTAAAAATCTTACTACAAATAGCACTCTCTTAGAAGCTTCCCACATCGATCAACTTCACAAATGACCACAAAGCAAAATGATATCCCTACGTAGACTTCCCGGATTGATCAGTCTATCAAAAAAAAAAAGTGTCATGGACTTGACTTATAGTCGTTCTCAAGGTCACCTAAAAAAGGGGCAAAGTTATCCTTTCTAAAAAGGGTTACCCTATCCTAACATATCACATCACCTACTCAAGGGATTTTGAGCTCATTTTAATGTCAAATGATTTGACTACTTTTCTAATACAATCAATGGTCAATGACGTAATGCATGAACGGGGCTTTTGTTTCTAAAAAACCCCCTACCTATGCTATCATTATGGTCCTTGTCAATGAAAGAGCAACACGCCTTTCACTTCTTACGCACTTTGGTCACATACAACCAATTCAAATCCAACCAAGTCAGTTTCTAAACCAAACCAAACCAACCAAACCTTTTTTAGACCACTAACATTATCATAGCCTATTCACACTAGTTTCTATGGAAACCAATACACATGGAAACTATCAACCACACAATTTATGCCAAGCATAAACCATTACTTGTTGAAGCATAAATCAACTCATTTCATTTTTAGCATACACCATCACCAATATGGAAAATTGCTAGGTATGAAAAACCATAGCCAATGTTACAGAATACACCATCACATAATATGGAAAAGGCTGTAACATCATCATACCCTCATCATTTATAACCTGACCAAACCAACCTATCGACCAATTCTAAACTACATTGGTTTGAGGCTCTTCAAACAGGGGCTATGTAGGCAGCACTCAGATGACATGACATCTTCTAGGGTTAGCTCAGCCATATTCGTTTGTTCATCTATCTGATGGACAAACCATTTCAACCTTTAACCAAGACTTAGCCTAGTCAAAACCACATCCAAACCAACCTATCAACCAGTCCTAAACTACATTGATCTGAGACCCTTCCAACAAGGGCTATGTAAGCAGCACTCAGCTGACATGACGTCTTCTGGGGTTAGCTCGGCCACATCTTTTTATTCGTCTACTTGATGGACAAAACATGTCAACGTTTAACCATGACTTAATGTAGTCCAAACTCATCCACAACTGACCCTTTTTCTCCCTTTTGGGAGAACTACATTGGCCTAAGGCCCTTCAAACATGGGCTATGTAGGTAGCACTCAGTTGACACAGGGTCTTCTAAGGTTAGCTCAACCATTCCTTCATCCATCCATCTAATGGACCAGCTATCTATCCCAACCCAAACTCATGACCAAACAACCAGCCCTGACATTATAGGAGTCACCTTCAACTTCTTATGGAGCACATCAGAGATCACATACATCTCCCTGACCATAGCAAATGTCACTTGAGATCACTTATATCTCATCCTGACTCAACCAATGACCTTGGAGATCATGACTATCTCCACAGACCATGACCATTTTTGAGACAACTTTGCCTTAATTGTTTTGATTATATGTATATGATACCTCATGAATGGTTAGCAAAATTGTCTGCAACCCACATTACGACCCTCAAAAGTATTAGATTGCGAGCAAGTTGATCCCCACTACTTGTGACATTTTCATGTTTTCCAGGAGCACTTCTTGATCCTGAGATATTTGGAACACGATGACCATTGGAGCTACAGCTTGGATCAAATAACCCAATCAACTATGACTAAATGTTGGGGCCCAGTTATTTCAATTTTAGCACTCCTCGACCTTGACTTATGATAATTTGACCTGACCATCATGTGAAGTGGTATACGTGCAATCTCAACTTTTGCAGCATTCACACTCATACTTCACCATATCCATCCACTATCTATGAAATCAGCACCTGATATCAGGTGACCTTCCCTCGACTCCCACTTTGAGGGGGAATACCTCATCCCTCATTTGGGGCAACCAACTCCTATTTTTGTCTTGAAATTCACCACAATAACCAATAGGACAAAAATGACCTTATCCCATACTTGGGGCAACTTACTCCTATTTTTATTTTACAGTTCAGCAGAACAACCAACAAGACAAAAAGGGGCAAATGTAGACACCGAAATTGTGTCTACTCCTTGGTCGACCTCCCCCCCTTGGTCCCCTTGGTCCACTTCTACACATTCCTAACCCACACACTTATTAATTTAAAATAATAACTTATTTTAAATTAATACCACCCCCCCTTGACACATCACCCATGAAACCTCACCCCACCTTGGATACCTCTCCTTGGATACCTCCATCACCCCATGGCAAATCTTAATTACTTAAACCCCATTTCAACCCTCCCACTAACTTATCGCACCCATTAAACCCACCTTCAGACCGTTTATCAATGACAATTAACCCTGGCAAATGGAAGAATGGGCAAAAGGCTAATTTTAGCCTTTTTACCCATCTTCTATCCACCGACGTTGGTTACCCATCGGTCGACGTCGGTAGGATCACCGACATTGGTTGCTTAAAACCAACTTGTAGGCCAAATGAAAGACTAATCACAATCCTGGATCACAAAGCTGAACACTAATTCTCTTGCTCTAGGAATTCAACCTCTCTCTCTCCCTCCCAGACGCACACCAAGCATCATAGGCTACAGGAACTCTACATCAGTCACTCCACATCTGATTGAAACATTACAGGAAGTCTTCTACATCAGTCGCATCAACAATAAGTCTTCTACACCTCTAGATTTCCCCCAGGTAGAGCTAAGTATTCTTCCTCTGTTTCATTTTAATTATTTAGACTATATCAGTAATCAGTTTTCTATTCATTGCTTCTAAATAATATTATCAACCAGACCTGGCTATCAACTAGACCTGACCTGACTTCCTCCTGGAAAGGTTGAAAAGCCTTCTTCATAACCTTACTCCTTTTGACAACTTATTCCTCTACCCTTGTCCCTCCTAAGACCCTATCTATTGTTCTGCAACCCTGCACAGACTCTCAAACTACCATAGACCATTTTGTTGACCAAAGACATCAACCTAAAATTCATTGAAAACCCATCCAAGGCCATTGCCCTGACCGACATCGACCACTTCCCATACCGACGTCAACATCATAACTAACATCAGCAACTTGACCAACCGATGTTGGCGACTGTGACAGACCGACAACAAACTATAGGTACGCATTATTTCTATTTCTCTTGCTTAGTCCTTCATTATTTATCTTTATTCGACATTATTTTTATCAACAAGTGGACTGTCATCCCTCAAGAAAGTCTTTACACTTCTGGGACCAAGCTTTTGCTTGGCAGTCCACCTTATACCTATCTCACATTTTCTGTGTTTGAGTCTTATTCTATCTATAGGTGTCATCCTCCACAGCCAAAGAGGAGCTCCTTCAGTCATCTGGATACGATGCACAAACTTCATCTGGGTACGTATAAACCCCTAACCATTATTTTAGTTTCTCATCTCTTTTGAATGTGAAAAATGAAAACAATTAGAAATAACTAAAAATATAAAGTCCGTAGAAATCAACATGTAAATCCATTGAAATTGACTTGCAAAGTCTGTAGATTTTTTGAGAAGCTCTAAAAATGAGAAATCTGAATATCTAAGACAAATTTTTGAAAATGGAAGATACAATTTTGGTCTGTAAAACCAAAATAATTCAAATGTTGTTCCAAAAATGATTGTTATTTTTGGGAGACAACAATAGTCATGAAAATTCCCATGTTATCAAGGAAACACATGATAAAATCTATAGGGGACACTTTAGTGTTTTAGTTATTGTTAAACATATCCTTTGCCTTGGCTACTATTATCCCACCCTCAACTAGGACTATAGATATTATGTAAAGATGCATGTTAAATGTCAATATCATGTTAATTTACATCACATGCCTACCCATGACCTTCAAGTATCTAAAGACTATTGGCCCTTCTCATAATGGGGACTCAATCTCATTGGGGAAATCAATCCTCATTATTCATAGTGGCACCAATCCATCATCACCACCACTGATTATTTCACCAAATTAGTGGAGGTTATTCCTCTCATCTCAACCAAAGCTAAAAAAATAGTTGACTTCATCAATCATCTTATCAACTATGATTTTGGTGTTCCCCATAAGATCATCATCGATAATGGAAAATCTTTTAAAAATAATCAAGTCTAAGGTATTTGTAATGTATTTGGCATAAAGTTAATTTTTTCCTCACCTTACCATCCATAAGAAAATGGATAGGCAAAAGCCTCTAATAAAACTCTCAATAAAATGTTAACCAAAGTATTTAGTGCTTTAGGTCAGGATTAGAACTTGCACATCCCTTTCACTTTATGGGCCTATCGCACTAGCATTCGAACCTCTATGGGTGCTACCCCTTTCTCTCTAGTCTTTGGAGTAGAGGCATTTTTGACTCTTGAACTTTATATTCCTTCTCTTTGCATATCCTTATAAGACATCATTTCTAAGAGTGACTATCATCAACAATGTCTAGCATGACTGGAGCTACTTGATGAACATCACCTAGAAGTACTTAACCATCTTTATGTCTACCAAGAGTGAATTAAGCATACCTATAATAAGCACTTAAAAGAATGAGAATTCAATATCAGAGACCTTATCTTAAAGTAAAATCAACATGTATCTAATATGGAGAAAAGCAAAAGAGGCAATTTTTCTTTCAATTGGCTTGGACCCTATATCATAACCCACAAGTATGGATTAGGAGCTTATCATTTATCCTCTCTCAAAGGCAAACTAGAACTTGAGCCTCTTAATGCTTCGTATCTCCATATTTTCTTTTGTTAAATAAGGATCAAATGCACCTTCTTATCTAACTTAATCTCATCTCTTGATTTATGATATCTTTTACCTTCACTTACCTATCATTATCCCTTTGAGGACAACTAATTACAACATAGAACCATGTGATTAACCATAAAAATCATAACCTACTCCTATATATGGGTACCATGCCTCTAACTATATCATGGTTCTCATGGATACTTTTCATCTCTAATCAAATGGAAACCCATGGTCATTGTCTCTCAAAACCACCCCTTTCACTTATCATTAACTTTTTGTGCTAAAAGTTTTGCCCTCATAAAGGTAAACCTCTAGCCTATATAGACTTCTCCATGTTTAAGCCTAGCATCAAAATAATTTGGGATACCAAAATACCACTTGGGTCACATATCTCTAGCATTGCAGACTGCTCCCCTGAAGGACAACTACCCAAAACTAAATTTCTTAAAAGATAGATAGCTCCCTTGAAAGACAATAACCAAAATAAATAAACCCAAACTTAGACCACTCCCTTAAAGGATGGATAAGTTAAATTGATAAAAATAAATCATTTAAAGCTTACCACATCAATCAGCTTCATAAACCTATCAAAACAAAGTAACAAAGGACTCTATATCAAAATCAAAACAAGTTATCCCTAGAAAGTTGTAATCAGCTTTCATATCTAGCATTAATAAACTTCATGCATCGATTAGTCTACACCTTGTATGAAGACATGGAATTTTCTAATATGGTTCTTAGGTCACCTATATAAGGGGAAAACTAACCCACATAAGGTTACCTTACATATCAACCCATTTGATTTTCACCTAGCACCTACCTCCCCCTTATACCATCTACAAATCAAGGGATTGTGAGCTTACTTGACACAATGTGATAAAGACACCTTTTTATCAACCAAAGCATGATAATCCAAAGCATTTAAAAGGTTTATGTTCTTTAAGCCAATCTAAATTCAGGTGTGTTTTATCCTCACCAAAGAAAAATGATTTTTCCTTATCCTTATCATTGGTTCATGTAGATCTATGTCTCATGATTCTTATCTCTTTTCCCACATTTAGTTTGTTATCTAACTTACTCTATGTGCCTTCATTAAAATTCAATATCATAAAACACATCACATATCCATGATCATAAATTATAAAGATCATAACCATAAACAAAATCACTAAAAATCATAAACATCATATCCATGAATAAAACAAAACATCATCCATAACCATCACATGCCTAAACTAGTAAACCATAATCATAAACATGAAATATTAATGTCACAACCACATCATGAGCATCATAAACATCATGTCATCAAAATAGATAATACATGTAATAATGTATATATATCTCTCTCAAAACATGTGCATATAATAATGTATATATCTCTCTCTCAAAACATGTACATCTCATTGCATCAACACACAGGCTGGTATCAAAATCATGTACATCTATACCTATACATCATATCATATCATGTTCTTGGGGCACCACTACCACTAACCCCACCTACACTACCACTACCATCTAGTGCCAATCCTCTTAGGATGCCTACCTATCCACCCACCAAAGTGACCCACTAACTTGGAGTCACCATAGTTACCCCACCAGCTAAGCTAGCTTTGTACTCACCCCATCAGGGTTACTTAAGACACTATGCTAGCACTATGGCCTTGTAATACCTCAACTCCTCCATTATGGCTAGGTACTATGCCATAAATATGGTACTTAGTAGTCTTATTTTTGTTTTTCCTCCCCTTTGTCTCAAGGTGTACCTCTCTTAGGTCATGAAGCTTAGTGAAGTCCTAGCCTGATCTCTCTCACTTGTCATGGTGGAAACCTGACCCTATAAAGTCATAATCTAGACCTATAATGTGGCCATCTACCCCTATAACACTATAATTTATGCCTATATAGTAGCCAATGCTACTCCTACCTATCCATCAAGGCCACCACATTGTACCTATACCTGTGGACCCCCACTAGCTAGATCCATTTCCATAGCATACTAGCCCCCATCATCCCACCCAAAATTAGATATTACATAAAGGGCCTGGTACCATACTACATAGTCATCAACAAAACTGGCATCATTAACCCCTACTCTAATAGGTATCTCCTCATGATCTAGAGCCACCTCCTCTAGCTGTGGTTCAAGTAATAAAAACTTAGCATCCTCCCTCTTGTACCTTAGGAATGAACCTAGAATCCCTTGTACTAGGCTGAACTACATCCAAACTTGAACAAATGGGATGAGCTTAGTCTCACCCTCTCTCTTCCCATAGATCCATCTCTAGATCTATAATGACAATGTATGATATATATAGAGGGCCAAGCTAAGAAAGTTGGCATATATCCTCTAAACCGCATCTCCCACAACCAAGCCATCTAGTACATCCTTAAACTAGTCAATATCACTCACCCCTCCTCTAGCTCCTATCCATGCATATTCACCCCTCCACCACATGAATCCCACTCTAAAATCCATCTAGCCATAGCCCTCCCATGGTAACCCCAATGGTCTCATAACCCTAATGTGCTTGTGTTCCTAACAATAGAGTAAAAAACCCATGATGATCTCATACCTCATATGAGCTCTAAAATGCCTAGAGCTCCTTGTATATCTAAACTAACAAAACTGGTGCCCACCCAAACACTATCCTACCAAGCAACATCTCCACCAACACTCCCAATAGTAGATAAGGAAACCATCCACTTCTTAAATTAGGCAATGAAAAATGGACACTACCATCATCATCATAGTCATCAAATGCATGTCATCTAGATCCCTCTAGTACAATGGCCCATAACCAAAACCATCAGCATGTCATCTAGAAAGGGTCTGATCCTTACCATATAGGAGGTCCATTTGCTCATCCCTCTCTTCAATCTCAATATGGTATATTGGCTCTCACCTAATGGGTATCCATGTGATGTTATGAACATCCTCTATTAGGATGGTCATCTCTCCTATCGATAAGAGGAAGGTATTCATGGCCAAATCCCATCTCTCAATGAGGGCCACAATCATCATCGCATCTCATGGTAAGCACTAATAGTATCTCATAGCTCTGAGGCCAACCCCCTCCATGTGTGTCCAGTCATCCCTGGTCATCCTTCCATAGATCTCAACAAAGATCCTAAGAACTTAATCCCTCATCTAGATTTGATCTCATGCCTATAAAATTTCAAGTTAGTACACACACTTAGTTTTCCATTACCATTGCTCATTTTCATTCATTTAATTCACTCTACCTACATAAACCTCATTATTAACCTAAACCCACCTAAATCAACCTATTCCACACATACCCTTATAACACTACTGCATTACCTCTAGCATTTGAAAGCTACCCTAACCCACAAAAATTTCAATACCTACCCTAACCCATCAAACCAAAAATCTAACTCTTTTATCAAAAAAATCTACCCTAACCCACAAAATTTTCAACACCTTTCCTAAACCTATCAAACCAACACCTAACTCTAACCAAAAACCATTTCAACACATCGCTCCACCTTGAAAATTACCCTATCCTAACTTACACTTGGCATTTTAAACTACTCTAACCATTTAAAAAACATTTGAAAACATTTTTCCTATTTCTTTTTTTATTAAAACACACCTTCCCCAATCACTTGACCATCGATGGTCACTATTACCATTGATGGTCAAATGACCTTTTTACTTTGATAGTCAACCATCGATGGTCAAGTCTGACAGTCAATGATCAGGTTGAACCACCATGATCACTATGTGTAATCACCGATGGCAAAATGCTTAACCTTACCTTCCTAAAACACAACAAAACAAGAAAATTCAACAAATAAATTACTTGACTCTATCATATACCCTACCCCCAACCCAAATACTCTTTCAATTTCAAATTTCATTGGCTAATTTTCCAAATCACAAATAAAACCTATATTTAGGTCAAACCTCCCAAAACCCTACCAAAGTAACCACAAACTACCCAAATTCAACTTCAAAATAACCAAATATACTAATCTATGAATTTAATACACCACCTACCTCATTCCTTGACTGTTATCGAGGATGAAGCCCACATATCATTACTCAATTGCATCCTCATCCACTCTACATCGTTGGTCATAGTTAAATCATCTCAACACATGCCTCTAACCAATTAATAATCACAAAGTCATTAAAATTCTCAGTCAACCCTCTCACATAAAACACCAAATTGCCAAATTGCCAAAATGTATAGAAAACATAGGAGTCAATAAGATGAAAGTGAAAATAATTTTTGTTTTTCACTTTTATCCTCTAACCTTTTAGGTTTAACCCTTGGCCATCGATGGTTAAGGTGACCATTGATGGTTTATCTTGGGACCCCTAACCATCAACGGTCAGGAAACCCACATTAAAAAAAATAGGCACCCATACCTAAGTGCCAAATTTTTGGAGATTACCTTCTCCTCCAAACCAAAACTAACCTTCATATAATACCCTCTTTGACTAACTACCCAACCACGTCCACCTCGATGTTTACCATTCTTTTCCTAAACTATCACATATTTTTGTGATGGCCTTGCTTTGGTCCTTTTTGACCACACTGACCAACCTTGTCATGTTGAACATTTAAATTTACACCACCTCATACACAACTAGACCATTTGTTTTTCAAAGGAGCACTTCCTAACTCAGATCAATGTGAAAACACTAACCCTATTTAGGAGACTTGATATGGATGACTTGATCATCTATGTCTAATGTTGTGTCTTGATTACCCTATCACAAATCCTTTTAAAACTGACCTTATTTTTACCAACTATGGAAACTTTAGTCTTTACAAGATCTCAGCTATCACACTTAGTCACATTTTTTGCACATATTTACACTTCAAATTCCCAACCACCCTTTTGTCATTGACCTCGTGACTCACCATAAACTGCTTATCAAACCATGACTCAATTTCAATTTCACCTCATCAACTCTTGGTTTGAGGGGGAACACCTCCTCCCATACTCAGGATAACTAGACCTTCAAACAATAATCCATTTTTATGTTGTAGCTTGTTGATCCAAAGCCACATAACAAAAAAGTTCAAAATGTAGACACTATAAAATTACATATGATGGTTCTAGATGTTGAAATACCTTAGGATACATTAAGGATTGCCTAACCCTTCTTGACCCACTAATCAACCCATTAGACCCTAGGTCTAGTTAGCTACTAAGCTAACTAAACTCACTAATTCACTAACTTAAACATTACCCAACGCTTTTTAACTCACCCTGACCAAGTTTCCTCTAAACCCTTGACTACTGATAGTTAGCTTGATCACCAATGGTTAGGCTAACTGTTGATGGTCAAGTCTTCCACATTCTTACACAAATACCATTTATGTGCAATCTAACATGGCACAATTAAATATTTCTACCTTTCCCATTTCTAATGAACTCCTAAGCATCAAAATCAGCAAGCCAATATCCTAAGGAACCTTTTATCCTCCATCTCTCTTTGCCTATAAAAGGAGGGGATTAGGAGGTGAAAAAGGATCATGATCCATCCATCAATCATAAGAGCATTCTAGCATATAAGGATTCAAGCTTTCTAGATAGTCTTCACTCTAGAAATTTAGTAACTACAACAGAGATCCAAACCTCTACCAAAATTTCTCTTGAGGCAAAGTACCATTACTCTACCAAAATTTCTCCAACCATCAACCATCAGTCATTTAGAAAGCAACATGTATAGTTTATATTTTAGGTTTATTTGTTTGTTTTCTAACTTTTAGACCTAAATCAGACCTTTTGCACCTATCTTTTGATTCCCTACCCCTAACCAAACCCTTAACAACCCCTAAATTAATCATTAACCCATTTTTTAGTTCTTTTATGAGTTCCTTCAAAATCCATAGGCAACCCTTGATGGTCAACATAACCATCGATGATCACCTCCAACCATCGATGGTTACCCAATTATTCATGGTTAGCTTAACCACTAATGGTCACCCTAACCACCAATGATCATAGTGGTAAGAAATAATATCAAGTTATTTCTAACCCCTTGCCCCCAACCAAATCCATCTTTTTGTGTCCCTGCCTATTCACAGACCCCTCAATTTTCTAAACCTGACTTGATCTATTTTAGCACTAATATTGACCTATTATTATTATATTTAGTTATTTTCTCTATCAAACATTCATTTATTCTTTTATTTCATTTTAATTCCTTTTTTTATTTGATTCAAAGACTTTCATTTTATCTCTTTCAAATTAATTGTTACCAAAGAGTGGATTGATAGCCTCCTAACAAGCTCACGCTTTTTGGATTTAGCTCACATTAGGCATTCCACCTTACTATCTTTCTAAAAACCCCTTTTTTTAGTTTTTTTAATCTAAAATTCATCCTTATAATACAAAAAGGAACTCTCCACACTCATCTAGATCATGCATGCATAAAACTAGGTTCTTCTACTGCACCCTTATTACTAGTTTCTTACCTTCTTCCTTAATTAAGAAATGAGCAAAAATTAAGAGCCACAATTCCAAAAACAAGCAAGGGGGTTGGATCCCACCATATGTGTGATTAGGTTAAAATTTCCAAAAATATTTTTTTTTCTACCAATAAAAATATGCTAACTACCAAAAAGATGCAAGAAGGGGTAGAAATGTTCATCGAGGAGTAAAAACTTGACAAAGTGCCTATAGGGGTAGAATATCCACTAAATCTAAAAAACCCTTAGATCTATATATTTTGTATGACTTCTAAAAAAATATCAAGGATGCACCTATTTTTTAGACAAATCCATAAAAACCCAAAATGGTTTTTCCTCAAAGTTATTAGATATATGTATTTTTGCATAATTCAAAAAATAGCATTAAAACCTTCCAAAATGGTCAAAAATTATTTTCATGGAACTAGGTCATGTTTACATCCATTCCTATGGTTTTGACACCTTATAAATTAAATATAGCTATCCATTTTTCATTTTAAGACTATATTTGCATGGATTTTTTAGAAACTCCACCAAACCCTTGAAAATTGAAATCAATGAAAAAACATTAAATGAGCTAGAATGCAAGATCTCATAGTAGAGGCTATGGCATTTAGCTACTAGAAAAGCTTTGATACTATGTTAGAGTGGGCCACAATAAATGATTTGTCTAGATGGGATCAAATTCATGAATCTAAAACTTTATAGAGTAGTGAAATCCAAAGAACAACTCAAAATATAAGAAGCTTATCTTCATAGCCACAAGTTGCATTAACATTCATTAGATAAGAAATACATAGGAAGGTACATTATATAGTGAGGAGTTAGTTCACCCAAAAAGGTAATTAACTTAAATCATAATTAGAAAATAACTTATATCACATTTCCCATAATGACTTATTATTAAGCTAAGTTAGCTAATTAGACCATGTAAATAAAACCACATAATTAGAAAAGGCCTACACCAACAATAAAAATAAGAAACTCATCAATTAGTTTCTTGCAAGAATGAGGTCATAAAGAAGGGGGTAACTAAGTGATAATGCTATAAGTAAGTTCTAATTTTTTTAGCTTAATATTTACTCATCAGGATCATCATCATCAAATTTTAAGAGGTTAGGTGGTATGTTTCCCACAAGTTTAAGGAGACCAATATAGTGTCAATTAGAGTTGATGGGATAGTCGAAGAACTAAGATTCATAAAAAGGGATGCTAGGAAAAATTTTAAGGGTAGGTATTTCTAATTATGCCACACTCTTATTGTAGGCTCAATTTTCACCCTTAGAGAGAGTTCTTTAGGCTCCTTCTAATTGAGATACACAATGAGAACCCCAGGCTATGGGTCACCTATGGTAGGTTTTGACCTTTAGAGAAGGTCATCTTCCTCTTGATGCTCATCTAAACTAATGATAAACTAATGCTTCATAGGTAAAAATATTATAAAGAGGATAAGGGATCCTAATAAGGATAAAATGGTGATGCACCAAAGTTAAATAGACAATCATATAATCTTGAACACACACTGTATTAGCATAGAACAACTATAGTTCACACAATCTCACTAGTTGAATAAATGTTTCATAGAAGAGGTTCCAAGTAGCACACTAATCTATAACTACAAGTTAGTTTGAAAATACCTTTAAAGAGGCAAGTAGAAGGACAATAAACTAAGAAGAATCTCCTTCACAAATTCACCATACACAAGCATAAGAGATAGGCAAAGAGTTGGTCCTATTACTTCAAAAGGTAGTTCTTAAAATATTTTGATAGGGTTTAACCATATCAAATGAGCACACTTTTACAAGATTCTCAATGTGTATCCTTTTTCTAGAAAAGAATGATAAATTCTAAGAGCTCAGAACCCCTTTAATGGGAATGATACCAAGATATAAAAGAGAAGAGAGAGAGAAAGAATGTGGGAGCATGCCATCAAAGAGGGAACACACCATCCTAGGTCATTAATTGAACTTGCATTTCCACCTTTTGTTCTTTATCTAATAAATCCTTTCCACCTTTTTTTGATCAATCAGGGCAATGCCTATGGCTTATTGAGTGAGAGAGTTCCCAATGGTTTTGAGGACATATTGAATGCCCCTAGCTACAGTTCCTAACACTAGACCTTTTATTTGATCTTTCACACCATCTCTCACTTGAAGATAAAACTTCATGCTCATATATCTGATATAATCATGGCTTTATTAATTTTATGTGGCTACTTGTCAAAAATATGGCCATATTTAAGGATGAGGATCCATTGTATTAATCACATATCTGCTCTATCTCCATATTTAGATCATAGTCCCGTCATATAGATATAAAATCATTCTAATATTATCGGTTTTCCTATAGATACCAAATTATTATATACCTATATATTATATAACCCCTTTTTCTAGATTATAATAGGTCTAAAAAACCCAATTTGTCCATGTAGGAACTAAGAGTTCATTGTATATATAGGTCCTCCTTCAAAGCAATGGCTAACATAATTTTAGACAAACCTTGCAAGATATAAAATGTCAAACCAAAGGTCTATATTAATCTCTATTTGTGGTCATTTTATGTTCTTTATACTTTACTTCATGGCTATGTCCATTTAATGGTGTTCAATTGAGCTTCAATGGTGGTAGGATGACCCTATAATGCCCATATTTGCTTCCATCAAAAACTAGCCTTGGCTTATTAACCATTAATTTTATTGGTCATTGATACTATATTATATCATTGACTTATTAACCCATCTCACACCATTGATCTTTCTTAATATGAATGATTGTGAGTCATTGATATATATTTAACCTTTTAATCTTTCTCTAAACTGGTGCCACTTGGCAATGCTACATTTGATTTCAAAATCTATTGTCAATCTATCAGGTTTAGCACTTATTCCACATGTCAATATCTTGAGCTCCTTGACTATTTGACTCATCTCAAACCATTTTATTAAAATGTATGATGCAACACAGACCGTTAGATCTACTAGGACCCACTATTTGAAATCTAACAGCTACTTCACAAGCTTAAATTTGGCATCCATGCTCCCATAAAATAACATTTGCACGACCATCATTGACATTCATGTGACCATCAAATTTAATCTCAAAAGGATTTGTTTTGATCGAGCTTAAACTTGGTGTTAGTGTGAACATCTTATGTTGTGGGTCCAAATTTGAAGAGTTATATCTTGAAGCACAAAAATCATGGAGGGACCAAATTTGCTAAAGATGTTCCTAAGACCAAAAAAATTATGCCCACGTGATCCACTGGCTCCAAGAGTTTATAAGTTTTTTTTTAAAATGTTCAAGTGAGCTGATCTATGTGTTTTTCATGACATCTACATACCTGTCATAGAAAATAGTCTCAAACTTCTTGGGAGGTCAACTTTACACCTTCATATCTTTTTTTGCACTTCATCACATGACCTAAAACTTAGCATGTAGAAACTAGGGACCAACCTGAATAAACACATATCATAATTTTCTCTATGACTTATCCACATGTGGTAATGATAATGTCATCAAACTACCTACTCAAAATTTTTGGCACTTGACCCAAAATGTCTAGATGAACACAATGAAGAACCAAATGAATGTTATGCACTTCCATACTCATTTGAAGCACTCTTGAGATCACATAGGGTCTCTGCAACACTTTAGACATATCCTTTATAAATTGGCAAATTACACTTTAAGTGAACTTAAATTATTTCAAAATCTTAGTGAGAAAAAAAGAGATCCTTGGACCACTCATTCCATCTAGAACTTTTGTTCATCTACTCATCCACTAACAACCTAGTCCATCTAGGCACAAGCTTGGTATGTGGGCCAAAAATGGCCAACATCTTTGGTGACTCATAAGGAATCATACCTATTATGCTTTGAGAACTCAAATCATTTGCCTTATCTATTCTATTGGGCATGGATTCATTAACCTCTGTAACCGAGTTGAACCTCTCTTAAAGAAACAAGGACTAAAATAAACAAAACAAAATAAAATTCTCAAGTTACTTTGGAAAAGGAAATAATAGAACAAAAAATAAATGTGCATAATTCACTTAAAGGAAAGCATAAAAACTTCTCTAACATGTATAATATGTTACAAAAGATGTAAATACATTCAATAATAGGGCTTTAAATGAATGCAATTGATAGGGATGGGTAATACCTATCCATCCAGTTGGGAAAGCTAAAATTCATTTTGTTCCTTGCATCCATTGATCAAATAAAGACCACTCTAAAAGCTATCAAACTTGGTATGGTTTCCTGGTTTAGCCTTATTTGAGTCATATTTGAGGACTAGGTCCCCTTCCTTGAAGATATTTATTATAGCTCTCTTGTCAAAGGATTTTTTGAATTGAGCTTGATGTGACTCTAGTGTTTTCATAGTAGGTTCCTTGGTTTCTTCCAACTCTATGAGCTCTATCATCTTCACATTCATGGGTTCATACTTCCTTAACTCAAGTTGATGGGTTAACTCTAATGTAGGCATATCAAGGGAGATGGGAAATTTGGCTTCCCTTTAATACACAAGAACATATGTATAATTTCCAACAACAGTTTTAGGAGTCATCCTATAAACCCATAAGGTTGTCTTTATCTTGGTGTGTCATGTTCTCTAATTCTCTTCCATGGTCCTCCTAATGATCCTTAACAAATTCTTGTTTGTAGACTCTACCATTCCATTTACTTGAGGATAGTAGTTGGAAGAGGTGCTAAGGTAGATGCCTAGTTTGAAATCCCACTCACTTATCTTCATACCAAGGAATGTTAATGCATTATCAAAAATTATGGTGGATGAGATAATAAACCTAGTCACAAGGTTGTCATAGAAGTCTAAAACTATACCTTCACTAGCCTCCTTTAAAGTAATGGCTTCCACCCATCTGGTGAAGTAGTCAGTTATAGTTAGAACCCATTTATGCCCTACACTTGATGTTAGATTGATCATCTCTATGAATTATAACTCCCATTGCATGAAGGGTTGCTCCACCTAAATAGGATTGAGTGGAAGGGATGTTAGTTTCTACTTTCTTTTAAATAGGGAACACTTTTGGCATTTTTTAACCCATGCATGACCATCTTTGAAAATATTGTGCCAATAATAACTAGCCCTCATTATCTTTGTTGTGGTGGTTCTAGGTGTAAAATGGCCTCCTACAGGTCCATCATAAGCTGCTCCAAGAGTTTAGCCACCTAGTTATCATCTATACACCTACAAAATACCCCATTGAGATCCCTCCTAAAAATAACTCCATCAATAAATGCATAAGGTATGGATTGAATCTTGAATTACTTTCTTTTGGATCTGTCCAAACCTTAGGGGCATTATCTTGTTGTCAATAAGTGAGCCATATCTTGAAGCCAGCTCTTTTGAAGTGGAGGTGTACCTACCTATGAGTTGTCTTGGGTTACCAAGACAGCTTCCTCATTTTCTCAAACATCATTTACCATGTGCTCACACAAGCCCTTACCTCTAACCAGCTCTATGACCTTGATCTATACATCATATTCCATGACCTTTATGATCTATCCTGATCTCTTCTCATTCAAATCCTTGTTAAGGAAGAAGTATCTAACTCCAAAATGAGACACCATAAGATGGATCCTATTGTTGGAAAGGATGGGCCTAAACTTCTTGAGGCTTCTCAAGGATACAAGAACTTGCTTCTTAATGAAAGTGTACCTCACCTTATATCCTTCTATCCCTTGATTAAAAAAGGCAATTGGTTGCTCCATTCTTTTACCATTCTTCTGCATCAGTATAGCTGATATGTTTTCAACATTGGCAAAGGTGTACAAGATGAAGTCATTATAAAAATTAGGATTTAAGAGTGAGGGTGCTTGAGCAATGGCATAATTAATCAATTAAAAAGATGCCTTGCTTTCATTTAACCAAGCAAACACTTGGATCTTCTTTAGCATGGTGGTGATAGGTTTGACCAAGTTTTAAAAACTAGGTATGAACCTTCTCACAAAGGTAATCTTCCCAAAGAAGCTTTGGATCCCTTTCTTGTCATTTGGTAAGGATAAGGCTAAGATAGAACTTACTCTATCAAGATCAATGGATAACCCTTCTTTTAAAACAATATGACATAGCAATTTTCCTTCATTCATAATAAACACACAATTATTAGGATTTAAAGAGATCTCATACTTTTTAAATCTCTAGAATATTAGCCTCAGATGGTCCATGTGCTCACTATCATTCTTGGATAAGACTGTGATGTCATCCAAGTAGACCAATACCATTTGATTTAGTATTCCTTGGAAGGCCATGTCCATTGCTCTTTGAAAGTTTGCTCTAGTATTGGACAATCCAAAAGGCATCTTTTGATAAGCAAATTTGCCCCACTTGGTGGTGATGGTAGTCTTGTACTAGTCTTCCTCTCTCATTAGCACTTGGTTATAACCTAGAATATCCATCTAAGAGAGAGAAGTATTCTAAACTAGTAAATAGTTACAATAGTTAATTCATGGATGGTAGAGGGTAATGATCCTTCAAAGAGACTCTATTAAGATCCCTAAAGTCCACACATATTCTAATATCTCCATTATTCTTCTTGATAGGTACTAGATTAGGTACCCATGAGGAGTGCTTAATTTGGAAGATGATCCTAGATTTAATAAGCTTGGTCAATTCCTTTCTCATGAGCTATTCAATCTTGGGGTTTATGGGCCTCTACTTTTGCCTGACATGTTTGGCATTAGCCTCTATCTCTATAGTGTATTGGGATGATTTGGGATCAAATCCCCTTAGGTCACTATATTTCTAAGCAAATATGTCTGCATATTCCTTACAAATCTCTATGATAACATGAATTTTAGCTTTAGTACTTACCTTCGCAAGATTGAAGAGATTGTCTTCAAAGATAAAAACTCTCTCATATTTCTCTCCATTAGTTGACATCAGCATTTTATCCTTCCTCATATGGTCCCCTTCATGAAAGAGACCTTATAGGGTGAATATCCCTTTAGGAAGCTTATTAGACCTTAATTGAATAATCTATTCCTCATACTGATGCTAGAATTTTCCTTGGTTGATGGAGAACTTTGCTTCTTGCTATAAGAAACATGCAATCTATTTATCATTTTCAAAGACCTACCAATGAGATTCATTATCTGGGACTGATGGTATATTACTAATTTGACATGTGGTTACACCTTTATCTTTTTCAATTTTTTGGGGATGTCAAAATGAGATCCCATAGCTACTAGTCTATTAGCATGTTGATTTTGGCCTCTTAGCACTGATTAGATGTTAAAGGCCTCAAAGTCCTCAATTAGGTCCCACACTATATATTTATAGGACTTCATTAAGAGGTTCTTAGTAGAATTATAACCTTTGAATTGATGTACAACCAATTCACTATCCTCATAGACCTATAATTGTTTGATCCTTCTCTTACTAGCCCATTAAAGGCCATGAATAAGACCTTCATATTTTGATGCATTATAGGAGCACCTAAATGAGAACCTATATGAAGAGAATTACTTATCATTTTAAGGATTTATTATAATAACATCTACCCCTATTCCATACTTTCTCCTTGAAACATCAAAGAATAACTTTCATAGACCATTAGGGTCTTCTAAAGGCTTCATTAGGGATGGCATGGGCTAGTTTTCTTCATGCAAATAGTAGACACCCAAGTTTGTTTCTTCAACACCCTCTAAAGGATATACCAATTGGTTTTCATTCCATTGTTCATTTAGGGACATGTCTGGTACCTCTTCTGGATGAGTGTTCAGCTCCTGCCCCATTGCAAATTCATCCTCATCAATGATGGTGAAATTAATGTTGACATTATCTAGTCTATAGGTCTCTATGTGGAATTATGTAATGGGCTCAGTTTTGATTGACACTTTAGCCCATATCTTGTTCTAAATTCCATAAATGACCAATCAAATGCAAGATATCCTCTTATCTTTATTGTGAACTCCTTGGATAGGCATAGAGAAAAATGAGGAGGTACATCCATGATCAATACATCTTGAGCCACTGAGATACTAAGACAAGTGTCTAGGGTCATATTGAGGTATTTGATTATGCCATATGGATTGTTAGAATAACTATAAAGTTACATCACTCCTTTGGACTATGGTTCATATTTTAGACTAAGTTGATCAACTATGGACTTTGGCATTACCAAGTTACTAGCCTCATTGTCCACTAATCAATTATGCAATAGAGAGTTTTCAATAATCACTAAAATATAGAAAGGAGGAGGATTGACTACTTTACCTCATTTCCCTTCATTTGGACCTTTGGATGTATTGGTAAAGACCACATTTTCATTTTTTGGTGGCTTGTCTGCAACATTGATCTTTGACAGTCCTTCTTAAAGGATGTCTACCTAACTAGGCATGGAGAGCATGTCCCACATTAGCACACTCACATTAGACTTTTTCAATTTTTCAATAATGTTTATGGGTGAACCACCAACCTTTTCTTGTGCTTTGGGATCCACCACTATTATTTTTTGAATTTATGAACCTAAGGGCACAAAAATATTCCCTTGATTTTGATTTTTTGGAAGTATTGGAACCTTTGGTGTGATAATAGGTTCATTTGGCTTTGTTAGTGAAGGAGTAATGGTAGGAATATTTCTTTGAAAGATTCCTAGTTACCATCCATGATCATTTTAAATATTGTATTTGTTGCCACTAGTATGTAGGTTTGGATAGAACTATCATGTTGGTTAGATGCATAGCACTCTTCTTGCTCATGATTGACCATGGTGGCATTTAGCTGGTTTGGTCCCTGATTAGACCCTTACCCTTATGGAGGATCTTCTAGCTTGGTCATCATCATAGGTACCTCTACATTTTATGCCATGAGAGCTTGGTTGTACCCAAAATTAGTAGCTTTCTTCCATTAATCATTGAAGGCTTGGTTGAGGTCAATATTTGGGACAATATGTTGACCAAAAGACTGATTCCAAGGCATGGTACCCTCTGCTTCTTGAGCCACATTATTTTGAACTATTAATAAGGTGTTGGAAGTGATAAAAATATTAGGATTGTATTTATTCTACTTATTATATCCATGTTTCCCTTGTACTTAGTTTTGACCTTGGTCATGGCCTTAGTAGTTCCCTTTATATGGTGGCATATTTACTTGAAAATCTTGTTGGTGACATTGATATGAACCTTGATAAGTCCTAGTGAAATCATGTTACCTTTTCACATTTAATAACTTATTCCCCAAGGATTGAAACATGCTCTTGAGATCTTGGAAGTTATTTTGGTCTTGGGAATCACTAGATCAATTAGATGAAGCTTTCTCTTGTTTTAGTGTAGGTATTGCAATAATTGTTAGTGTAAGAGGAATGACATCCAGTGGAGGGATAACAATAAGAGGTGGTCTAATTTTAGGAGATAAGGGCATTAGTGATCTTGGTGTAAGCTTGTCCAATTGAACCAAATAATTTTATGCTTTGATGGCCACCTCATAAGCATCTCAAAGTATATGCCCCTCATAGATTAGACATCATTGTTATATCACTATTTAAAGCTTTCAAATAATATACGAAAGCAAAGTTAGGGGTTAGCCTAACTGAGACTAGTATTCTATCCCAAGTTTTTTGGAACTTTGTGCTGAAGTCTTATATGATGTCATGAGGAGCTCTCTTAACAACAATTAGTTGCTCTGCAATTGATAAATGGTCACTTTTATCCTAAAATATTTTACACAAGGCTTATCCTAATTAGTTCCATGTTTGAATGGAATTATCATCAAGGCTTCTATACTAATATAGGGCCTTTCCTTTAAAATAATTAGCTCATAACCTAATAGCTATATTTTTCTTAGTGATATTATGGATATTAAAAAAATTGGTTATGTCCATGAGGTTCTTAGAAGGTGTTGTAGTTTGGTCACCAGTATAATAAGGAACACTTTTAAGGGTTGCAATTGGGATAGGATCATATTGGGCAAGGTCTAGAGGACTCTGGCTATTAAAATCCATAAAATCTCTAGGGGCTACCATGGCTATGCAAGGGATTATTAAAGGTCTTCTTGTAGGTATGGGCCTTGAAAATAACCAAGGATCAAAGGTTATCTGATATGGATGTGTATTGGAAAGCCTTAATATTTTTGTTTAATTTAAAGGTAGTTCAACAAATTTAAAGGGAATACCTCTTGAATCTAACCTTGTTGTCACCTTTGGCATGAGATGAAGCTACTATTCTGCACCAGAGTGTTGATTGTTCCTTTTGGAGTTGCTAGATGTTGTTTCTTGGTAGCTTAACTACTACAAATTTGATCAAACCAACATCAACTTTGATCAATATTCTTTTTAGAGTGTGGTCCCACTAGGCTGATATAAACTATTGTAGGCTCAATTTTCACTCTTAGAAATATTTCTTCAAGCTCCTTTTAATTGAGATACATAATGAGAATAACCCCAGGCTGTGGGTCATCTATGGTGGGGTTGGACATCCAAAGAACTCTAGATTCCTCTTGATGCTCACCTAAACTAATGTTAAACTAATGTTTCATAGGGAAAATGGTTATAAATAGGATAAGGGATCCTAATAAGGTTAAAAGGGTGATTCACCAAAGTTAAATGGGCACTCATATAATCTTGAATACACTAGATCAATATTTAACAACTATAGCTCACACAATCTCACTAGTTGCATAAATTTTTCATAGAAGAGGTTCCTAGTAGAACACTAATATAGACCTACAAGTTAGATTGAAAACACCTTCAAAGAGGCAAGTAGAAGGATAGTAAACTAGGAAGAATCTCCTTCATAAATTCACCATATACAAGCATACTAAGCACTGATTAAAGATAAGAGATAGACAAAGAGTTGATCTTATTACTTCAAAAGTTCTTATAATATTTTGACAAGGTTTAACCATATCAAATGAGCACACTTTTACAAGAGTCTCAATGAGTATCCTTGTCCCAAAAAAATGATAAATTCTAAGAGCTTAGAACCCCTTCAATGGGAATGAGTGAGAGAGAGAGAGAGAGAGAGAGAGAGAGAGAGAGAGAGAGAGAGAGAGAGAGAGAGAGAGAGAGAGAGAGAGAGAGAGAGAGAGAGAGAGAGAGAGAGAGAGAGAGAGAGAATGTAGGAGCATGCCATCAGAAAGGGAACACACCATCCCATGTCATTAATTGAACTTGAGATACCACATTTTGTTCCTTAGCTAATGAAAGCCTTGACACCTTTTTTATCAATCAAGGCACTACCCATGGCTTATTGAGTGAGAAATTCCCCAAAGATTCCAAGGATGTATTGAATGCCCCTAGTTGTAATTCTCAACACTAGACCTTTTCTTTGATCCTTCATGCCATCTCTCACTTAAAGACAAAACTTAATTCTCATGGATCTAAAAGAATCATGGCTTTGTGATTTTTAAGTAAAAAATATGGCCATACTAAAGGATGAGGTCCCTTTTTATTAATCGCATATCTATTGTATCTCCATGTTTGGATCGTAGGCCCTTCCTATAGATGGAAAACAAATCTAAGATTATTGTTTTTCCTATATTTTCCACATTATTATAGACTTATTGACTATATATCCCCTTTTTTGGATTATAATAGGTCTAAAAAACCAATATATCCCTATAGGAACTAAGAGTTCATTGTATACATAGGTCCTCCTTCAAATAAATGGCTAACACATTCACAAATGAACCCTGCAAGCTATAAAATGTCAAACTAGAATTCTATATTAAGCTCTATAAGTGGTCCCTTTATGTTATTTATACTTTACTACATGGTTATGGCCCTTTAATGGTGTTTTATTAAGCTTTAATGGTGTAAGGATAACCCTACAATGCCTATGTTTTCTTCCATAAAAAACTAGCCTTAGCTTTTAAACCTTTATTTTTATTGGTCATCGATACTGGATTAGATCATTGACTTATTAACTTATCTCACACCATTGATCTTACTCAGTATGACTAATCATGAGTCATTGATTTGCCTTTAACTTATTAATCTTTCTCTAATTTGGTGTCACTTGGTAGTCCCATATTTGATTTTATGATCTGCTATCAGTATGTCAGCTTCAGTGCTTATGCCACATGTTAATCTCTCAAGATCTTTGACTATTTGACTCATCTCACACAGTTGGATTGAGATGTACAATGCAATATTGACTATTAGATCTACTTAGACCCATTATTTGTAATCTAATAACTACTTCATAAGCTTAAATTTGACATCCACACTCTTGTCAAATGATGTTCATGCAACTATCATTGACATTTATATGACCATCAAATTTAATCTCAAAAGGATTTTTTTTATCAGGCTTAAACTTGATGTTAGCACAAACATCTTATGCTACAAGTCCAACTTTGAATATTTATAACTTGAAGCATGCAAAAATCATGGAGGGACCAAATTTGCTAGAGATGTCCCTGAGACCAAAAACATTATGCCCACTTGATTTGTAGGTGCCAAGAGCATTTTAAGTGTTTTTAAAAAATATTCAAGTGAGTTGATCCATGTGTTTTGTATGACATCTATGTACCTGTCATATAAAATAGTCTCAAACTACCTGGGAGGTCAACTTTGCACCTTCATATCTTTTTTAATGCTTTATTGCATGACCTAAAAATTAGCACGTAGTAACTAGGGACCAATCTGAACAAACCCATATGATCATTTTCTCCTTGATTCATCTACATGTGGTAATTATATTGTAAAAAAAAATTCTACTTAAAATTTCTTACACTTGACCCAAAATTTCTAGATGAACGTAATAAAGAACCAGATGAATGATATGCACTTCCATACTCACAATAAGCACTCTTTACAACCCATAGAGTCTCTACAACACTTTAGACCTATCCCTTATAAAATATAAAATTACATTTTAAGTGAATTTAAAGTGTTTCAAAATATTTTTGAGTAAAAAAGAGATCTTAAACCACTCATTCCATCCAAAACTTTTGTTAATCTACTCATCCATTAGCAACCTAGTCCATCTAGGCACAAGCTTGGTTTGTGGGCCAAAAATGGCCAATAGTTCCTATAATTATTCAAAATTCCAAGGATTATTTTCACCTTGAATCTTATATATATCACCATTATGGGGAAATTTGACACACTAACATGAATAAGAGGTGAATTCTCTCATATGATGAACTAGGATAAACCAAGGTAAATGTCATAAGATAAAATCAAATTTAAAATCATGATCTTAACTCAAGCCATGATGGGAGAGAGGGTCAGAGGAATCCAAATTTATCCAAGAGGAGGAATTTTTCCATTATAATATACTTGACACATACTTTGGTTAGACTTAAGGTTACATTCAGAGTATCCAAGGATTTTGATGAGGTCAAGGGAGGTGACATGGGTGCCAAAACTTTAATCAAAGCATGCTTGAATTAAATTTCACTAAATTTTAAAATAATGAAAAGAGGAGGGTAATTTATATAAAGTAATTTATTGTTAGGGATCATGTAAATAGTAGGAAACTTAAGTGAGAGAGAAATATCCATAGTCTCATCAACTTGAATGGAACATTTTTCACACTAATGTAGGATACTATCCTCAAACCTAGGTAAGGTGGCTTATTTTCCCCTAGGAATAGGTTTAGGTATGTTCATTTCAAATAGGATATACATCAATTAGTTATGATGACATGGATAAGCCCTCACAAGCTCAAGTAAATGAATTTTAAGAAGGGAGCTTAGAAATTTATTCAATGAGATCCCACACATCAAATCCTAAAAGAGATTTATAAGACTAAGATAAGGGTGCATAATGTTAAATAAAATCAATTAAAGGAGGGGATGAAGTGTATTTAAACTAATTAAGAAAGGAATTATGTAGTCTTGATCCAACCAATGTAGTTTGGTTGGAGATCACAGACTACACCAAGCTAGATGATGTAGTTTTTCAAACAAAAGAGCTACGAATAAACTATATTGATTTATCCTATGCATTAGTATGGTAATGGATGATATTAATATATATAATCAAGTAGGTTGATGTAATTTAAATATATTTAGGAATAATAACTAACTATTTTAAGTTGGTTGATGTAATCAGTTGTGATCTATAAATGGTTGACTGTATTGGTCTGGCCAATGTAGTATATATAGAGAGCTAAGAAAAAATAAACTATATTAGGGTGGCCTTAAAAATATAAATAGAACTACCAAACTATATCAAGGTGGATGATACACTATAAATAATAATATTATACTATATTGGGGTGGTCAATGAAATAGGTACAATATTTAAAAAGGATCACTACATAGAGCTAGTTGATGCAATAGGAATAAATTGATTGGTAATAAGTTCCTCATATGCCACATTTGTGAAATGATATGGAGAGGTATCCTTAATTTTTCAATAATTAGGATAATTATTATGATTAGGATGAGGGTAAGGGTCAATGTAGGAGACTATGTGCCTCATGTTCATGTTAACTAGGTTCTATTCATTGGTATGAGAAGGAGGGTTAATCATGGTTTCAATAACATTTTTGGTAGTGGGTTATTAGGATTGTTTTATTAGTTTTGAGTATTTAGTAAGTGCATATTTATAGATAAAAAGGCATGTATTACCATTATTAAGGGCTTCATACTTGAATTTAGATTCATGGGCCTTAACTACCTTTTCATAATATTACTAACATTCTCATATCATAGCTTCATGATCAAAGTTGGGACCAAGGAGAAAATTGAGAGAAAGTTTCTTAAGTTGTCTACAATTTTTGTGTGAGTGTCCTCAAATTTAATGATACCATAAAAACTTGTTGGTATCATACCATTGTTTTGTAGGATGCAAATGATCAAGTTCTCTAGCTAAGAGTTTAGGAATATGTTTCTTAATTTCAACTATAGAAAGAGGCTTGTGAAATTCAACATTGTTCATAAATATTAAGGAGATGGAAGAGGCTACAAGGTTCTTCCCGTGAGAGGTTGGGAGAGTTTTGCTTTATCAGATCCACTAGGGAGAATATCATGGATGGTGTATGGAGTCATATGTATTTATGATGCCATTACTCATAACATGTTTATTTTTTTACTTAATTAGCATACAAGTTCCAGACATTGGTTTGGAAGGTTTGAATTGTCTTATGAGGAAGTTTTAACATTTACCTTTATTTAGGGCTTATTTTAATTATTTTGGAGGGAGAGTTCTGACTTTGTATTGAATTTTGGGATGCAAATCATTGGTAAACAAGTGTAAAAGGTTTATTTTGAGATGTTATGTTTAACCTTGTTAGATAAGGCTTTCAAATTCTTGATAAAGTCTTGGTAAATTTCATATTCTACCTCTTTTTAATTAATGAAATGGGCTAAGTTATTTTCAAGAAGATTATTGATCTAAAATTCCTAAACAATTATGTTGATTAAGTCTTGTAAACTAGAGATAGTGTTAGACTTAATTTGGTTTTACCAATTTAGGGCATCACCTAAAAAAAAATTCCTATAAGTTTGGTATGCATAGAGGTGTTTAGATTAATCCAATATTTGTGTAGGTTAACAAGGTATTCCAGCTACAAAATGATGTCAAATGATCTATTATAAGTTATATTAGGAATTATACCACTTATGTCTATATTTTCAATTTGAGTAACTAATGGTTTATTTTAAATATGTTTAATTGATTTTTTAATAAGTGTATGTTGGGGATTTAGATTCTCATGTGCATCTCTAGGGGGTGGAGGGTCACTTGGAATGTTCACTCCCCACTAAGGGTGTTGGGGACTATTTTGCATTTTTAAAAGTTGATTTTGCATTTGCATCATTTGATTGGCATTAGTATTTTTAATGGTATCCATTTTTTTCATGTCTTGTAAAATTATTTGATGAATACTAAGAGTTTATTGATTATAAGAGGAAGATTGAGTAGTTTGTTTAGATTTACTATTTTAAGCATTAACTGGGTATGAGTGTGGGCACTTTGAGTAGGCCTACTAAAGGAAATATTTTCCATGTTAGTATAAATACAAGGGTGGTGGAGGAAGAGAGAAGGGAGGAATTCATCTAATTAATTTCCCCAAATCTAATGGAAAATATATGTTTAGGATAAGGAGGAAACTCTATGTGAGGTGCCATCATGAGATGGTAAATTTCCATGTGGTCCTTTCCTAAATGCTCAAGATGTTCATTAATGTAGATGATCTTTTTTGTATTCTATTAAAGATCACTTTCATCCTCTATGATAGGAATGTGTGGAGGATAATTGAATGGATTAATGAATGTGGTTTTACTATGTGGCTCATAGTTGGTAGTTCTAGTGGCCACATAATAGTTTCTTGTATCTTAGTTTTTTGTTGTAGTATAATCCAAGTGATACTTATAAATTTTATGGGAGTTAGTTAGGATCATCATATCTTATTATATTTTTTATTTTGAATTAGAAAAGATATACTACATGATGGGAGGAAAGAGACTTTAAACATATTATATCATCCAAGATGATGTACTCAAGAATTGAGATGGGAAAAATTAGACTGTATCAATCTACCTAATGTAATCAAACAAGAAATAGACAAAATATATCAAGTTGGTCAATGCAGTTAGGTAGGAAGAGGATGAATCTAAAAAAATATATCAAGATAGCCAATGCAGTTAGGTAGATAGATATTGAGTAAAATCAAACTATACCAAACCAGTCAATGTAGTTAGGTACATAAGAGCAAGATAAAAAATAATACATCGAGCTAGCTAGTGTAATTTTGAAGAAGACAAAAGATTATAAAAAGTTAGCCAAAAACATTGGTTTTAGGTTGGTAAAATTTTACTATATCAAGTTAGTCGATGTAGTCAATATAAACACAAGGGACTGTACTAGGGTGGCTAATGTAGTTCATAAACATAAATAATTGTATTGAGTTGGCTAATGCAGCTATAACACGTAATATAGAATAATATCAAGGTGGCTAACACAGTCTATAATATAATAATAAATTCATAAACTAAATGTAATCTAACTTATTATTCAAAAACAAGATCAAGGGATGTACTAAAAGGATTTGATTGATGGTGTAGGCTCTCAAATATAATTACTCATTCATTTATTAGTGTCAGTCCAATGTTTTAGAGTAATAATTATAGAGGATAACCATCCATGTAACCTAATAACCCTAGTTTCAAGGTTATATTAAGAGTAACTTCCATGGGTGATATGCTCCTCTCAGGTGCACCATAAAATCAAAAAAATAATTTCTTTCCTAAGGTTAAATAAAAATGGAATCCTAGGCATTTATGGTATACCATGTGGCATAGGGAAACTAAAGTCTATGTTTAGTATTATATTATAGTGTTGTATTATAAAACACCATGTAACCTTACATGAAGATCACTAAGTAGTTTTAAAATCATCAAAACATAGTTTTTAGGGAAACCCAAATAAATAGAAAATAATGTTTAAAAAACTATGTCAAAAACCAATTTACAACATTCAATGATTTGAAATAAATAGACAATCAATAGTAATGGACCAAATTATGATAAAAAATGAAACAAATAGAATTGTATTGATATTGATTAATGTACTTAAAAACATATAAAATAATTGTATGGGGTTGGTTGATACATTATGTGAAAACATAAAATTACTTAGGTTGGTTAATGTCATTCATAGACAAGGAGACTATATCAAGCTAACAGATATAGTTAGATGGAAAAGGAAACTAAAATAGAACTATTTCAAGTTGGATGATGTAGTTGGCTGAAAGGGAAAATTGAAATAGAACTATATCAGTTTGGCTGGTGTAGTTGGTTGAAATAGTGAAGGTAATGGTAAGTTTCATGTCGGGTTCTCCAAAATGTATGCACAAGATAAGATTATCCTACAACTAACTTATCTCTAAATATCTATACTTAGAGAAGGTTAACCAAAGAGATCGTGATACCTAATGTTTGGGTAGTGACCAATACATCCATAGACCAATCAAGAGGGAAACATATATCACCAATATCAAAGGAAATGGTTCCAAAGCCCCTAGGCCTAAAACACAATGATATAGCTCTATTTAGACCTCTAATGTTAGTAATTTATTGAAAACAAGAAATTTAATTATTTTTGCAAGTAAAGTAAGGTAAACTAAAGGGGAAGGGTTAAAATGATCAAAATGGGTAAGGTTCCATAGTCGATAAATGGGGGTCTAAGCAACCTAAAATGAATAAATGGAAATTACAAGTAATATTATAGCCACACTAATTATAAGTTGAGATATAAATTAGACAAGGATACACACACATTTATATACTAAACAATAAACAACATCTATCTACTAAATAAAATAAAGGAAAGAACATAAGGTTACAAATATTTGCCTATATGGGGATGTTTTGAGCCTCAATCCTCCCCTTGGCCAATCATAATTTGTAAGATATTTTTATGGTTTTGAATACCTTAAATTTTAATTCAATCTCTAATTTAAAATGGCTCCTCTTAATGAATCTCCAAGATTTCCATTAGACAAATTTCCTTCAAGACAAGATTCTACCTATGACTCCTTCAAATATGATTAGGGAAGATGTGCAAGTGAAAGTAGAGTATATAAGTGTGAAAAAAAGTTTGTATATATTTTTAATGAATTATGCCTTGTATATATAGTGATCAAATACCCAAACCTAGGCTAAATATATAGCATCGACCAAATCGATGTAGTTAATGAATGTCATCTGACATTGAACTACATCAGCCAAGATGAAGTAGTACAAATACTAGAAAGACAAACTTAGTATTACATTAGCTTAGTCGATATAGTAAAATGAGGGAATAGGTGTGGAGTATATGGTATCAATTAGGATTTTTCCATAGGAAATAAGGAAATTAGTAGAATTAAGTATAGTAGGATAGAAGGAGGTATGTAGGAAGGCAAATCTAATATATTTGAATTGAAAATAGGAATGATATGATCATGACATAGATAGAAACATCTCTCAAAAACACAAAAGGCCCATCCACCCCTTAATCAGTACATCCTTTAAGGCATGCACCTAGGGGGATTAAAGCTCAATAGGTTGTTGTATTAAAAAGTGTTAGTAAATGATAAAGTGAAAAAAATTATGTGTATACATAAAGGGTATAGAATTTTTTGGCAAAAATGGAATAGCCTTTCCAAAAAAAATCTTAGAGTGCATTGTTAATAGTGATTCAAGAAAAGAGTATGATAGGGTATAGATGAAGCAAATTTGGCAGTACAAAATGGGGAAATAAAAGGTTAGTACCAAGTGGATGGTGTGTCTAATGAGGATGATTGGAGCCATATGATTAGTGAAATGTGACTGACATGATAGATGAAAGGTATTAATTGTATCGATAACCCTTGAAGACCACCAACATTAACATCAGTATAAATGAGGTGCCTGAGATTTCAACTATTGGGGACTACTGGTATGACGAATAACTAGCATGCATTATGTAATTACTTCATGAATTCCAAGACCTCTTCTCATTGAGACAAAAATACATTAAGGGTGTACATCCCTCCTTGGGTTAAATGAGAATAAATTTGTTTGAAGGTGCAAATCCTATCAAGAAGAGACCATATAGAATCAACTTTAACTTGTAAGTTAAGGTAAAAGAGTAAATTAATATCATGCTTATAGTTAGAATCATCTATCATGTTGAACAATTAGAGTGGATAAGCCCTATGGTCAGTAGTATTAATAAGGATGCAGACATTTGCATCTATGTTGACTTTCAAGTGTTCAATTTGGTATGTGTAATGGAAACATTTCCTACCCCATTTACTAAAAAGGTGTTATAGGGGGTAGTTGGTTGTGGAATTTAAAACTTCATTAATGGGTTGTTTAGTTATCACTAGGTGTAGATAAAAGATGAATATAAGCCTAAAACTACATTTTCTACTAAATAGGGATCATTTTCTTACAATGTCATGTCCTTTGGCTTGAGTAATTTACCTACCATCTTCTCGTGCATTTTCATCACCAAATTCAATGACTTTGTGCACTAGTTTTTAAAAGTATATATAAATGACTGACTATTTATGGTCTCCTTAAAGAACATCACAAAAAAAAATTACCTCATGTTTGAATATTTTTTGATAATTTAAAATTTACCTAAACCTAAATAAATATATGTTTGAAATAGCTTATGATATTTTGGGGGGGGGGCATATAATCTACAAAGATTGTTTATTGGTGGACCCTGAAAAGGTGGCTATTATCCTTTAGCTTGAGCCACCTACTATTTAATTATAAGTGAGTGTATTCCTTAGAGACATAGGGTTATATATAAAGTTTATCTGAAACTATTCTAAGATCACCATGCCATTGGAAGATTTTTTTGCAAGTATGGGCCATTTAGATGGGGTGAAGCACATGATGAAGAATTCAAAAACTTGAATAAGAAGCTAATAAGTGTGTCAATCCTATAATTTCCTAACAGGAGCACTCCTTTCCATGTCCATATAGACACTTAAAGAAGTGTAATCAGTGATAATCTTACTCAGCTAGCGGAAGGAAAAATTGTTCACCCTATTTACTTTTCTAGTTGTAAACTTACCCTATTAAAATATAACTACATTACTAAGGAGTGTGAATCCTTGTCCATGGTCTATTCACTTTAAAAATTTTGAAAATATTTATTGGCTACACTCTTTTCCTTTTTCATATATCATGAAGCACTCAAGTATATCGTCAATAAACTAGTATTCCATGATCATATTTATATATGGATTATTTTATTACAAGAGTTTTATTTTTTAATTATTGTCGAACCAAGAAGGAAAAACTTTGAACCAGACTTTTTGGCATGCATAACCAATGGAGAATATGCTTGAAATATTTTATATGGGTTAATCTATGCACAATTACATATTATTCAATTTGTTCCAACATATCTTGAGGGGCATAGGTGTTTTCCAACATCATACATTGTTCTTAGCCATCTTTCAATTAAAGATAAGTATTTGGTTATGCATGTCACCCCGTACTAGCTTATTAAAAGGGAAAATTAAAAAATAAGGCATGATGAGGTTTTTCATAGATGTGTACTTAAACTTGAGATCCATGGGATATTTTATAAAGTACATGAGGGCATCATTGGTGGCCATTTTTTTAGAGAATCAACTAGCACAATATTGTGTTTTTGAGCTTATGGTGGCCGACTTTATTTCAAGATGCAAAATACTATGTGCATAAGTGTGACATATGCCAAAGGATGGGAAAATGAAATAATCAAGGTGAAATTCCTTTAATTCCTATGTTTTCATAAGAACCCTTAGAGAAATGAGTTATTGACTTTAGAGGGTTGATTTCTCTTATTGCATGCAAAAATGGTGTGCATTATGAAGCATTCACCAAGTGGGTTGAAGTAACACCAACCAAGAATTGTGTGGTATCAACCATAACATGCTTATTGTGGGATAATGTGATTATTCATTATGGGTATCTTCTAAGCCTAACCAGTCAACAAGGAACACTTCATTAATGAGACTTTTCACATCTTTTTATTTGACTCCATGATTTCCCATCACAAGACAACCTCATACCATCCCCAAGAAAATGGGATTGAAAAATCCTTTAACAAAATATTAGGGGATACACTAACAAAGATTTTTTATGTTGGGCTCAAATAATAGGATGATCATGTTTCAACAGTCTTATGGGATTATCAAACAACTTACAAGAACACAAACAAAGCTACACCCTTTCAATTGGTGTTTAGTACTAAGGTAATACTACCCATGGATTTTCAAGTCCCATCATTGTGAACCATGTGGGTAGGATGGCTATATGATCAAGATTCACTGGATGCATACATGGATCAACTAATGTAATTGGATGAAAAACATGTCATTTCTCATTGGATCCAAATTGATGCTAAGGCATAATAGAAAGTTGGACATGATAATCACATAAATAAAAAAAAGTGGTGGAAAAATATGCCCTTATCTTTTTATATGATTATAAGTACCTAAATCAACCTAGAAATCTTAAAATATAGTGGTTGGGCCCAATTTTAATATATGATATCCTAGAGACTAGTGTGTGCAAGTTACGCACCTTAGAAGGTGAATTTCTAAATAGACATATTGATGGTAATTAGATAAATCCCTACCATTCTTAGAATGTAATAGGATAATAGTGAATAAGGTATATGCCAACTAGGTTGTTTGCATTGTTTTATTTGGTAGTAGTTTTGTTTAATAACTTAGTTTAATTATATCATAATTATTTTAACCTTTTATATTTTTACTATGAAAATCCTAAGATGGATTAAAGGGTTGGGTATATTTATAATCTAGAATAAAATTAGAAATTATTGATTCAATGGAACTTTCCCACAATAGCAAGTGTAAAGAAAAGAGGAACTTATCTGGATACACAGTTTTTTGTGCATCAGGGTACTAGAAACAGTTGAGCAGACATAGGAATATTTCATCTTTTGACTATTTTTTGAAATCTTACTCTAGATGGTATCACCCCTCTTAAGATAATATTGCCATGTAGTGCTAGTGTCCAATTATGGAACTAATGTTCTTTATGTAGTGATTGTCTATAACTTTCAAGTGAGCTATAAGAGTTTCTAGAGGTATTATAGGTGATTCTTTGTCATATAGGGGTTCATATATGTCAATAATCTGGCTAAATATTATTCAAAACCATAATGAATACCTACATACATGAAATAATGAACTAATCAAATGCAAAGGGAAAAGGAAATTTGGATTTTGGGATGTTATGATTGTGCAGAGTAGAACACCTATCATCTTGGCCACTGCCTACATTAACCCCAATGCTAAGGGTCTCATATCGCATGTAGTTCTCCCTTAGGGAATGTGCCCCATAAAATTGCATGGTATGCTAGAATGAATTTTACATATGCCCTTCTTTGATCAAGCATGCAAATGTCTAGGTGTGAAAACTGAGTACTATCTAGAGTATTTGAGTTGTACTATTGGTTGATTTTATGTAAATAAGTGCCAAAATAATAAGTGTTAAGTGTAAAATTCCTTGTGAGGTTATTTATATAAGAGTGTTTTTTTTTTTATAATACCTTGTTTGTTTGCTGACAAGTCATGAAAAATATATAAAAAACATAAGAGAAGGGTCATAAAAGGGTTAGGAATCAAATTTGTGTGAAAGGAACTGTTGAACACTAAAGCCACAAGTGAACATTAGCACCATGTGGCACTACTATCCTAAAAGTGGTGCTAATGTTCTAAGGCTTTAAATAGAGAAAAAATTAGGGAAGACAAGCTAAGGGCCCCTAGGACTAGGAAAAGGTGACCTATGACTGTTGAGAATGTCTAAAATAGGGAAAATAAGACATAATATAGATCAAAAGACTCAATATGACCATTCGAACAAGGATTATAACCATTACTAAGACCCTTATATGAAAAATAAACAAAAGACATAGTACTTGTGGTTTTTTTACCAAATTAGGGTGTTTACATTTTCACCCATTTTATTTTAGTAATGCAATGAAATGAAATTACTAGAGTAAAACAAAATAGGAATGTATACATGTGCTTACTTGTGTGAATGTAATCTAGATTTTGAACCCCTTCCTAGCCAAAGAAGTGGATAAGAACAAGAGTGTAACATGTGAAAGGGAGACATATGGTGTGAATGCCCATATACTGAAACTAAATATGTAAATTGAACGCATGGAGAATAAGGCTCCCTTACCCCCACTTTGAATTTGATTAATGTAAACTAAATGTGTGGACAAAACAAGGCTCACTTGACCCCACTTTTAATTTGAGTAATGTAAATTGAATGTGTGGAGAAAAAAATCTCAATTACCCCCACTCTGAATCTAATTAATGTAAATTAAATGTGTGGAGAAACAATGCTCGCTTTCCCACACTCTAAATTTGAGTAATGTAAACTAAATGTGTGAATAAATAAGGATCATTTTCCCCCACTCTAAATCTGAGTATGTAAATTGGGTTTGGTTTCATGATATAGATCAACCACTATCAGACAACCCTATGACCCAAACCAGTGAAAACCTGGTGATGATACATAATGTAACCTAATAAATCTAAAACTAGGGACCAAGAATATGCACTCTACATCGTTCCCCTAATCTTGATATGTGAGAGATGTAGCTATGTATCTGAATATTTGAAGGAACTGGTATGCCTAAGTCAAAATTATATATCTTTGTAGAGTGTACATTATAATACCTATGTAACCCTATGTAGACTTGTGCATTTGTATATCTAAAAACCTATGAAAACTTGTGTAAACCTATGTAGACTTGTGCATCTATATATCTAAAAATCTATGAATCTGACTGCCTACGTAAACTTGTATAGACCCATGTGTCTATATATCTAAAAAATATGTGAATACTTGAGTAAAATTGTGTATACCTATGCATCTATATAACTAAAAACCTATGAAAACCTGCATAAACCTATGTAATCTTGTGCATTTGTATATCTAAAAATTTCTAAATCTGAATGCATGTGTAAACCTATGTATACCTATGTGTTTATATATCTGAATGTAACTCTATATGTTTGAAGCAATCTATGCATATTTTGCCTCCATTTTGGTGAGAGAGTCAATACTATGATGATTATATGTAACCAAAATTAGTAAGGATTGATTATGTTGGTGTTAATTAGTATTTTTAATGTCGTATTATGTTTGAATAATGCATTGATTGTGTTAGAGTTGATAATTTAGTGTGTAACTGGATGGATGCTTGGTTTGTTGTATTGTGGAATAGAATGTGATAGTTTTTGTCATTTTTGTAGATTTGATAAGGATGAGGGGATTGGTTTAACTAATATGGTACATAGTGTACCACTATTAATTCCTATGTGCAATAATTGGTTCATGAATTAGAGTTATAGTTCTTGGGATATGGTGATAACAAAAGAGTTGTATTACTTAGTGAAATTGGTATATAGGGGTAACCTTAATAACATGGAATTAGGTAAGTTATGACTTAAATAGGTTATTTTAATTCATTTTTCAATTCATTTGGATCATTTTATTTGAAATTATTTTGTGTCTGCATGAGAAAAACATGTTGAGGAGATGAGGAGCTAGTTTGTCTCACTATGAGGAGGTCAAGGTTTGGATTCAAGTCAGGGAGGAGGTTCGCCTAGTAAGGGACTTAGAATTTTTCCTTTTTTTATCATTTTTTTTATCTTTTTAAATATTTTTAATAGAAAGGGACTATTTTAGGGCTATTTTACATAGACTAGTAATAGTGTTCCATTTGAGGCACTATTGTCTAGGTCCTGGCACTAATGTTTAGGGTGTGGTGCTAGTGTCCAGGGTGTGGTGCTACTATCCTATGGGTAAAGCTAGTGTCTAGTACTCCCAAGATGTGATGATAATCATTATTTAATGGTTTTTTATGTGTGTTATTATTTTTTGGGCTTAGTTTCTCTTTTTTTGATGCCTAATTTGGTTGTAATTTTATAGGTCGATGTCTGTATGAGAGAGTTTTGCATGGGGAAGATGATGGAGAATTTTTAGGGTTTGCCCTTGGTTAATGTGGAGATGGAAGTGTTTGAGATAGTAGGCCTAAGATATGTCTCTTTCTTAGATCCTATGTCCTAGGACAAGCATATGATTATTGTATTATGTGAGAGGTGGGATGATCATGGATGAGGTATTGGATGTAGATCCTTTTAGGGTTGTTGATGGTAAGTTAGATAGTATTTTTTATGTTTTAGGCAAATTTGATTATGTGTTTATCAAAAATGATTCTTATGACTTAAATATAATTCTTATAGGTGAAGGAGATGATGAATGTTGAGAGGTCACCATTGATTCAACACTGCATGAGTTGACATAGCATATCATAGATAATGTCATGGAGGATGGATTGGTGGAGAGGGCCACCAATGTTGTTGGGGTGCATACCCATTTTTTTATCAGGCTATGATATATGTTATAGTATTCATTCAAGTTGTGGTAGATATATATGAGTTACATACTGAGCTATAGAGATGTACCATGCTTGTTCATGATGTTATAGGTGGGGATAGTAGTCATATAAAAGATGATTACATATGACTTCAGTGAGATCATGCTAAGTGTATAGATGAGCTTGGCATGTATCACGAGAGAGAGTAGACAGATCAATAGATCAATGTCACATAGATATAATGGGGCCTCTACTTCTAGTTTTGATTTATTTGAGAGTGAGAGTGAGGGAGTTGGTCCTAATATTCATGTTCACATCATTAAGTGATGCACCATATTTATATTGAAATGATACTCTAAGTTATATATAGATGGTTGTTATTTAATGTGGCATTGTGTATTGGAAACTAAATCTTGTTATATTGTATACATTTTTATGTGTTAAATTAGTTTAATTGTTTAAAATGTTGATGTTTGTAATTTGTTACAATTGGAGTAAATTTAATTTATTTTTATCTATTTTATGAATGTTTTAGGAATATGTGTAGGATATTAAGGTTTTGTATTTTATTGGTATATATTTTTTTAATATTTTGTAAGATATCTACATGAATAATGTGTGATGGAGATATGACCTATCTAAACTTGGATGGCATGGAGAACCATTAACCATATTATTCATGCCATGTTGATGTAGACATAGACTATGAAACTAGAGCTGCCTGTGATACATTGCTAGTCTATGAATGTGTAGATTATGGTTCAAAAATCTTGATTGGTTGATATTCTAAAACTACACTCTGAGTTGTATAAATTCTTAAAAATATAATAATCAGTATGTGAACTAAATTTGGGTTCAAATATCTATAATTATTTCCATATATATTTATTGGTGTTTAAACTAAAACTATACCCTTAGGTTGATAGTTGTTTCCAAATATTTTGATTGGTGTGTACACTGGAGGTGCATTCTAAGATTTGTAACTATTTCCATATATTTTGATTGGTGATTGTACCAAAATAGTGACCTTGGGTTTGTAATTATTACCAAATATTTTAATTGGTGTACATGTTGGAGGTGAATTTTGAACCTTCTGAACTAGTTTTCATCAATACTAAGGTTGTGGTGTATGGGACTAGTGATAAATGGATGTCCTAGAAGTCACAAGGCTCATATGATGAGTAACAAATGGTTCATTAAAAGAAACATCCTAGGATAACTATATTGTAGAGGAGTGTGATCTAGGAGAGGGTGGGGAATGAGGTCATGATGCCCCGTGTGTAAACTCTATGATGCCTTAACTAACATACTAGTCGATACAAGCTCAGAGTGCATAAAAATGATCATATGAATGTCCATTTATCTAGTGAAAATGAAAATAATGTTTATGTGGCACATAGTGCAAATGGTGTGGTGGGTGATGATTAATTGAAGGAAGTATGATCATCCCCCTATATAATAGTGTAAGCAAGATGTCATGAAGCCCAACCTTATCTAAAAATTGTATAACCCTTTTGCATATATCTTATGTTCTACTCATTGTAAAAGGTGTTGTGTAGAGTGGCTATTTGCCCTTACTGAGTATTTTTATTGGTTATTTCTATTCCATTGGTTTCTGAATTGGAAGTGGATTAGGCTCTTGTAGCAAATGTGATGATTGAGGCTTTGAGGGGTCCATATCCAAATTTACCTCAGATGGTGTAATTACTAATCCCAACTATGCCTATAATGCTATAGCTATGTTGCATAGATTTTAGAATGATTTAGATGTCTAATATAGCATTCTCTCTTTGAGAGGATAGATTAAACTTCTCACAAAGATGTAACATACTTCTAAATCTATTGGTTGATAAATTAGCTAATGCAAATAGGATTTGAACCATAGAATGTATTCTAAAGTAGGCTATATCTTTCATTGATGTAATGAAGGTAATATATCATGTGTGACTAGAGGTTCCTTATTCTATATATAATGCCTGAGGAAGACTATCTCTATCTCATCATATGTATGCAAAGATCCACTAGGGATTATATGGTAGAACCAATCTTGTGCTTTCCCATTTAAAGACTTTGGAAACACTTGTACTATAATTATCTTATTTTTAATATGATCTATGGCTTTCTCATAAGCCTAAAGTTGTAAGTATGGATCTCCCTATCCATCAAATATAGGTAACACCAATATCTAAAAGTTATGTGGCAACCTCATAGTTGAGATTTTGCATTGAATAAGGTTATTATGTATAACATTGGCATCAACCTAAGATTTGTGTGCTTTATTCTCCAAATTGAGATGATGTACTTATTGTTTCAAAGCACCCATAACATGCATTAAATAAATTAACACTTATAAAGGTATATTATCATTAATAAGGGGTTTGCTTAATGCTTGAATTTTATTATTTATTTTAACCATTGGCACATTATATTGAAAATCTCATTTAGAAAGGGTTGGTGTGCTCTCAATAACCTTTGGAGTTGTGATATCTTGGACCTGGTTAGATGGAAATGAGATACCACCCACATTTAGGTTTGTTTGATAAATAGGTTCTACAATAGTAAGGGGGGTTAAGTGGGATTCATTTGTATCTTTTATATTGTTAAATTGTGAAGGAGTATCACATACTAGTTGAATAGAAGGTACTTTATTATCTAATGAATGCAAATTATGAATATAAGAATAAGTGTGTGTGTGTGTGTGTGTGTCTTTTTATATGTGACCTATTTTTTTATTGAATAAGAGAGATATGTGAGGTAAGAGAAGAAGTAAAAGGTGTAGATTCTATGTCATCTTCATCATAATCACAATAATCATCATTATCCCATGGTTCATTAAAATCAGAATTTAATTCATTTGTATAAGTAAGAGTATAATAAGTATCATCCACATGATCATTAAGAGAAAGAGAAGAATAACATTTTAACTTTTTACTACTATGAAATGTATCATCATATGTAGGTGTAATTCAAGGCATTTTCTCACTAGTTTTTTTTAAACTACAAGCATGAGTATCAATTTCAATGTTAAAATCAAGGGAAGGAGAAGTAAAAATCATGTTTTATTTTTTCACATTATGACATATATGAGAAGAGTTAGATACATGTACACTATCTATTTTTTATAAAGAATCATTGAATTTATCTTGAAATGTGAATGAGGGTGATAAAGTAATTTCATCTAACTTAGTTTGTACATTGCTAAAAGGTGTAATATCATTTGTATTTTCTTTTTCAAATGTAAATGAGAAGGGTAAAGAAGATACATTGTTCCTATATACTTTACTTTAAGCATGAAAAAATGATATTCATGTAGTGCACTTATATTGATTGAATTTCAATAATAAAGTAGCAAAAGTAATTGAAAAGATAGGATCACATTGGAATAAAACACTACCAACAAGAGGTTATTTTGGAATTAAATTGTTAATTTAATTTTTATGAGTAACATAAGAGTATGAGGAATGAGAAGATGATGTATCTAATATATCCTCACATTCATTTGTATTGCCATGCTCATAGTAATCCTCATGTCCATAATTATAACAATAGTCATCATCATCATCATCATCATCATCATCATCATCATCATTATAAATGAAGTCATTATTATTCTCTAATGTATAATATTGAAAATTAGTCCATTAATTATTATAATCATGAGAGAAATTCAAGAGTGCATCATGTGGATGAGGGGTAGAATGCTTTTTAGATGCCATTTTAAACTTGCCAAAGAAGATAGTGTAAACAAGGAATAACAAACATAGAATAGGTAGAATATAATCTAACATAGGTATGTGTGTAACGTGTGAATTTTTTTTTAAAAATTTCAATAAAAATATGATTGTGTGTATAGGGACCTAGTATGTGGATCTAGGTTTTTGATTTAGGGTTGTGTTATAAATATTTAAATTAAATTAAATAAATGAAACCTTATGATAGGATTAATTAAATTAGCTAGGTTAGGCCAAAAAATTAGAAAATCATATTTTTGTAACCCTAATTTAATGTACAAAATTTAGAGAAGGTAAACCTTAAGGAAAATTAGGGTTTTGAAGTAATACGGGTTCACCAAATGTTTTAAACTTTTAGGTGTTTTACTATGTAAATCATAAGCTAGATTAAAGGGATGGGTCTGTTTCTAATCTAGAATAAAATTAGAAATTATTAATTTAATATAACTTTCAAAAAATATCAAGCGTAAAAAGAAGAGAAACTTATCTAGATACACACAAAGTTTTTCATGGATTAGGGTACTAGAAACAATTGAATAGACACAAGAATATTTTATCTTTTAATAATTTTTTGAGATCTTACTATAGATAATAGTCACCCTCTTAGGATAGTATCACCATGTGGTGATAGTGTCCAATTTTGGTGTTAATTTCCTTTCTATAGTGATTTTATATAACTTTCATGGAATCTAAAAGAGTTTATGGAGGTCTTATAGGTGATTTTGTGTCATGCAGGGGCTCATTTGTGTCATTGTTTTGGATGAATCTTATTCAAAACCCTACTGAATACCTACATACATGAAATAATTAACTAATAAAATTCAAAAGGAAAATAAAAAACTATGTTGTGAGATGTTATGATCATGTAGAGAAGAACCCCTATTGTCCTAGCCACTACCTACATTAACCCCAATGCTAGGGGTCTCAAATCACATGTATTTATCCCTTAGGGAATATGCACCATCAACTTTCACAATATCCTAGAATGAATTTTGACTATGCCCTACTTCGATCAAGCATGCAAATTTTTAGGTGTGAAAACTGAGTAGTATACAAAGTATTTGAGTTGTACTATTGGTTTATTTTATGTAAATAAATTCAAAAATAGTAAGTTATAGGTGTAAAATGTCAAGTGAGGCTATTTATATCGAAAGATATTAGTTTTGAATATAATACCTTGTTTTTTGGCTTTCAAGTCATGAAAATGATATAGAAAACATAAGAGAATGGTCACAGAGGGGTTAGGACTCAAACACAGTGAAAAGGCCCATCAAACACTGAATCTATAAGTGGACACTATCCATATGTGGCACTACTATCCTAAAAGTGTATTTAACGTCATAAGGCTTACAATAGAGAAAAAATCATGGAGGATAGGCTAGGGTCCCCTGGGACTAGGAAAAGGTGACCTATGACTATTGAGAGTGTCAAAAATAGGGAAAATAAGATATAAGATAGATCAATAGACTCAAGATGACCATGCAAACAAGGAATATAACCATCACTAAGACCATTATCTGCAAGAGCAACAAAATACATAGTAATTTTGGTTGCTTTACCAAATTAGGGTTTTTACAATAATAATCATATCCTTTGCATGTGTTATTAGATTAGGTGAATACGTAAATTATATGTAAGACCATATCATTATTTACCTTTGTGATAATTTTTTATATCTAGAAACTAGTATTTTTAATCATCAGTGTCTTGTACCATGTGTTGTTATTGTTTTCACTTATATTTTCACCCTTTAAGAGATGAAAATATCTCCTAATCTAAGTGGAAAAATGGAACCACCTCTAGGCTTGTGGGTAGCCTAAGGAATGAGGTGAATTTCTAGATAGAGCTAGCTCCCTTGATGTACCACTTTGGATTTCGACTACTACTAAATGTGGGGTATGAAAATGGAAAGAGATAATTAAAATAAAACTAATATAAGGTAGGATATACACCAATTAACATTATTAAATCCAACCATATGCATATTATACTTGAAATCAAATAACAAACTGAAAATACACTTCTCCAATCTTCATCTTCTCACCTCAATGCTACATTATGAGGTTATGGATGAATCTACAAAACTAGGAGGACTATAAAAGAGGTGTATGAAGGAAATAATGAATATAATAACTCACTAAAACCATGAACATCTCCTATAACACTTCACATGCCTTGCAATAATAGGCTACAAATAGGTGAAAGAATGGAACAACATGCTAAGGAATCCATAGTTTTCACTAAGCAAGATTCAAAATCTAGTTGAACACACTAATAATAGTAATAGAGGAGGTAATAATAAGTTATATTATTTATCAAAATGTATAAATTTTAGAAGGGCTTCACTATACTCAGGTGGAGCATCCAATATAATGCCAAAATGGCTAATTCTTATAGAACTTGAGAGAGAGAGAGAAGAAGAGATAAGTTCAAGGGTCACAAGGACACTTATCAAGTTGATAAAATTAGTTATTTTTACATTTTAATATAATTTTTGATGACCTATGTAGGTTCAATATCTATAAATGTCAATCCAAGTCATAAACATCATGAGAAGTGGCAAAAAACTCCTCAATTTGGCTCAAAAAACTACCTGTATGATTGACCCTATTTAAACACCTCCTAAATGATTAGGAGTAGGTCCAATGATTTTAATGGAATTTAATTATATTATACATGCCTCTCCATTCATTTTTTTTAGTCCTAGTCATCTAAAAGCATCCCAAACTAAGTTATCATCATCTGCAGTCTAGAAAACTCTTCATTCATGCACTTTGTACACTTGGATTCCAAATTGGCATCAATTTTTAATTAAAATCCATTAGATGAGTTTTATGACACCTTTAAATACTATTAATCACCCTATAATCATTAGGTACACCTTAAAATGAGCTCACTTGAATTTTTCCATCCTTCTCACTAGCTTGTCTAATAGGCCAGTTTTGACTCGCTGAAATGAGAGATATTTTTCAAACCCTTATGAGTTTTTATGAAGAATGAAAGGAATATGGAGAGTTATTAAAATTATATATCTTCCCCTAATTTTTTTTTCATGTTCAAACTCCTCATGTAGCCTGCACAAAATTAAAAATGTTTAAAAATATTTTGTTTTTCACCCCCATCCGTACAAGTCCATACATCTAGTTGGCATGTGATAGAGATTGAGTGAGTACTATAAAATTTATAATGTGTTTCATGATAAAAATATTCCATTTTATAATATTTATATCTCCATTTCTATCATTTAATCTCTAAAAGGGTTTAACAAGGGTTCTAGGCTTGTTTGCCCTCTTAAGATTCATTCATAAAAGTCTGACTCCAAGTTGGCAACCAATTCCACAAAATAATTTTTCAATACCCTCCTTAATATACCTAAACTTATTATATTCCCATGCAAGGCATCATGAAATATATGAGTGTTGAAACTTGACCTATCGAGCTCTTGTTCCTCTTTCCTATAGGTCTAAGTGGGTTTTGAGCCAAAAATGGATTTCTTAGGGCTTCTCTTGCATGTTAAAATATTTAACACACCTATATTGACCCTATGAACATGATTAAATATATTAAAACTCATATCTAATGTTAGGAATGTGACTGGTCTCTCATTTGGAATCTAGACTTTCGCATGCCCAATAAACTTGACTACACCATAGAGCTAAAAATGACCCCTGAAGGTTTTCCCTATCTCCAAATATCTTAAAAACTTCTAAAATGATCTTACAGACATGTCAAAATCAATTGGAAATCTCAATTAGGATTATAAATGGATATGATATCACACTTGGTCTTTATACATAAGACTGCCACATAGGCCTACCTATAACTTTCAAGGTTTTGATCATTCTATTTGGTTTTTCCACTCATTAAAAGTATTTTCATGTTTTATTATATGTTTTTTAGATTCCCAAACCATATTTACATATCAAATATCTCCTTGGTCACTTCATTTCTCTTTCCCCAAAATTGTAAAGGTTTGTGCATGAGGGGAGTGCCCTCTGTCTAAGAAAAAATAAAGGGCACTCCCATATTTCACCAAACCAATGTAAATATTTAATTAGCTTCCTCAAGTTGTGAATATTCCTTACACAAAAATTCATATTTTGATTCAATTATTAGATCCTCTAAGGAAACTAAGCACCAATCAAACCTATCAGGCAAGACTGTGGGTAGAGCTTCAAGATAATGGACTATGTTTGGCCTTTGAAAGGTTATTTTTATGATTTATTTATATTTTTAGGGGTCCATAAATATATTCATGACTTTTATGGATTTGTCCCACTTTCCATCATCACTTTAACTTTCCATCTATACTCTGCACACACAATAAACTCTCAAATAACATGTATCTTCTGACTATGTTTTTGTTGAAAGTACCCCTGCTTGTAGGTGATTAAGAATGTATTAGACTTTATAAACCTTAAATAATAATCCTCTAATATATTCACACCAAGATATGACTACGCTCACCTTGGGTGCCTCAAAACACTACTAACACATCAAAACTTATCCTACTATCTGCATACCCTACCTGACTGTGTTACTCTTGGGAACCTTACCTGTAGGTATATTTGGCTTATTTGGGATTCAAAACACTGTTATGAAATTCCTCCTAAATTATTCATAGTAATTTAATAATGATTAGCATCATCTCTTTGTTTTTTAATGACACAACATTTAGGAAGTTTCACTTTCATTGCTCACTACCCTTATACATTCACCCCTAGTGGTTGTAGGTGGACATTACCACTTGAATGAATACCTTTAGGTTTAAACCACACATATAAAAATATATCATGATTATTTTGATATCCCCTAATCTCATTGGGATTCACTTTAATCTATTAACTGATCATTTCATGCTTAAATATCTATATGGATTGTCTGCTACTTTAATGGATATATCCATTAAAGTATATTAACCTTAACCTATAGATATTGTTAGTATTAAAATTGGCCTTGGATATATACCTCATACCTTTACAAACTCTCATATATCATGCTAGTTTTTTATACCTTTCTACTCATGTCTAGAGAGTACCAATCAATAAGGAATCTTTCATTCTGACTCACTGTTTGTCTTCTCAGCCAACTATAGGCTTCACTATGGTGAACAAGGGACCTATAGGTATAGATGGAGAGAAAAACACTGAGATGAATATCACTTCCCTTGATGATTATTTAGGTTAATTAATGTCCTTTCAACCATTAGGAACATTTAGACAAGAGACAAGCTCTAATTGTAAATTGGGTGAAGGAAAGGTTCCTTTGAACTTAGGACTATAGATAACACTAGTTGTTTTTAGTGTCTCCATTGGTAAGCTGAGCCATCAAAACACCTGTATCTATTGGTCATCCTCTCTCCAAACCTATCATAGATCTTATTTATGTTAAAATTATTAAAATTCCACCTATTTAGGTGTTCTAACTCTCCATATTATACATGTTATAATACATTCAAAAACCTTTAGGACCTCTGTTCTGCTCCTTTTGGAAAAAGGTCCATGTATCAGTCTTTAGATCCTTTTGATCATAGTTTGTATCTTATCTCTACTAATTAACTAAAAACTAAGTCTTCCATGTTCCCTTTAGCATATAAATATCTCAAAGAAAGATTTACCACTTGTTTCAATACCTCAGAAGATGTTTTCATGCTTTTTGGTACCACCTATAGGTGGTCATTCTACAATACATGTAGATTTAGCTTAGACAGTGGTCATGGAATGAACCATATGCATTTTCATTTGAATCTAGTGGTCTAAGATGTCTCTCAATATTTTAAATGGATTCCTTATGCTTCAAAAGGCTAGGGACCACTATTAAATCTCTCATCATACCATGACATCATCATGAAACCCTTGAAAGTGCACCTTGAAAGGTCTATAGGTAGAGAATGTAATATTATGAATAGAATGTGTGGATAATGAGCATGAAACATAACCTTACTGCCATGTTAAGGTTTCATATGGATTCCTTTATCTAATGGGAACCTCAAACAAGCCCAAAATACTCTTTTCAACGTGGATGTAGCTCTTAAGAGCTCTTGTAGGTGGTTTTCCATAACTACTTGACTGTATTTTATTGTTCATGACTGAAAATCATGAAGGTGCCTTAGATAAAGAGGTTTAAATGTGGAGGTATAATAAAGAGGACCTTGGAAACATATAAAATACACTAACACAACCATATGAATCCATGGAGAAGCACAAAGTTCCTGAAAATGGTGAAAACTACCCATTGTACTCAAAAGAGACTAGTTTATAAATTTGAGGTTATTGGATCCTTAAAACAACTTGAATCTAAGAATGGAAAAAATTATATGGGTAATTCAACACCCTTTGGCATCAAACTCAATAATTGGTTCATACCTAATTCTTTAAACCAAGGCAAAACCTATAGAATACATAGATTAGCAGGCATATTTGAAAGGTCAACTTCTTAGGAATGGTTCATAAAGCTCAGACCACCATTACTCCTCAACCAAACATATAATTAAATTTGAATGAGTGTATAATATACCCCTAATAGCATTTTTTCTAAAACCCCTTGTGTTAATTGTGCCAAGTACAAACTTGTAAGTCATTTCTATGTTTTTAAAAAGGCAAGAAAGGTGCAAAATAGTTTTGGCCTCAAAATGAAACTTATAGATTAAAAAATTATGGTAATGAACATGGGTAATCTTAAGAGTCACATTTTAACCTCTTCCAAGTGGCACACTTCCCAAAGAGGTCATACAAGGGCTATTTTATTTTCCTCTCACTAAAAAACTATCTTTTCTTCTACATAACCCACCATATTTAATTTTTGTTAGTTACTTAAGACCTATAGGGACACATGGGGAATTAAATCATCTTTTTACACCTTCACATTTCCTAAAATACTTGTAAAAAGTATTAAATGCACCTTTTTGACCCCTAAAATGACCCAAAATGATAAATGGACATAAAAACTAATTGACCAAGGCCAATATGACATCATTTGACATTAATTAACATGTAATACACCCCATTACACTCATATTACACCCCCTATAGACCTAAAAATTCAATTTTTTACCTATAGGTGCCCTAATTTGACTTAAAAGTCAAAATTGGTCAAACTATAATTTCAACAAAGAAAAAGGGCTTAAGGGTTAAACTTTTGATTGTACTTATGCACAATGTTTTCTTCGTGTTGGAGGACCAGGTGTAATATTTAGTGTGGGGTAGGAATATTAAGATTGGTGAAAAAAATAAAAATATAATTTAGATAAGCATAACATAGGGTGTAAAGAGTGACAAGGATAGGGGCAAAGTTGAGATTGACTTGGTATGAAGGAACTGCAAGGCAATGAAGGGAAGTGTAGTGCTCAAGAACATAGAAAGGAAGAATGCACATGGTGAAGATCCTACCAAGAATGTTAAACCATGTATAATGATGTCAATCCTATAAATTTAATTTTTGAAATGTTTTTGGATGATAACTAGCATGTAGTAGTAGTTAATGCCTAGGCAATAGTATAAAACCTCGAGCATGGAAATCATAAAAACGATTACATATACAACTAGCTTATTAAAATTAGTTTTAGATAAATGTAACAAACAATATAAAATAAAATATGTGTGTCATTTTCACTATTTTGATATTTAGGTATATTTAGATACCCCAAAAGTGTAAGTAAATAAGAATAGAGAATAAAACTTACAATTTGAGCCAAAAATAACTAAGAATGTAATTTGGGAGATAAAAACAAGTTTTGGGTGCAATTATGATTCAAATTCACTAATAATTGGGGAATTTTGATGTGTAAAAATGAGGAATTCATCAATTTTAAATTTTTATAGGTCAGAACACAATTGTTTTATAGTGAATCTCAGAGCCAAGTCATACAGCACCAAAACTGGAGTACACCCATGTTTGCCAAGATTCAAGAGTTCAAACAAATAGGGAAGCTAAGGATGTGCCATAGAAGTTTTAGGATGATTATGAGACAAAAACTAAAGGCATCAAAGAATAAACACTTCATATTTGACCTGAGTGTATATCCCATAACACCCAAGTGCATATCCCATAACACCCATTATGGAAGAAGTAGGGAAAGAAACAAGTAGCATGTAGGTTGAGAATAAATTGACTATAATTATAAAACAATTGGAGGAAGTAGCTATAGAAAAGGCACAGAATACAAATAAAAGAAATAACGCATGAGGAAAATACAAAATAGAGTAAATAACATGTGATGAAAAGACAGATATCATACCTAAGAAAAATGGAAATAAATATACACCAAGTTTACTACAATTAAAAATCAAACCAAGGTTAGGAAGGATGAGATTTGTATAAATTCATTCTTATGAGGGTGTGATAGGTGGGGAGGCATGGGAGTCAAAATTAGAGTGATGCAAGGTGGAATATTAAAACCACCATGGAGGGGGTAATGAGGTAGCTTTTAATAATGAATATATGGATAGTATAGGAAAGAATACCCCTAAGGGAAATGCCATATTTGACAACTCCATCAGGAAACAATTTGACAAATTTAGAGTTCTCCAAATTTATGAACTCTCTTATTTTAGAAATTTTGAGGACTTGACATAATTTTTGATCTCATTCTTTTAATAATATAGGTTATACTTTTTGGGCTAAATGATGAAGATAACACCTACACAAATTCATAAAGTGACTAGATTATTTTGGTTAGGCAAAGACATCAAAGAATCATTGACTGACACTAATGAGTTTGACCATGTGTCCAAGTATAATGATTATAAGAAGATAGTATCCAATTTCCTCATTGTTAACATCAAATATAAATCTAAAAGGGTTGTAACACACTTGGTAAGCACCAAGTTGCATGGATCAGGGTGGTGGGTGGAGATCAATAAAACAATTCTAGACATAACATATGAGATGGCCAGGGGAACACTATTTAACATCTCTAAGTTGTTGTTAGATTTAATCATTGAAGGCACTAATAAGTCACATAGGCTTAGGTAAAAATTAAAATATGGCACGATCCTAATGATATTGTTATTTGATGATATTGGTGTTCTTAAGAGTGTTGAGGAAGGCCAATGGAAATTTCCCCTCCATGACAAATCACTAGCACTAAAATATCACATCTATACTTGCCATGATGTAATCTTGTAAAAATATAAGGAAATATTGTATAGATAGTTTTCACATTTAATGAGGTAATATGGAATGAGTGGTGTGTCTAAATGTTAATACTATAAATGGTGAAGGATAAGGCCAAATTCACTACCAAGCAACATTATTCATTGGAGAAGATCAAAGATGTCGATGGAAATATCTTAGGTTGGTTGAATTTTCAATATGTATTTACGTCTCAATACTTTTTTGATATGGTTAATTGCATCACAAATACATAGAAGACAATCATTGACATGCAAAGGATAGATCCATATGTCCATGCCCTTCTCAACTATTATGTACACCTATGGGAAGATTCCCTAAAGGAAGACAATGATAAAGATAGAATTGGGTTCCTCATCAACCTAGTAAAAAACATTATCATAGAGGGTTAGGCGCATAAAATATATTATATTCTCAATCCAAATATAAATATTACCAGCATGGGAGTGCAAGGATAAGATGACATAACATTTCCAATTAGTTCAAAAGCCTCCTCCTCCAAAAAGAAGAAAATAAAAAAGGGGAAGTCAAAGCTGATATCTCTTGTGCAAGAAGACTTGGAGAAAATGGAGTTAGAAGATGTTCCTATGGAGAAGAAGAAACAACAACTTGTGGATCCAAATCCCGTGAACACAAGGCCACCTTCTCCACTAATTTATGTGCCAACTGAAATAACTATGGACTAAGAAAGGCAAGCACCACATAAAAACCCCATAATATCAACATATACCAAACCAAGGTTGGAATAGAAATCACAACAAGAAACAAGGCTAGAAGCAAAAGATTCCCCCTACACCATTGATCAAGAACTAGAAGTAGATATATAGGGGTGCATAAAGAAGGAATAGATCAAAGGAGGAAAGCATGAGATAGAACTAGATACCATGTAATACTTGGAGACAATAATGGATAAAGGAATTGATGTAACCATGTAACATATAAAATACATAGACTCCATAATGAATCCCCATGAATATAAACCATTTAGGTAAGAGTTAGAACAACACTATCCTTAAGAATAAGGTGTAGAGATAGAAGAGAGAAAGAGGGTAGAAAAAGGAAAAATAATTTGGATAGAAGAGAGCCCCCATAAATGGAATAACAAAAAGAGGATATCATCTGCACCAAAAACTAAGGTAATGGGAGGGATGAATATTTTTATATGTGGAATGCAATGAGGCCCATTTATGTCACAAAAAAACCCACAAGAATATTTCCTTTGCCTTGGATGAATATGTAGATGAAACAATATTTGAAGTTCTTACAACTGCGAGATAGGATCCTTCATTAGAAATGAGTGAAGGTTGAGACCTATTTTTTGTGAATCCCATGAACATAAGTGATGTAAAAGTGGGGAGCAAACTAGTGAAATTAGCTTCAAATTTTTTTAATCAAAACTTGATGAACAACATAACCTACAAGAAACAAAGGTGCACAACAAAGTATCAATAGAGATGTACAATAATAAATTAATAAGGCCAAAATTTAATTTTGAGTAATTGAAAAATTGTGAGGACACAATGAATAAGCTCTCTGAAAGTGTTGCAGTAGTTGTGCAGCTATTTTTGAATTTCTTGAACCAAATGGCTATAATAAACATGTGTCTTCACAAATAAGAACAAAATTAGATCATGCTATCCACCCAAGTGTATACAAATAAAAATAATGGAGAATGCAAAAAAATAAAGGTTTAAGAAATTAGTTGAACAATAAGCGCAAATAATGAGTTTGAGCAACACTTCTTCGAGCTTCAATTGAAGAATATTTATGAGGAAATATTTCATGAGAATAATATGAAGGAAGCCATTGAGAATATGATTAGATTGAAAAATCATGATGATAAACTCCAAGAATAACCTCTATCCTTAAGTGGATTGGGCTCAAAAATAATAAGCATCGTAGAGAACATATAGGGTGCACTCAAAATATGGTCCATTTTTTAAGAAGAGGTGAAGAAGGATGGTCTTGATTTATTTGATTCAATGTAATAAATTTTTCTAAGAGTGGACAAAAATATTAGTGTGGGTTGATGTTGAACCCCAATTTTTGGATAAGTATAGATGCGCATAGGAATAATAAATAAATAATGTGCATAGGAGGTGAATTATGTTAGAATGTGCATAAGTCAAGATAAGCAATTGTAGGAGGAGAGGCACCCTATATTTTTACTAACTATGGGATCATATAAGCTCATGAAGATGAGGAGGCACACATGGGTTTAATTTTTTAAGAGCCAAATTACATAAACCAAGTCATGAAGCAACATAGAATGCAAAGTGTGAGAATTAGGAAGATAATTGCATAGACTACTGAGTGTGAAAATCAGGAAGATAGTTCCACAAACTATGGGTCATGAAAGGTGGAGATCATGTTCAAACCAAAAGGAGTGAATAAACTAGAAGAGTGATGACCAAATTGAATATGAGGATATAACACATCATGGCAAAGATATAGCAATGCATATAGGTTAAATGTCAATTATTTTGTAATAATGGATTCTAATTATAATTAAACATTTATTTCATGCATGGGTACTCATTTATTAATTTTAATGATAAATTTTTTATATTGACATGTATAAATACCCCCTTCATTAGATATAAAATCTGTTACATCTTTAACCTATAATGTGTCTAAGGATATGTGTGGCTGACTAGGGCTTATATAACTTTCATATTATATTATTTCATTTCTTTATGTTCTTAGTTTGGTTGGCCTATGTAATAACCATGGATAAGTAGAGTATATATAGGAGGTAGTGCTTATTATTTTATCATATTGCAAATTTTGATTTTATTGCATTTTTTTTAGGTTTCCCCCTCAAATTGGCTCAGTCATAATTATCATCCAAATTTTAGATACCATAAGATAGGGTCACAAAATTATTCCCTTTTCAATGCTTATTTTCATATTTTAAGTGAATTTTTATAATTTTAAAGTAATATCTATTTCGATCCTATGTTTTTCTAAGTCGCCTCATGTTGTGTTTCAAGATGGTTTAAGAGGTGTTAGTGGTTTAGGGTGTCTTGTCAATACATATGTCATGATCAAAGTCATATCATACCCCCTCTAGTCTATACATCTACCTAAATAAGTCTCATGTTTTACTAAAGGTCAACAAGTCACTTTTAACCTCTTCTACAAGTCAATAGCATGTATAAAATGGTCAAAAAGTCACTTTAAGATACCAAAAAGGTCAAAACTATATATAAATATGTCTTAAGATGAATTATGAAGAATTATATAACATGAATTTGGTAGATATTTTATGACAAGTCAATTTAAAATGTTGAAAATTTGGTACAAGTAAGTTTCAATGCTTAAAGAAGGCTTAATATCCATTTATACATACTAAGAAAAGAGATTCTCATGTGTAAATTCATGTATATAGTGTCTCTTCAACTTCCCTAGGAAAAATCCATGATTTTTTTATAGGTAAATGTATTAGAAAGGCAAAAAACTCTCTTTCTCTCCCATCGCTCCCTTAGCAAGCTCACAAAGGTAATATTCATATGCTCATTTCGTACATTCAAGTGAGATTTATGACATGATATTTTTACCAGAGTATGGGGTCATAATGGCCTTCAAATACATTTCCATATTTTTCATATTGGTGTCCCCTCCTTTATGAAAAATCATTAATAAGGCAGGGTACTCTAAAATTACCTACAAACCCCATAGGCTCACTTTACTCTTTGGAATGGGAATTTGGGGATGGTTGAATTCATGGGAAAAATTTAATAATATGTGGAGGGTTTTTAAATCCATATCACATGTTTTTATAATCCCCACTTGGCATGTGTGACCTCATATTGATAATAAATCTTTGTTGTGTATAGTTTGTACGTTGGATGTCATGGTTTCTGGATTGTTTTAAGGTTTTAAATATTTGAGGGGTATGGATGAAGGTTTACCACCATATTTTCACTCATAAATTCAATTATAGGTATATTAATGGTTTCATTTCTCACTCTAACTCTACCTTTTCCAAGCCATGTAATGGTCCTGTTATTTTGGACTATGTATATGATTGCAAGTGAAGGTCAGAATATTGAATTGATAGTATGGAATGAATATTATAACCTCATGAAATAGGTCATGAAAAAAATATATGTATATTTATTTTAATTAGAATTCCATTCATTAAATTCAGATTAATGAAACCTAAGCCTAAATACACTATCAGCCCTGCCATCAAACTAAAAGGGAGAAGAGACTAGTTTCAGTGATGAAGTGATTAATTGAGAGGTCTTAAATACTAATGAAATAAATAATATTATGGTCACCTTAATTTTCATTGTCAATAGACTAAACTATTCTTAATAAGAGCTCATACAGTCAAGGCAAACCTACCATTCTAAGTCTGAAACTATATATGAGATTGCCAAACATAGAAGTGAATAAAATAGTGACAAATATTGCTTTAGAAATATAGGTTTGAATATCATTGCCTCATTAAAAAAATTATTTGACATCAAGGTTTGTCATTAGTGCAAAAATGGGCCAAAATTCATGTTTCAAAGGTTTAAAAAGAAGAAAAAACATACCTACCTGTAGACCTATAGGTCTCTTTTTCACATAAAATTACATGAAAATTTCTTAAGGAATGAAGTTCAAGGATCAAAATAGGTGTGGGAATCATATGTGGACACTTTTAATCTATTTAATTTTCATTAATAAAATAATATATGATAATGAAGATTCATTCTTTAGCACTGATAGTTAACAAGCCAATGCACACCTACATGCCTGTTAGGAAGATGGTGAGATGTGAAGTATTGAAGGTGTGATTGTTATGTTTTATAGGAGTTTATAATTTTAATTTAATAATTTTAAATACCTATAATTATATTAAAAAATTTAATACATTATATACAAAAGTAAAATGTATTAACTAGGGTCAAAAAGATAAAACACAGTCAAAGAGCTATTGTCACTTATATGCCTGCTAAGAGGAAAATGATAGTTAAAGTCATGAAGATAAAGAGTGGAAATAATTCCTATATATTATTTCAATATATAACTTGAATTAAATATTATCTATATGGTAAATGAATAAATTTTCAAGTGTTTAGAATCCTAATAATCTGAAACTTGCACATACAATCCTTGCAGTAAGATTGTGAAGAAGGGTGTTTGTTAGAAATAGGATGCAAGAACAAAACCTCTTAAAACCTAATAGAGGACACTTAAAATATTTTTTATGACAAAAATACTAATATAAACTCTATTTAATAGGTTTCATTCCTAAAATTGTAATCAAAGTACTTAATGCACACCTACAACCAAGAGACTTTGGTGCAAACAACTATGTCTTGAATAAGATTTGTGAAGAAAGAAGATGTGTCTTGTGTTGAAAATGTATGTGTTATGTTAAATATAAATTGAGGAGACATGTTAATAGTATATCATGGGGTTTATAAACTTTTTAATAAAAGGAAATGGCTCAAACACATTTGTTAGGGTCAAGAGAGATAGTAAGTTCATAAACCCTAAGCCTAAGCTAAGGGTGATCAAAGTAGGTTTATAGAGAGAATTAGAAAATAACATCATTTTAAAAGGATAATATGAATTTTCAGACCTCTGTAAGGTGTTTTTACTCAAAACCAAACTCCAAAATGTCATTTTTAACTCACTTTCTCTCTCAAGCTCACCAAATGGAGACATACTAGCCTGAGAGGCACCTTCTCAAGCTTGGAATAGTACATATGGGTTGCATGGGAGACAAAAATATTTTTAGGTGTTATTTGGCCTTTTATAATTTATATTTGTGTAATTTTCACATTTTTAAAGGCTCTATACTATATTAATCATCGTTAAGATGATAAGTGTGTTTTTTGCTGCCTAAAGGACTAATTTTGACTAGTTGAGAGAAATTGAATTCTTAAGTACCTGATATGAAATGTATTACCATTTAAAACACTTTAACATCATTTTTCACTCAAGTAGGACCCTCACCATGTTAATTTCATTTACCTACAACTGTAGGTCTCATTAAATGTTGGGTTTTTTTGTGAGATTTTGAGCTCAAAATAGGGTATAAGAGATCCTAGAAAGATTAAAACCATAATTTAGGATGGATTGAGGTGTATTATATCCAATAAAGTCCAAAAATCCATAAATTCAACCATATAAGTTCTCAAATATGTCTGATTTTTGAAGGTAGTGTGAAAAAGGCTTGTGAAGGGCTAGTTTTTTGGCCATTTCTTGGTTTGCCTACCTAGACAAGGTTACTGTAGCCCAAATTTGGCATGAAGCATGGTTACAAGGTAATAAAATTTAATTAAACAATTATTTTTACTTTCACATGTGTGGGAGGTCATTATATCTAAAACTCAATTTTTAGGCCTAAAGGGTTAATGGAGACCTAATTGGAAAGAGAAAATAGGTGAAAAAATATAATTCCACTCAGAGTTGGGTCATTAAATCTAACATAAATCTTGAAGGGAATACGAGGTACTAAAAACTACCATTATTTTTATAATTACATCCGTACATTGTCCTACACAAGGAGCTTTTCATGTTTTTAGGGCTACAAAGAATTGGGAGAAAATGCAAGCTTAAGGTGAAAAATGAGGTATTGGTGAGTGTTTAATGCATTCAAAGGTATTGATTCAAGTATAATATGACTAAGAGATTCTATTTATTGAGATATATTTCATTTTTAAATTTGAAATCAATAATTGACGCTTGTAAGCAAGGAGAGGCATAGTAAGGCCAAGTGGGATTCAAGACACCTAAGAGATGTAACCATCATTGCAATGTCAATTTTAGGAGTTCCATAAAAAAATTAAAGGTATTATAGAGTAGATAAATATCAAATAAATATTATTTTATGATTAATAATACCACTTGTCACCTCACAAACCAAGAGAAGGGTAGTTTTAAAAAGGAAGATCAAGGTGTTAAGCAAATATGAAGACTGCTATGTAATTTGAAGGAAGAAGCATCTTAAAGAGAGAGAAATTTATCCTTTGTGACCTAATGAAACTATTATATAACTCTTTTATTTATTGTAACTATCAATATACACTTGTTATATCTACCTCCTATGCCTCTTTCTCTTTCTTCTAGTCTCATTTCTCCATAAATTCAGCCTTGATGGGCTTAGTATGTATCCTTTTATTGAGTATGGTAAAGCCATGATCAAATGAAAAATTCTACTATGCCTTATAATTATGAATGAAGGTGAGTCTTACCTCCTCACATTATTTTAACTACTGTACTAATGTGATGGTTTATGAATGTTAGTAGTAGTCATTGTACTCTCTCTCATTTGTCATTTCCTACCTATTTGCAAATGGATTGTCTTCTTGCAGGTCACATGGTGAGTTTGATTTAATTTTGCATAGCTTAAAAGTGGATTTCTAGTAATTAGTGCCTTATTTAGACCTCTTGACTAACCCTCTCATTTAATGCATTCTCAAATACCTCCATGTTGAAGCATTCATGCTTGAAAGTCCTTATTTTGAGAAGTGTAATCAAATTTAAGACTAATATATGTTCTTAAGTGCATGATAGTCAAGTGGAGGGTGTTACTTTTTTTATCACCTCATTATATAGATTTATTTCATGTTTTTTTTCCTTTTCCTTTTTCAATCAAGTAGTAGTAGTGAACCTAACTGATACATCAAGGGGAGGTGGCCCTTTAACCTAGAGGTTTGGCCCACCTAAAGATAACCCACAACTTAGGACCAATCCCATTGCATATCTCAAGTTGAGAGGGCTTGAATCACCCTTTTAAGGGTGAAAATTTGAGCTATAATAATAATTATTAATTATTATTCTCTTTCTTCAATTATTGTTGTGGATTTGATTAATCTACTCTTAATTTTATGATATATTATTCCACTATTATGAAATATCTAAGTAATTTCATTACAAGTGGTATCAGAGCATTGATTTGGGCAATTTTTTATAATTTTGTTTTTCAAATCTATTTTTTAGTGACCATGAGAGCTAGAGGATTGAGAAGACATAACTTTTAATCTAGGAAGAGTTTATTTTTTATTCCACTAGAGTGTTGTTTAAAGTCTTTTTTTTTCAAAAAAAATGTTTGGAAATTATTTTTTCACCCTTACGCAAATTAGAATTCATTGGATTTGTCTTGGTAAGATGATCACAATAGTTTTTTGGCCAAAAACCCTCCATCCTAGGGTTTGTACATGGCTGGTCCTAACACTTGCAAATGTGGGAAAGGTCAATACACTCTAGAAACTCTTTGTAAGGATGACATGGAGTTTGTAACTTTAGATCTATCAATTTTTTAGGTGGTTCAACAAATTCAGTCAGATATACAAAGAATGGTGAGGAAGGATGATCTCAATGGAGTAAAGGAGACATGGATTATATGAATAATTAGTTTTCAACTCTTACTACTTAGTTGATTGCTATTATAACTCAGCTTATATAAAATAATCATACACCAATCCAATCGGGTTATCCCAATTTGAACAATCACAACTCTAATATTGGTTTGAAGCACATGATTCCAAAAGTATAAGTTCACAAGTTTGATGGTAAGGATTCACTCACTTAGATCAATCAAATAGAAAATTTATTTGATCTACATCAGACTCCATGTGTGTAAAAGGTGATCACAACATCTCTATATCTAGAACTTGAGTTATTCATTTGGTATAAATGGTTATGTGCTCAAAATAAAAACAAAGGCACTCTTGTTACCTAGTTGGTGTTTACTGAGGAGCTACATATGAATTATCACAAAAATGTCTTAGAAAACTACTTTAATCAATTAACAAAGTTGAGACAAATAGGTATTGTTAAGGATTATATTCAATAATTCCATAATCTATACTTATGTGTGGATGGCATCAATTAGAATAACATGATTGACTTATCCTTGGGGGTACTCAAAGATAGCATCCATATTTATGTTTTCATGTTTAATCCAATGTTTGTTTTTGAAGCCATACCATTTTTGTGCTAGGTATAGGAAAAATATTTTGTCAAAATAAGGGATTTCACTCATGGTCATGAATGCAATTTTATAGCACCATCATTTCCTCAACCTAAAATATTGACCCCTTATAAAATTTAATATAATCATGTCAAAGGTTTGTTATCACTATGACAACAAGTGGATCAAAGGACATAAATGTGCTAAAAATAAGATGTTATACATTGAAAGATCCAATGAAAATGAACAAGATAATGAAGCCTCAAGCAAGGGTATGGAAGAGATAGAGGGGGAATTTTAATATTCTCACCCTATTATCTCTTATCATATCATTTATATTATTATTACCCTTCAACCTCTTAACATGGTGGGATTCCTCATGAAACAAAAGCTGATAGTGTTGATTGACTCAATAAGTACACATAATTTCATCAATAATAAGTTGGTTTCTCATTCAAACTATTTTAATTATTTAGCCCCAAAATTTCAATTCATGATTGTATATGGTGGCACAGTCAACTATTCCAAAAAATAACTTAGGATTAAGATTGTTATGGGGGACTACATGCTTAATTATCCTATGTTTACTATTCCCATGGGCGAGGTTGACATTTTTTTGGGATGATAATGGCTCATGATTTTGGGCATAATAGAGATTAATTTTAAGGAATTGTTCATGTGCTTTCATTTTGAAGGTGAGACATTTGAACTATGGGGATTACAGATAAATTATCCCCAAATGGTTAGTTCACATTAGATGATGAAGCTTCTTAAGAAATGGATTGAAGGATTTTTAGCATGATTTTTTTCCATAGAAGTTTGGCCAACAAATGTGTCTACACATCCTAATTTACAAATGATTCTTAATGACCAACCAATATTTTTTGGTGCAATGCCAAAATGACTACCACCAAGTAGAGAACATGATCATGCCATAATATTAATTTTAGGTTATACACCACCAAACATCAGACCATATAGGTATCCATATGCCTAAAAAATTGAAATTGAAAAGATGGTACATGAAATATTGGAGGTAGGTATTATCTGACATAGCCAAAGTGAATATTCATCTTTATTCATCATGATGCAGAATAAGGATGACACTTGGAGGATGTAACCCAATTACAAATAACTCAATAAGTACATAAAAGTTCCCTATTCTAGTAATTGATGGTTTTTAATAAGAATTACATGGTGTTGTTTATTTTATTGAACTAGATCTTAATTTTAGGTATCATCAAATTTAGATTAGAGATGAAGATATCTCTAAAATATATTTCAAAAATCATGAAGACCATTATGAGTTTATGGTCATGCCTTTTGGTCTCACAATTGCACCATATACATTTTAATTTTTTATGAATATTGTTTTTAGGAAATTTTCAAGGAATTTTGTGTTGGTTTTTTTGATGACATCTTAATCTACAACAAAACTTGAGAATAACATTTGAATCATGTGAAATAAGTATTGTTAGTTATCTAGAAACATTATATTTATGCCAAACCTTCCAAATGTCATTTTGGATTCTATGAGGTGGAGTACTTGGGTCATATTGTTTCACATGAAGGATTAAAATTTGACCTTAAGAATATCAAAGATATGATGGAGTGACAAGTACCAAAGACTCTCAAGAACCTTCATGGATTTTTGGGGCTAACAAGTTACTATCACATATTTGTAAAACATTATGGTATCATAGCAGCTCCACTCTCATCTCATTGAATAAATATTCCTTCCATTGGATTAAACCACCTACCAAAGTAATTGAGACGCTGAAAGAGGCTATGTGCACCACTCTAGTTTTGACGAACCCTAATTTTTCCAAGATATTTTTTGTTAAATGTGATGCATTATAATATGGCATGGGGGAAGTACTCATCATATAAGGAAGACCCACTACATTCAAGAGTTGAAAACTCAAGGTAAAAATAACAAGCTCAAGTCAATCTATGAGAAAGAGATCAAGGATAATCTTTATGAATTCAATCAATGGAGACCTTATCTAATGGGTATACACTATTAGCTAAATATTTATCATGATAGTCTAAAATACTTATTGGAACAACCATTTTCATCAAAATAAAAACAAAATTGGGTGACTAAAATGTTGGGATATGACTTTGAAATAGTCTATAAGAAAGGAAAATATAATGTGTTATCATATGCACTTTATAAGAGGGATGAATTAGTTGAGGCATTATTATGCGCAATGACCACTTGGAAATTAGATTGGTTAGAAGAAGAAAGATCTGAATGGGAGAAATATATGGATACATAGGTCCTAATTCAAAATCTTTATCATGGTTTAGGTGTTTCTAAAAAAATTGAGTGGAAAGGGAACATATTATTGTATAAGGATATATTATACCTATGTAAGCATTAAGTCCTCAAGTATAAAGTCATTCAAAAGCTTCATGCATCTCAAATAGGGGGCTATCCATATTTTTGAATAAATATCATCAAATCAAGAAATATTTATTTTAGGAAGGACTCAAGGGGATATATATAAATTTATGGTAGAATTCATGGTTTGTTAATAGAATAAAGGAGAAACATTTAAGACAATGGGTCTTCTGCAACCTTTATCCATTCCTATCCAGATGTGGGAGGAGGTTTCCATGGATTTCATTATAGGGTTTTTGAAGTCTAAAGGTGAAAATTTTAACATGGTATATATGGTTAGGCTCATAAAATATGCTCATTTTTGTTATAAGAACAATCATTGAGAGGGGGTGAATCAATGATGCAAGATATTTCAAATTCAATTTCAATCCTTTCAAACCCTTCTTCAATTACCATAAGCATTCATATAATATACAATTCATTCATAAAAATGAATCAAAAAATAATGCAAGATCATACACATAACATAAGATCTATGTGGAAAACCCTCTTGGGGAATAAAACCCACTCTCAAGTTTGCAAACACATGGACTACTTGTCCTATAAGAAGTATGCCAACATGAGACTGGTCAATTCCTTCTAACTAGAATTTAGTGATACACTTATTTCATAAGGATCACCTACCCCTAAGATGATCAAGTCCTTTTAACCACCTTTTGGTCAAGTCCTTCTAACTATCTTTCATGAAACACCTATTTCACAAGGAGCACATGCCCCTAATATGATCAAGTCCTTCTGACCACCTTTGTCTTCAAACCTATAATAAAATTGTCCTTGACATCATAAATATGATCTACAGGTCATACACATAGTCATCAAATTTTCCTAATCTTCAACCCATCCACTGAGTACACACCCTTTCTTTCGCTCCACAACTCACACACCTCTTCGCTCAGGTCTCATACTTCTATTCCACAAGCCTAGAAACCACCAAATTTGGTTTCACCTTTTATAGATATTTCATGATTATTATATTTTTCATAACCTTCCTTGTTATCCATAACACATTCCTTCACTCTTAAGGCATCTAACATGGATCACCTTTATGCACAACCCTCTTTAAAATAGGACTAAGTCACCTTTTAGGTCCTATGAAGATCCATTCACCTATTTGACACTTATTTGAGAAAAATAAGAAACATAAGACCACTTCCAAATTCATAGGTCCACTCCACGTGATCCTTTTGAGATCCTCAAATGATCACTGTCACCAAAACACTCTTTTGCTAAAGCATAATTTTCTTAAAAACATTTAGTACACAAAAACACCATGAACAAACACACATTCACCTTCTAAGCCATTGATCATACTGAATATGATTATTCAAACCTCCAAAATCCATATAGATTATTCTCATGGAGTCTAAAATAGTCTCTGATAGTTAACACATTTTGAAACATCAAAATACCATGAATAATAACTCAATTACCCTTCTTGGGTGACTTGTAGAGAGTGAACGAACACACAATCAACTTTGGAGTTAAATAAATTTAATTATACAATTATTTAGACCTTTAAATTAATATTTCTAGACACACCTTGAAGTCCTCTACAACTTTTATTTTCACTACAATATTAAATTCTACATGGATCAAAATTTATGGCTCAAAAACTAGGCAGTAGTATTTTCTTCATTAAATTCAAATATTTAAATGCAAACGGTCACAATTAAACCTTGGTCACTTAAAATGCATCTTGTGCTCTTTGCTCAACTCACTCAATTCACACTGTCAATATTTTTTGGAAGTAGTCTAAACTTTAACATAGTGCACCACTGTCCAAACATTAAACCTCAAACATGTTTACCTCATCTCATGCTTTCTGGTAATCTTGACCAAATGCGCATCATTGATCTCTATGGATTAGTCAGGTCTTTATCTTACAGTCCTCACCATTAGATCTTTCTCAAAACTCCTAAGATTATAAAACTTATCACACTCACATGTATTTTGATCACTTTACTAATAGTCCCTTACACTTGTGCCACTTTTTAGTCTCATATGCATTGTTGACTCTTTGACTTGTCCTGCACTGTTGATCTTTGTTAGTACAAACCGCCACTCACCGTTGATCTTCTATCAAAGTAACAATTTATGACACTTGTCACCTATACATGCAACCTTTGACATGTTGAATCTTACACACACCATTGGATCAATATCATGAATTAATTTACACCATTAGATCTTCTGACTAATGACCTCAGTCTTCGACGTGGTTAAACTTGATGGTTTTTGACCCATCACAATCTACTATAACAACTTTGAAGATTTATATATCAAGCTAGAAAACACTTCAAGATTCAAAAAAATTTTAGGGTAGCTTTTTATCACTATAGACAACATCTTCATGTAATATTTTACCATTATATACTTTATTTATACCTAAATTAAATGCATAAACTTTATGGTTCATCCATATCTACATGACATGGAGTGGCAGTCTGGGTAAGAATAGAAACTACTACAATCTACCTGGAAGGCCAACTTTGAACCTTAATAAAAAAATTTGTGATTAATTTCATGACTTGAAATTTTTACCATAGTAACATAAGACTAATTTTATCACACCCATATTACCAACTCCTCTTGACTCATCCATATGTGGTAATGGTGATGTCAACAAACTGCCTACTTAGATTTTTCTATCATAGAACCAATTATGCCAAGATAAACATAATGAAGAATTGGATGAACACCATGAACTTCTACAATCTCTCCAATCATCCTTTACCTTTTATAGGACCCCTCACACATGATCAAATCACCATACTCATCCCTAAACATCATTAACCATGTTAAAACTAAATATCAACCAAGCATACTTCAAGTATATTAGGACAAGCACACTGCAAACTTTGTCATTGACACTTAGACTATCAAGACACTTCCTCCACTCATCTTTACACCTCCATGTCATCACTAAAAACTCTCCAAAACTCTCCCCCATTGTCATTGATGTCAACACCCATCATACAGTTAACATTTCTTCTCTCTCTTCAAGCACTCTCACAATAGGAACTTTCTCCCCCTTTGACACAATGACAAAGTGGGAAAAAACTAATATTGATGACCTAAAAATACCACCAATAATATAGGAACACCTTATAAATAGGATACAAACTCCCCTTTATCATGAGCCTACCCCTTCTTGCCTTGACAACTTCCTCTTACTACATATCAACACTCTCTTCAACCAAGCACTGCAACCAATAAAGAAAGAACACAAAAAAATATTGAAATCTTATGGAACTCACCAAGAAAAATTTGAGAGGGACTCCCCCTAAGATCTCTAAGCCATTTCACCTCTTGGTCATCTTTAGATCTTCACACACCATGAAGAACCACCACACAAGCCTACTAACCTTCTCTCTCAAGCCATCTCAAGGACCACCAAAATAACTTTATGCCACTAAAAAAATAGGAAACATTCTCTAAACCAATCTAAAAACTCACCTTGAAACACTCATGCCTTTCTCTTTTGGACATCAAATCTTCACACCAAGCCTATCTAGACTCCATATAGCCCTACCTAGAACTTGTAGATCCCAAAAATTTCAATAGACATACTTTCAAGACCTAAAACTTTATATATAGATCACTCTCAAATACCCCCATAATCACACTAATTTTCATCACCTATCTCCTGATCTAAAATATAATTCCTTCGCAAACCTACTAGCCAATTATGCGTCCATCTTGACAAAATCATGAATAATTTGAAAACCATAAGCCTTCAAATCTCTGTGAATATTTATTTGACAACCCATTTGACCCATTAAAATAATTAAGAATCCTTAGACCTTAATTCATAATGCAAACCACTTTTCTATCATAGCCCAAAAACTTTAGAATCTCAAAAACAAACAAGGTCAACAAACCTCCTTCATGTCAACTCACACTTATGAAACTTCTTGCACACTTAGAGAAAACCATAACACACTTTTGGATGAATATTTGAGCCTCCATACTCTTGGGAACCCATACATCATATAACCCATTTTAGGCCTGCTTGCCCTTAAGCCAAAAATTAAGAAAATTAAGAGAATTCAAAAATCTTCAATTTGACTTCAACATACTATCAGACCACAAAAACACCTAGATCATGCTATAATAAGGTCAATAGACCTTTTGATGCAAAAATATCATCTTGATAACTCACAAATCCTTCTTTTCCACTTGAAAACCTTAAATTTGACCCTATAGACTACTCCAACTGAAAAATACCTTATGACATCATTTTGACCTCATCAAAGAACTTCTCCCATATTAACACACCAAATTCAATTAGAAGCACTCATCTCTTGCCTTTTAGGACCTTCTGAACAACACCATTGTAATACTTACTTCTCCACTAAAAGGAATCTCTTTAGGAAGTAGAGACAGAGACCTTCTCTACACCATAATGTTCTTAAAATAAAGTGAAGCTAGGAGTGGCCCACATCTCCTCTATAACCATTGGAATCTTTTTATAGCTATAAGACTTCTTGCTCTTGTTCCCCTTAATCTGAACTTTGAAAACTTGTTCCTTTTCTAAATAACTCACTTTCTCTTCTATGATAAGATATATAATATTTGGAGAAACTATGGAATCTTGACATACCTTGATCATTGAAGTATCTTCTTTTCATTATACAACATTACCTTCAGACCTTGACAACATAGTAACCAAGCTTGAAACTTGATCACACATAGTAGGTTACTCATTATCATCCAAACACTCCTCAGAACTAGCCTCAACTAGAACCCTGGTCTTCTCCTTGAGCTTGGTCTCTTCATTCACAACATGAGTAGTCAATGAGATCTCTTGACACTCTCCAACTTCTATAGCATTCTCCACCATATAAAATAGATTAATTGGTCCTACAGACTCATCATGACACACACTTACCACTTTTGGTTTCCATGAGTTAACTTGCCTTCTTTCTTTCACTCTAGGAGCCAGATTAAACTTATTCTATCTTATAGTCCCTTGCTTGTAAAATCCAGCAAAGTGACCTTTATATTGACAATTGATGCACATAATACCTTTTGCAAGAAACTTATCTTGCCTTTCTTGATTAGAATAAAATCTTGCAATATGTCCATTCTTTTGATAATTGAAACAAATTATTCCTTTTTAAGAGGACTCATCTTACCTTACTTTATTTGGACAATGCTTAGCAAAATGTCTCTCATCAAAATAGTTGAAACACTTAACTTTTTTCACACCTTTTGATTGATGACCCCATCATAGTTCCATGCAAACTCATTTCTAATATGTCTCTTGCATTTTCTATCTTTATGCCCAAACTGATTGCATTTGTAACAATAACCATTAAAACTTGCATACCTCATGGCATTTGGTTGTTTGATCTTATTTGTATTCACTCTACTAGCATTTTCATTCCTTGGATTATTGTTCATCTTGTCTTGAGTTGTATTGTCTAGTTCTTCTTTGTATCTAAGACTAGTTCTATCACTTTCATGCTTTTAACCACTCAAAATATTGTCTAGATAACTTGAGCTCTTTTCAAATCTCATAAATGATATCATCTTACTGTATGTCTTCTCTAACTCATCTTTTAAAGACTCATTTTCAATTTCATACCTTGAACATTCATCTTCTTAAACTTTTAGGCTTGTAGATAGGGTTTCCAATTTACAATTGATATGATTGACTATATATCCATGTTCCTTGGTGTCTTAATTCATTATTACTACATACACACTAAATTTCTCCTCATTGTCCTTGATTTGAGACTTCATCTTATTGTTAATTTTATTCTCAATATTTATTTATTCAAGAGCATGCATCAATTCAGTTTCACAGACCACTTCATCTTTATCATCATTTGAATCACTCCAAGTAGACTCCTTTTGATATGAATAACTTCCTTTCTTAGCCATGAAGAGACCTTCATCTTCAATAGGACCATGATCATACTCTGAGTCATTGTCTTCACTCTCATCTAATGAGCTACAATCTTCTTTGGTGTAGAGACTCTTGTTGTTCTTGAAGTAATTTTTCTTGTTATCAAACCATGTAAATCCCTTCTTTCTCTTATCTAACTTGTATGTCTTCTTGTCTTCATCTTGGCCATCACCATGTTCTTCATCATCATTCTTCTTATGCTTACAATTGAAGCATTTGAAGGGTAGTTTTCCCTTATACTTACAAGACCCTATTTTCAATAACCTTGTAAACAAATAAATTAGTTCATCTTCACCAATATCATGTGTCATCCTCTTTAATTTTATTACCTTGAAACTTTTTATTTGGCTTCATTTCTATCTTGAATGTTGTTGTCTTCCTTGGTGGTATATCATCATTTACTCTCATATCATAAGTAGTAAAGACTCCATGAAATTCATCCAACTTCAACTTAGTAAGATCATGACTTTATTCTACATCAGACACTTTTGAATCAAACTTGAGAGAGAGAGGCCTTAATACCTTTTGAACTATATTAGATTTTTCAATATTCTCTACAAGACCTCTGATGATGTTCATAATCTAAATAAATCTATGTAGAAAGGATGCCATAGAATCTTCTTTATTCATCTTAAGACTCTTAGATTGTCTTTGGTGAGTCTACAACTTTGACAACTTAACCTTTGAATCTCCTTCATAAATAGTCTTCAATTTATCCCACACTTCCTTGGTAAATATGCATTGGATTACTTTGGTGTATTCAATCTTAGAAGACCACAATTGATAGCATTCATTACCTTAGAATTATTTTCAAACAAATTATTATCTTCAGCACTAGATGGAGGAATAGAAGGTGCAGAATAACCATCCACAATAAATTTCCAAGTGTCAAACCCTAGGGACATGATGTAGGTCCTCATCCTTGCACTCCAAAAAGCATAATTAGATCTATTGAACATCAGTGTTTTCTTAGTGTAAAAACCTCATTGCATTTTATGGCTACCCGTATTGTACCTTGGAGTTCCTTCAAGCTATCAAGCCTTTACCAAAGGACCTACTCTAATACCAATTATTAAAATTACAATCATTGAGAGAGGGGTGAATCAGTGATGCAAGATATTTCAACTTCAATTCCAATCCTTTCAAAACGTTATTCAATTACCACAAGCATTCATATAATATACAAGTCATTCATAATAATGAATCAAAAAATAATGCAATATCATACACATAACACAAGATCTACGTGGGAATCCCTCTTGGGGAATAAAACCCACTCTCAATCCTACAAACACATGGAATACTTATCCTATAATAAGTATGAAAATATGAGATTGGTCAAGTCCTTATGACCAAAATTTATTAAAACTCATGTTTCAAAAGGAGCACTTACCCCTAAGATGATCAAGTCCTTCTGACCACCTTTTCGTCAAGTCCTTTGGACCAAATTTAGTGAAATACTTATTTCACAAGGAGAACCTACCCCTAAGATGATCAAGTCCTTATGACAACCTTTATCTTCAAACTTGTAAGATCATTTTCCTTGACATCAAAAATATGACCTATAGTTCATACACATAGTCATCAACTTACTCTTCTCTTCAACCCATCTACGAGCACACACCCTTTCCTTGGCTCCAAAACTCATACACCTCTTTACTCAGGTCTCACACTTATATTCCACAAGGTTAGAAACCACCACATTTGGTTTCACCTTTTGTAAAGCTTTCATGATTATTATTATGTTCACAACCTTCCTTATCAGCAACAACACATGCCTTCACTCTTAAGACATCTAGCAAGGGTCACCTTTAAGCACACCCCTATTTTAAATAGTACTAAGTCACATTTTAGGTCCTATGAAGAGCCATTCACATATTTTAAACTTCTCTAATAATATAAGAAACATAGGACCACTTCCAAATGCATACATCCACTCCACATTACCCCTGTGACATCCTCAAAGGATCACAGTCACCAAAACACTCTTTTGATAAATCACAATTTTCTCAAATAACATTTTGTACACAAAAACACCATGAACAAATAGATAGTCAACTTATAAGCCTATGATGATATTTAATATGATTAGTTAAACCTCTAAATTTATATATATGGTCCTCATTAAGTGTAAAACACTCTATGATAGCACATTTTCAAACATCAAAATACCATCAAGAATAACTCAATTACCCTTCTCGAGTTACTTGCAGAGCATGAATGAACACATAGTAAACTTTGGAGATCAATAACTTTGATTGTACAAAAATTTAAACATTAAAATTAATATTTCCAAATGCACCTTGAAGTCTTATACAGCTTTTCTTTTTCCTACAATATTAAATTTTGCATAGATCAAAATTTATGGCTCAAAAACTAGGCACTAGTCTTTCCTTCATTAAATTCAAATGTTTAAATCCAAATGGTCACAGTTAAACCTCATTCACTTAAAACACATCTTGTGTTCTTCACTCAGCTCACTCAATTTGCACTATCAATCTTTTTTGGAAGTAGCTCAAACTTTAACACATAGTGCACCACTATCCAAATGTTAAACTCAAACATGTTAAACTCATCTCATGATTTCTAGAAATCTTGACCAAATGTGTACTATCGATCTTTGTAGATCAGTCAAGTCTTTATCTTGTAGTGCTCACCATTAGATCCTGCTCAAAACTCCAAATATTATGACACTTAAAACCCTCACATGCCTTTTGATAAATTTATTAATAGTCCCTTACACTTATGCTACTTGGCCATCTTGAATTCATTGTTGATTCTTTGACTTGTCCTACACTGTTAATCTTTGTCAGTATGAACTGCCACTCATTGTTGATCTTCTATCAAACTAGTGAAATTGTGACACTTGTCACCTATGCATGAAACCTTTGACATGTTTACTCTTACATTAATTTTTGTATAAATATAATGAATTAATTTTAACCATTATATATTCTAACTAATGACCTCAATCTTTGCTTTTTTAAACTTGACAGGTCCGACCCATCATAGTCTACTATGGCAACTTTGAAGATTTATATCTCAAACTAGAAAAGACTTCAAGACTCCAAAGTTTTAGGGTAGCTTCTTGGAACTATAAAAAAAATATCCATGTAATATTTTATAATTATAGACTTTATTTTTACCTGAATTAAATGCACAAACTTTCTAGTTCATCCATATCTGCATGACATGCAGTGACAGTCTGGCTAAGTATAGAAACTACTACAATTTTCCTAGAAGGCTAACTTTGAATCTTAATAATTTTTGTTGTGATTAATATCATGACCTAAAATTTGGACCATATAAACTTGGGACTAATTTTACCATACCCATATGACCAATTCCCCTTGACTCATCCATACATGGCAATGGTGATGTCAATAAACTACCTACTCAAATTTTTCTATAATAGACCCAATTATGCCAAGATGAACATAATGAAGAACTAGATGAACACCATGAACTTCTACAAGATATAAAATCATCTTTGATCTTTTTTATGACCCCTTACACATGATCAAATCACCATACTCATCCCTAAACATCCTTAACCATGACAAAATTAAAGATCAACCAAGCATACTAAGACAAACACACTACATTTTGTCATTGACACTTAGAATATCAAGAAACTTCATCCACTCACCTAAACACCTCCATGACATCACTGAAAACTCTCCAAAAAAAATTTCCTTATCATAACCATTTTTATCCAGTACAATAGTTGTTTCTTTTCTCTATATAGTTTAAAAGTTGCATGGTACTCCCAAAATTATTGTAAGTAAATGTGAGCTTATCTTCACCAATTACTTTTAGACCAATTTATTTACATTTTTGGGTACTCATTTGTCTCATAGCTCATCATATAATGCTCAAATTGATGGGAAAATAGAGGTTGTCAAAAAACTCCTAGAATTGTATCTTTATTATTTTGCATTAGATAAACAAGAATGTTGTATTCATTGGTTGCCATTAGCAGAATGGTATTACAACACTTCTTTATATACATATTTTAAAATTTCTCCTTTTATGGAATTCTATGGATATCATCCCCCCTACATCACTTCATCCTTTAAGGTGTAACCCAATGTTTGAGTCGTTGAGGAATACATTCAACATTAACAAGAGGTACTAGATAGTTTATGGGAGAATTTAGTAATGACACAAAATAGAATGAAGCAATAAGCTAATCAACATCGTAGTGAGATAAATTTTGATATCAATGATTACCTCTTTATATTATTTTAAATATATATGTATATGTATTTTAAGTATTATAAAAATGATAACAAACTTTCTCCTAAGTATTATGGCCCTTATCAGATCCTACAAAAATTTGACAATGTGGCATATAAGCTAGAGCTACCTAAATCCACTCACATACATATTGTATTTATGAATCTTTCCTTAAGGTCATTAGACATATATTTTCTACCTAGATTGTTACCCAAAGTGGATGAAGAAGGTAGATTCATTTTGAACCTAGGGATATCCTTCACACACAAAAAAAAGGATACAAACAAGAGAGCTAAAGTAGTATTTGATCAAGTACAAGAGTTTGAATCATGAAGATGTAACATGGGAGGATGAATCTCTCATACAACATCATCCATATTTGATTTAATGTTGATGGAAGCATTATTTTAAATGGGAGGGGCATGTTATGTCCTTAACCTATAGTATATGTATGGCTAACTTGGGGCTTACATACCTTTCATATTATCTTTTTATGTTTCTCTAAGTTATTAGTATGGTCATCTTATGGAATAACCATGGCTAAGTATAGTATATATAGGAGGTAGTGGTTAGTATTTTATTATCATATTTCAAATTTTATTTTTATTGTATTATTTTAGAGGTTGCCCCTTAAAGTGGCTCAATCATAATTGTCAAGTATTATTCTATTTCATCAATTATTGTTGTCAGTATGATTAATCTACTCTTAATTTTATGATATATTACTCTATTGTTGCAAAATATCTAAGTAATTTCATTACAAAAGGTTATTTTTTTATTAGATAGAACAGGTTGATATTATGATCATTGTTATTACTATAGTTTTTGTTAGTGATGGTTGTTGATGTTGTTCTTATTATTTTTATTGTCATGCTACTAGAATAAGCCTAAGCTCTTAATTTTATTTTTACAATTCATGAATATATTGATGAGGATGTTCATGTTTGTGTTATATCACGTATTTATCTTGCACTGATATTTAAATCATTTTACATTTAATTCCTAATGTATTTAAATAAATATTGCTTATTAAATTTAAACTTCCATTAGTTCTTAGCTTGACTAGAATTAAATAACTAAGATTCATCACATTTCCAACTAGCTCAACAAAGGCATGGAAATCTCTTTTTGTACCTCAAGTGAGTGCACAAGGCTTGTCTTGTATGATATATTAGTGTATTTGAGCTTAGTGTTTTGGGTTTGATCATGTGTGGCATAGAACTATGGCATGTGAATATGAGGTTGAATTGGTATAAAATCAAATAGTCCCAAAAATTCATATAGTCAAAGGAGCACAATTACATAATGTAATTTAAGTGGGATAACTATGTGGGCTTGAATTCCCTATTCAGATTATTAGATACATTGGTAGAATTTAGTCATCATGAGGTTGATTAGGGTTAATTAAACCCATTACACTCCCCCTTTTCTATTTGGAGGTTTTCAATCATTGAAAGCCCTATTAGGGTTTCAACTTTGGAGAAGTCATTTACAGGTCTTTCACACACTTTTGAAGGTTAAATCTCTACATACATACTTAATTTAATATGTCATAAATGATCATACCCTGAGTTACTTATTTTTACAAAAGGACAAGATTGACTACTATGGCACTTTAATGGCATTCAATCTTATCCAAAATTGGACGATCTTGTCCTTCATCAATTTCAGTTCCAAATTCTTGATACTTATAGATATAGTGCTTCTTTATCAATATCAGTCTTTTATTAGCTTCATGTAGTCATATCGTAGATATAAATAACTATTTTTTTCATTTCATTTCTAATTAGTCTTCTTTTAATTGAATACACTTTGTTTACTTTAGTCTTTTACTTTCATTATGCTTATCAAAATTTTATTTACAAATTTTTTTTATATTTTATTCAATTTATTATAATTAGGGTTAATTTTCCTATGAATTCAAATTCAAGATAAAATAGATATAAATTTCAAGGAGTATGAATACGTGATCAAGGTATTCAAGAGCCAATTATCCTAACTCATCATCAATTCAACCTTGGCCTTGGAAATTGTAATGTTACTGAAGCCAAAGAAGCCCCCTTCCACATATATTATGGGATTCTTAATGCTTATGATGAGTATTTTGGTTCAATTACCAAACCTTTACATACTCACTTCTCCAAGTTTGGTATATGTCATCAAAATGTGTTATATAATATTAAATATTTAGAATGGGTATAACCTAAGTTTTTTGATGAAGATGTTTTACCCAAACTACCAACTCTTGAAATATCTTCTGATCATGAATATCTTACAAAATATGTGGGATTATATTGTGATTTACCATCTTTTCATCATAAGGAAATATTCTCCTATAGCCTGAGTCGCCATGCATACTTTTTAATTTGTGCAATTTTTCCTATCGAAGATGGAATTCCATTAGATGGTATTTATTCCTTACCTATTTCTCCATATATTGAGGACTGATTCATAGTGCTAAATGAGGAAAGGTTGAATTTAATTATAATACCAAAGAATATCCTAAAGTTCTATTACTTAGCATAATGATGATAAATCAAGAATGCAAATACCATAGAGATATTTTGATATATTTTCTTGAATTATTCATGTGGAGTTATTTTGATATGCTTGACATGGATCCATCCCTTATAGTTTAAAATTTAGTTATCCATCCACATGCCAAACTGGTTAAAAAAAATATTACAAAAATGCATCATAAAGTGGATTTATTGGTTAAGTATGAAATATAAATATTATTAAATGCAGGTTTCATATGACTTATCAATTATTCACCTTGGATTTATAACATTATCCTAATTATAAAATTTTATGGATGCATTAGTATATGTTCAAAATTTAGAGACTTGAACAAAGCTTTTTCCAAAAATGACTTTCCTCTACCTAATATTTTTACGATTTTTTATTTTACCAATGGGTATGTTCATGGATGGATTTCCAATTATAATAAAATTAACATAAATCTTGTTAATCATTATAAGATTGCCTTCACCACTCCTTTGGGTACATTTTTCTATGTTTTCATGCCTTTCAATTTTAAAAATGTTGTTTCTACTTAATAAAATGGTTATAGCATATATTCCACAATAATATACACAATATTGTAGAAGATTATGTTAATAATTTATTCATAAAATCAAACAAATGTGAAGATCATCTTAAGAACTTGTGAAAAATATTTGAAATTTTAATAAAATATCATCTATATTTAAATCCTAATAAATGCATCTTTGGTGCCTTATCTAAAAAACTAGGGTTTTATCATTTCTCAACATGACATCGAGGTTGATCCCAAGAAAGTATAAGATATTGTTGATATAAATTTAACCACAAGATTAAAGCATCTGAGAATTTTATAAGGAAAAAACCAAGCCAATCAATAGTTTATATCTTATTTAGCTAATAAGACTAAACCATTTTATAAATTAATATGAAATGAATAAATAGTTTTGATGAAATCAAAACATACCTAACTAATCCACCAATTATGATTTTGCTTATTCCTGATAGACCAATTTAATTATACATATCTACCATTGAGCATGCCTTGGGTAACCAATTGGAATTATATGATGATGAGCATAGAGAAAGAGATATTTATTACATTGGCTACACATTGGTTGATTATGATGAGAAAATACAACTCAATGAAAAATCTATGTCTATGCTTACCTATTATGTTTGTGACATATAAACTTAGATTTTGTATGTTTAATGCTAAGATTCATGTTATTTCTAATATTAATATTTTTAAATATATCTTGTCTAATAATTATATATTTAGTATCATAGTTAAGTGGGTCATACTACTTATGGAGTTTGATCTCAATTTCATACCATAAAATTTGGTAAAATGGCAAGTAATTTTTGACTAGCTCATTATGGCTCCTTTGTTAGACCACACTCCTATGAATGATGCTTTTGAGATGAGTTTGTTATGTGTACCAATGTAAACAAGACATAGATCATTTAATTTTATGGGTCTAAATGTCCATTAGGTTTTGAGTCTTTTATGTATGGAAAACAACATGTAATCCATGTGTGCAATATTCTTAGGGTTGAAAATAAGATAACTAGAAAGGGAGAAAATAAGGGAGAGAGATCAAGGATTAGGGTTATGTAACTATGGTTGATTTCATATTTTAATAAGTTTAGGATAAACTGGTATGAATTTAATTGGTAAGGGTTGGCCAAAGACAGGTATGGCAAGATTAAGTGATGGTATTTGTGTGTTTTGAGCCTTGTCATCTTTAGTGGCATTTAGGTGATAGTTCAAGGTATCTCACTAAGGAATGATTAAATAGGGTAAGGGAATGGTGATGAAGATCATACACTCTAGTTCTTGATCAATGTTAGTATGAATGAAATTTTTTGGTTGGTCACAACCACTATAGGGAAATATCCTACATGTTGGGGTTCAGCTTGCCCCAAACGCATCACCAAAAGCAAGCAAAGGAGGGAAAATAAGATGATATTAAGGGTAGTGCCAAAAAAATGATGAACTCAAAATCAAATCACTTAAATAAAATAAATTGAATCAAATTTATTGAAAATTAAATATATAATAATACTTATAACTAATGATTTACTTCTTTCTAAATTATAATTATTAATTAATCTAATACAAGAAGCAAGTAATACTTTACCACTATGTTTTGGTATTTTCAATATAAAAGTGAATAACTAAAGATGTTGATATTCATATCAAATTCAAATTATCAATGAACATACATATGGTTTTAATTGATTGAAACATGGAGGAATAAACAAGAAAACACCATAGTGTAGCTTAAGGAAACGCCATAAACTAAATAATAAAATGTACATGAGTTGGAAATGTACTCACAAATGCTTTGGGATAGTGAACCAATAAGCTGGAAATGATTCAAAATTGTAAGAACATCAAGCTTAACTCACATATATGACAATAAACCACTATGGGAAGATGAAAATAAACTAACAATGGTGAATGTGAAATACACTCAAGACTTAGGACAACACACTGAATGAATGAAACAAGATAAACAAAGATATTAAACAATAAGTTACTAAATGAAGGAATGAATATGCAATGAAATGTAACTTTGGGTACACCAACATTTTTGTAACTTGAAAAAACATTGCACAATATAAATATAACATTAACTCCATATATGTATAGATCAAGATGAATGTGACATTGTAAGAAACTATACAATTGGAAGTAATGGTGATGTTTCACTTGAATCTTAAATAAAATTATAATGGGTGACAAGAATATAACTTGAATAATGGAGTGTATAAACAACACTTGATCACAAACATCATGAAATTTGTTATTCAAATTTAGGTTATTAATCAATTAAAATATGAAAACTTACCCTACTCTAAGATTACAACAATAAAATTAACCTCTGACTTGTCACTAAATATATGACAAACCAAAAGATTAAATGATGTTTAAACATCCATAAAGCTTAAATCTCCAAATGGTATTGGCACATAGTATCACATGAAAACACTTCAAGGAAAATTCTCCACAAACTATAATTAAAAACTAACACTAAGGTAGGATAATATAATAGAGGTTTTCATCAATATATTGTAAAGAATAGGTTGCAAAGATATTATTTTTTGATCATAGGAAAGGTAAGAAAAAATGGATACATAGGTTATGCAAGTATAAATGAGAGGTTTGATCATTTTAGTTAATTTTTTAGTTTTTATGTATTTTCAAAATTTAGAGTCACAACAAATGAAACTGTTAGCTACAGGCAAAACTACCATGATGGTTACGTAACCTCTAATCTTTACAGACTAATGGCCATGGAATTTCCATGGTAGTAATGAAACCACCGTAGTGGTTACAAGTCTACCACATTGGTTTCATAGCCACTACCTACATTAAGAAGCAATTTTACCATTGGCTAAGAAAGAGGGAGATTTTATATATTTACTCTATGTTGTTATATGATTGGTGTTATGATCTTAATCATTCATAGTGTTCCTTGATTTTCCATTATCCATATCATGTGTATGTTATATTCTATTTTCTTACATTGTCATGGTTTATATCATTCATCAATTGGGACAAGGCTCCACGTGTATGTTTTACTTTGGTATCTATGTTGCTACAATACAAATATTTGGGCATGGTATGCTTGTGCTTATATCAATTATAATTTATCCATATTAGGGCATATTTTTATTTTTCTTAGATTGATTATATATTTCCCAAAAATGGGCATGATACTTGTACACCTACATTGACTCTATCTCACCCATCTAGGGGTACTTTATTACTAATTTTCCTACATTGCTTATACTCATACACATATGGGTTAAGTTACTTGTGATGTGTATTCATGATAACATATTAATATGATTTTACATACGTGATTTATTATTCCTATTTTACACATGGTACATGTAATCCCTTTTCTTTTGAGATATGGGATTTACAAGCTCATCACACACCTCAAAAGGGGATATGATCCACTTATTTTACCTTTCCAAGTTTCCAATAATATCGTGATACATATCATATTCCCATTGAACTCATACATGGAATAAATAACATGATGGTGCATAGCATACTTAACTTGGTCTCATCTTTAAATGCATACAAACTCAGAGGTAACACAAATTTTGAAATATGGAATAGATATGGCTTCACAATTTTCACACAACTAGGTGTATTTATCCCTCTATTCTCTTCATTTATTTCAACATTTCCTTGATTTTGGATTTGTATATGTATTGATCACTTTCATACATTTTCCTCATTTTTTAAAGTACACATGTTTCCATATCCTATACATAGGGGTGTGGATGTTTGTTCTAGGATATTGATGACTTTTCATAATGGCAATAAGGTAAATTTTATTTCCTTTTACTTTCATATCATCATCATTCATATATTTACTTTGATTAATCTTACATGTTTCAACTACAACATCTTCTATGAACTCTCCTAGGCACACATGTTTGTTATGCTTTGATATGTAGGTACGCACACACAACAAAATTGAGTATTATGTAAACACCTAATTTTCATCTAGGAGTAATTTTAGATGTCATTTGGTATTGTTTCAAGATACTTGTGTTTTTATCTATTATCAGTTCACATTAGGCTCTTTTTGGCTTACATTTTCTCTATGTTTGGACCCATTTTCTTCCCCTTCCTCTAGTTTTCTTTATCCTCTTTGGTTTTCTCTATATTTCATTTTTTTCCCTAGTTTTGGCCATTAACCAAAAGCCTAGTAGTACGATCATGGTTGACTAGGACCATGCTAATACAATCTAAATTATAGACTTCTCAAATTCAAATTTAAACTCAATAACATACAAGTTGACACACAAAGGGTGGGAAAGCCAAAAAATGAAGCACAAACTTTAGAGAATAAAAAATAAGGGCCAAAGGGACCCATAAGAAAAAATGTAATAATATAGTAATCCTTAATTGAATTTTCACTGGTATTGGCAAGAAAGAATGTAATAATATTTCTAAGAAAGGGTCAAGAGTGATACGTAGAAGTCTAAATTTTTTTAAAGAGAACAAATTAAATTACTTGAAACAAATTTTGTTTTGGAATATTCATGTTCCATCATTGTTATTTTCTCATACTAGTGAAAATTCATATAAGGATTATGGCATGCATCCATAATTGCTTGTTGGATTGCATTGAGTGTTGTTTCCAACTTGTTTACAAATAGGGGTTTGATTGAAAGAGGTTGTTTAATAACTACACTATTTTTTAAGGGTTTTCAAGATATTTTGAACTGATTAGGGTTTCAAGAAGGAGATCATTTTTTTAATGATTCACAATAAAGTTTTAAAAAATGAGTGAGGCTTTTGGATCCCTAGAGTAGAGGATTACATCAATCAATGTTATTTTAGATAATTCTGTAGTGACCAAGAATGTAGTAATATGGTCCTAGCAATGACCAGTGACATACAATATAATTATGGTTATATTTTGACATTTTTAAATTCACAAATCTATTTTTGGGTTTTTTCTGTCTTGGTTTCTGGTCATTTTTTAATTTTATTTCAGCATTTGATAGTTTAAATTTTTAATAAGTATTCTTTTGAGAACCCTAGCTTTGCACAGTTCAATTATTCTATATTATTCCTTTATGCAAATGGGTCTTATTTTTTTTGTTATATTATTGTAATTTTGATTAGATCTTAATTGCAAACTTTTTTATGGGTAGGTGTAGTGCATATTGATATAAAACTACTTTTCCATAAAACAAAAAAAACATCATAGCTAACCCTCAAGAAATAGATAAATTATTGTATGTGTTGAAAGATGTATAATGCCAAACCCTAGGTCAAAAGCCTCCAATTAAACCAAAAATCCAAGATATACCTTATAGAGTGAATAAGGTATATTTAAATGCAAATTGTAACATCATGAAACAAAGATTAGCATTGGTTAGTATACATCAAAATAGAATTGAAATATTTAATAAATATAAGCATGTGTCCTCAAATTGAGAAAGACAAAAAGAATGCAATGATAATTAGAAAACAACACTTGTTATACCTATATGCATTTTTTTTATGAATTTGGATGAGATTGAGTGTGATATAGTTACAAAGGTGGATAGAGATGCATAAACAATTCAGCAACACCTCCCCTTGAAAAATGGATGTTTTGATGTGATGAATAAGGATGTAGATTGAATCTTTGATTCAAAAATCAATAGTACTTTGTTTTACAAATAAACTTGTTGAGAATGGAGAGGAATCCCTCTATTTATAGATTTTCCTGACTAATGTGGACTGTTTGATGAGATTGATGATTAATGGATGGGAAGAGGTCCTCAATCTCATAAATGAGTAGGATTAAGTGTGTAAGAAAGAAATTGGAGTGTGTAAGAGGAGGTAATGATAAAGGTTTGGAGTGTATAAGATAATGTCATATCCCTTGCTGTCACACTTGCCTCTTTGCATTGAATTTGTGCTGGAAAAGGGGGATGATGTCATCTTGTAAGGATTTAATGGATTCATGAATTTTATATAAATATGAAATTCTAAAAACTATAGAATTTCTCAATAGGGAAGGATTAGTTAACTAATTTAGATTAATTAACTAATAGAATAGGATGTGATTTTTATGGGATGGGAGATGTTTGAGAAAGAAATGATTAATTGATCAGAAGGGATGAATAGTGAATTGTCTAGATATGTTATTGAAGATAGAAAACTGATTAGAAAGTGATGTGATGATAGATTAGGGTTTTTAGTGTGATTAAAATACAAGGTGGTAATATTTAAAATTGATATGAAGTGTCTAATTTTAAGTGTCTAAATTTTGCCCCTCTTTGAAAGGGCATTACGAAACATGATCCATGGGGTAACAGAATTTTAAATAAAGAAGAAGCTAAAAAAATATGGATGAAATTTAGTTGATGATGAAAGAATGTGATAGATGATGCCCCCTCAAGAGGGCATGCAGAGATGAAATACGTGGATGGGTTTGTGAAAAAGAGAGAAAGAGGCTAGAATGGAAAAGATTCAATGGGTGGGTGATGAAGAAAGAGGGCTTGGGATGCAGGATGTGATGATTAATAAAAAATATAAGATTAACCCACTTGAGCTAATTCTTGCATGCTTTGATTTCCAATGATGATGGATTGATTTTCCCCAAGTAGGGAATATATGGGAAGGATACATCTTGAGATAAGTTGCACACTTTAATTTTCCCCAAGTAGTGTGGATGTGGGAATGTAATATCCTAAAAAGGTTGTGGGTTTAGACTAGGAATAGCCTATCCCAATGAAAAAACTGTAAATTTGATTTGCCCCAATCAAGGTGGAAGTTGTGAGTTTAGATTGGATGGATGATTGATTAACTAATTAATTGGTTTTCAAGCATAGATCAAAGACTTATCCTATTGCATGGATTAAGGATGAAGTGATCATATTACTATACGATGTGGATTTGATAAGGTGATACAAAGTATGTGATAATGGTACAATAAAATTTTAAAGAATTAATAAGACATTAAAAAAATTGAGCACATGAGGATGCCTCAAGAGATTAAATAATGATTGAAGAATGATGTGATTAGATTGGGTTAGCTAAGGGATGTGTCAAATTGATGTCTACACATGTAGATCACAAAGATAGTTTTTAGATATGGATAGTTAGTTAGGAGAGATGGAAAATAGAAATGAGAATGAGAATGAGAATGAGAATGAGAATGAGCATGAGAATGAGAATGAGAATGAGAATGAGAATGAGAATGAGAATGATCAAGTTGACCTCAAAAATGCCATGTGATCGAGTGTTTCCTACATAGTCCAAATAGACCTCAAGATAATGTAGTTATCCCAAGAAAGGAGGAATGTGATGAGGAATGATGGAGAAGAATAAATGATTTGGCCTTGACTTGGTCGAATATGGATAATATGGTTACATTTTGATTTTTCAAAGGGATATACTTCAATTTTAGCATAGTCTCCACATGATTTTCAATTTGATTTTTGGTTTTGCACATGAAAATATGCACCATGATGACCTAGCCATAATGTGTGTAAGGACTAACCCCCGATCCAACATATAAATGATAAAAATGCACCATGATGTGGAAAAATCATGATGTCACTATTTCCATGGGCTAATGGATGGACTCAAGTATAAGCACATGATAAAATACACCATGATACAAAAAATATATGATAACACTAGTGTCATACATGTATGGACTAAGTCAAACCACAACAATAAAAGGGAAATAAAAAAGCAAATAAACCAACACACATAAACTTAAAAACAAAAGCAACATAAAGCATCTTATCATTATTCAAGTCAAAATTGACATATGAAAGTTTGATGATATTGATAGCTGGATGGTGGCCCGAGTAAGGATACATGCAAGGGAATTGAATTGGGAATAAAAAATCCCAAAAATCTTGAGTAATTTGATCAATGATTTTGATTGGATTTAGGACAAGACAAAATATTTTTAGATTTTGTGGCTTTATATCTCTTTTAGGAATTTTTGGCCTTTTATGATTTTTTAGGATTTATTGGATCTTCTAATTTTTTTGGATTATCTAATGTTTTTTGGATTTTTTAAATTTTATATATAACGGTTCACAAAGGGAAAACATGTTCTAGCATCAAGATGGGAGATTATAATGGACGAAATAGATTCAGGATGATGTTGGATGATAAGGCACGATGATGGAGGATGATGAGGAATAGATTAGGGATCTCCAAGGACCCTATCACATGGTAACCAAGTGTCTAGTCATCAAAGTGTCATTCAGAGGATTATGTAAATATGTTTTCAAAACAAGTCTCAAGACTTCTTCCACATTTTTATCAAGGTCGAGACAAGAAGAAAGGGTAGGCATGATGGGATGGATAAGGATGGTTATAGGATGAGGATTTAGATGGATAAGATGGTTTGAATGGAATGGATTTAAATGTGGATGGGTTAGCTCCAAGTGTTGAGGTACTTGCAGATAACTGATTATTTACATATGATTCTAGAAAACTAGTTTTCATCATGGTACTTGCCCAAAGTGCCATAAGCATATTTTCACCATTGGACAGATTATTTCTTTTTCTCTTTTAATTTTTAATTTATTTTATTTGTTTGATTTTATTTTTGTAGCATTGGATCCTTCAAGTGTGTAATCCAACGATGTAATCATGAACTTCATTGATTTCCAAGTTGGATTATTCCAACTTGATCAAGATATCATCATAATCCCTATGGTAGAGGGTGTTGCCAAGAATGGTGAAGTGAAAGGTGTACTATATGGAGGATGTTTGTTGATTGCATGAAGGATTAGTAGGTGGGATGTGATCATGGTGTGAAGGTGGTTTTTGGGAAAACAAATCTCAGCTTTCATAAGACTGAGTAGCCACAAATTATATGTTTTGGGGATTTTCTTCTACTTTGATATTTTCTTCAACATGTGATTTGGAATTGTCCTGCAATTGTACTAACGTAGGAGGGAGATTGATTTGCTCATCCATTGGTGCCTTTGAAAGGTTTTCACCAACAAACTTTTATTGATTTCTCGGACTTTAATTTTTATTTAGATCTTGTAGTGCTTTAAATAGGTTTTCACTAAAGGACCTTAATTTTTGACTTTAAATTTGATTTAGATTGTCTCATAGTGCCACAAGAAGGTTTTCACTAGGGGACGCTAATTTCATATTTTGATTTGATGGATTTTTGGATGTTGATTTTATTTTATGCTCTTTTGGTTGGATGCCAATCATGAATTATACCATTGTTTGATTGTTATGGAAGAAAGCTGACAGTAAGTAATTTTTTTGGTCCCTATCAATGAGTGCAGGAGATTGAATTTCAAGATGGTATAAAGGATGGTTGGGATTGATAAGATGTGTCGTAGAATGGTTCTTATAGGGACTATGAATTAATATTGTTTTAATATTAGATGATGCTTTCTTAAAAACTATGAAAGTGTCATGAACATATTTATGTGGATTTATAGATGGTTTGTAGCCAATGACGTGAGATCCTTTATGTGCACATACATAGATGGGTTTGATGATTCATTACTCATGGAGGCCAAGGCTTTTCCCATTATAGTTCATGCTTTAGAGGATTTTGCTTACTATAGGACATTTGTTTCTTTGGAAACAAGTCATGTTATTGTATCCATGTAACCAGGGAGGATTGTTGTTCTTGATTTATTCTTATGTGAGGAAGTTGGCTCTGATAAATGATGTTTTAAAGAACTAATAAGATGTTGATGTTGATTTGCTACTTAGGATGGGCTTATCCACATGAAAGGCATTTTGATATTTTTTGTCTACAAGTACCATTGTCACTTGAGGTAGGTATTGTTAGGTGTTGGATGGTTTGATATATGATGGGAGATGGGGTGATAGGCCAAGGATGGCGTCATAAAATATAGGTTCATCAAAGACTAGTATTTCATCGAATATAGGTGGTTGGGCAAAGATGGGTTGACCAAGGATGGGTGATTGGTGAAGTGATGGTTCATCAAATATTGGCTCATCAAATATGGGTTCTTTATCAAATATGGTAGGCCAACGATGGTTTGGGATTGGACAAAGATGGGTGATTTGATAAAAATAGGTACGTCAAAGGTGGATTAGTCAAAGATGGAAATATTGTATTAACCTTTACTTAGAAGAGGAAGAGTTTGACTATGATTTGGAATGGGATCTTGACATATCCATAATGGTTTATTTTTAGACTTAAATGTCCCTGGTTCTTGCATAGACAAATACCCTTAGAGTGGTGATGGTGGGATATGGTTAGTTTGATGTAGCTTAGGAGTTAGATGGTTATGATGGTTAGATTGTGAAGTGTTGGATTTTGGATTGGTGGATGAAGGATCGAGAAGGTATGTTAGGTGTGATAATTTTTGGATAAGCATTTGGAGTTGGTCGATCACATTTTATAATGGGGTGGTGATGCTAGAATCGGATTGGGATTGTGGAAGATATCAAGATTTGGATGGTTACTATTAGGTTAGTGATTTGGATATCTTATGTGGGATGTCATTCGATCTATATTGGACTTGATTTTGGATTTTGATATGAATATGATTTTGTTAGGTTTGATGTGTGATGTTTGATTGTGTGGTTTTGATGTTTTGACATGGGTAATCACATTTGATCGAGATGGGAGAAAGGATGGATGTTGTGATTTCATTGGTCCCAATCAATAAGTTACATGATATTGAATGAAAATATGGGATTAATATTTGAGTGGATTATAATTTGTTGATGTGTGGATTTAAGCTCAACTATGAGGTTAAGTTTGGACTGATTAAGATTTGATTTTGATTGAACTTTGACTTTTAATTAGTTTGACTTGTGATTTGGTTTGACAAAGGAAATATGGCTTGATGTTTTGATTTTATAAGGTTAACTTGATTTGACTTGGAAAGGTTGACTTGATATTTGACTTTGGTTCATTGTTTGACCTTTGAAATTTGACTTGATGATTGAATTTAGAAGGTTTGACTTCAATAGTTGATGTTTGACAAGTTTGACTTGAATAATTAATATTGACTTTGGAAGGATTTGACTTTATTTGAAGTGTTTAAAGTGTTCAATCAACACAGGTATCGATAAAAATCAAATAAAAGAATGCAAAATGACAATCCTTATGCTTAGTATGAAAGGTGTGCAACACAAATAGTAGCCCACACATATACTCGCATGAAGTGGTGAATAGATTGGTTTCCCAACCTTCACTCCATGGATGTACACTATGAGTATCTTGGGGGAATTTGATTTCCCTCACACTATTAATTATTTGCATCTGATAGGTCTTAAACTAGGCTTGAATAAGGACTTCTAGGTGTGTCCCCTATATAACTCATGGTATGATGGGGCCAAAATCCATGGAAGAGGTCAATTAATGGGTTGTGAGGGATAGTCTAGTCCTTTTGCATCCACACCATCTGTAGGATTTTATTGGAGTGTCATCATAAAATCATTATTTGATGGGTGTTGTTAAGGGCATGTGTATTGGAGCATGAAAGCCCCTCACTTCACAATGTACTTAAAATACGTATTTGTTTGGTTAGTAACGATAACTCCTCCCTCAATTTTTATACCCATCAAAACACGGGGCAGGTCCTAATGTTAGGGGATGAAATACCAATCATCGAACCCTAAAAATTTACATTTGGGGATCAAGGTCCAAGTTACATAGCCAAAATAAAAGAGATGTGTGTTATTTTTGATTCCCCATATTGTTTAAAGGTACAAGGGAAGAACATACATAGCATCCATCTGGGATAAAAATAATCAATCTATGTCTTTTTTTTATTCCCAAGAATCACCTTATGGTGCAAGGGAAGAGCATACACAGTTTTTAGATTACACAAATGCACACACAATCAAATGAAAGTAAAAAAAAAAAAAACAATATTTTATACCCAAATTGAAATGTGTGATCAAATTTTAAGCTTAAAATGAATTTTGAGATTTTTTTTTGTTGATTTAAGACTTTGACAGGTGAAAACCTACAAAAAATAGATCAGTAGATTATTGTGTGTTATCTTTGACAAGCATAAAACCCTGCACAAACTTGTTAGATCATAAACTGCCAGTGATTCCACCAAAATGAGAATGATTTTTCCAAAACATAGGGTGATTACCCTAATCCCTAAAAACATAGAAACAATCAAATACATAAAAATAGTGATTATGCCAAAATTTGAATGATTTCATTGAAACACAGGTCTATTTTGTTACTCCTTGAAAAACACAAACAATAAAAAAATAGAGATGATTTTACCAAAATTTGAATGATTTTGTTAATCTACAAACATAGGTTGTCAAAAAAATAGAGATGATCTCACCAAAATCAAAATGATTTCACCAAAGTTATGACAATTTTGACAATCTACAAACACAAATTGTCATAAAAACAAAGACATTTTCACCAAAATTAGAGAAATTAAGTTGAAGTCTGAATGATTCTACCAATCTAAATATACATTTTGTTAAAAAAAATAGAGAAAACTTCACTAAAATCAAAATGATTCCACCGAAGTTAAGACAATTTTGTCACCCTGCAAACACGGACTGTCAAAAAAATAGAGATAATTTCACCAAAATCAAAATTATTTTGCCAATGTTAATATGATTTCTAAACTTTGAAACCAAAGTTTTCAATCGAACATGATTCCACCAATTAACATGTCTATTCCACTGATTTCATTCACGATTATGTTAATTCACAAGAGAAATTTGCTAGGAGTCTGGAAATGAAGATTTTAATGGTTATTAGGAAAATTTGGAAGAATTTAACTAGATCAGTACAAAATTGTAGGATAATTAAGCTTGGGAGACTTAAATGGGAATTGTGGGGTGTGAATAGTCCCACTAAGGGTGCCATGTGTAACATCATGAAACAAAGATTAGCATCAGTTAGTATAAATCAAAGTAGAATTGAAATATCTAACTTATATAAGCATGTGTCATCAGATTGAGCAAGACAAAAGGAATGCAATTATGATTGAAAAACAACACTAGTTATATGTTTTTTATCCTCTTTATGAATTTGGATGAGCTTAGATGTGAAGTAGTTGAAAACATGGGTAGAGACACGTAGATAATGCGACAGATCCTCCCCTTATAAAATGGAAATTTTGATGTGATGAACAAGGATGTAGATTGAAGCTTTGATTCATAAATTAACAACACTTCATTGCACAAATAAGCTTATTGAGAATGGAGAAGAAGCCCTCTATTTATAGAGTTTTCAAATTGATGTGGACTGTTTGATGAGATTTATGATCAATGGATGGGAAGAGGTCCTCCATCTCATAAATGAGGAGGATTGAGTGTGTAAGAAGAAGGTTGGAGTGTGTAAGAGGATGCAATGATGAAGGCTTGGAGTGTGTAAGATCTTGTCATAGCTCTTGCTTGCACTCTTTCCTCTTTGCATTGAATTTGCCTTGGAAAAGGGGGATGATGTCATAATGTAAAGATTTAGTGGATTTATGAATTTAGATAAATATGAATTTTCAAAAGATATGGGATATTTCATAAGGGAATGATTAATTAATTAATTTGGATTAATTAGCTAATGGAATAAGATGTGGTTTTTGTGAGATGGGATATGTTTGAGGAAGAAATGATTAATTGATCATGACGGATGAATAGTGAATTATCTATATATGTTAGTGCAGATAGAAGACTGATTAGAAAGTGATGCAATGATAGATTAGAATTTGTTAGTATGATTAGAAGACAAGGTGATGATAGTTAAGATTGGCATGAAATGTCTAATTTTAAGTGTTTATAGAAACAATGTCTATCAAGATCCTAAGGATTACCTTCCATGCCTCATGATATGGTCGATTCCCAACTTTTATGTGAAACTATTCCTCCTCTTATTTCTCTTGATTCTACTCTTGTTAATGCTTCCCTTCTCAAAATGGTTTGATTCCTTCTCAAATTTTTCAACCTTCTTAGTATGCTTCTCAACTTTCATATCTTCTTCACAATAATTCTCAATTTGCTTCTTTGAACAATACTTCTATCCCAACCTATTATACTACCAACTTTCTTCCTACCGTTGAAGTGACCACTATGATGTGATTCTTATGTAATGTTCAATGGCCTCAAAAGTGAAGTAAGGTCATTTCAAATGATATTTTACTCAACCCCTTAGCTTATGAAGATCTTGCTTACCTTTTACCAATAGAATTTGTTGCTCCAAAGTTTGAATTATTCAATAACAAATAAGACCATTCCCACTATATCAAATCATTTTTGCTTCTTGTCTAGATTTTGCTCATAATGATAAATTATTAACTAAGTTGTATCCTAAAAGTTTAAAAGTTTGTGTTCTTGAGTGGTTCAATGTTTTACCATGTGGATATGTGCATTCTTTTAGTGCTTTAGTTGATGATTTCCTAGCTCATTTTTCAATAAACACTAGCATGAGAGACACATTTGCACAATTTTTTCAACTTAAACAAAAACCTAGTGAAAATATTAATAATTTTGTGTTTATATTCAAGGCAATGGTTATGTAAATGACTCGCCAATTACCTAATATTAAACTATAAATCATACTAGCTCAACGTTTGTTTTTACAAATTAAAAACAAAGTGGTCTTCAACACTTACCCATTTTTTAATGATCTTTGACATGCAGTTAAAAACCACAAAAACATTTCAACTTCTACTTTACCTATGGTTGTGAATCCCTATTGAGTTTTTAAAGAGAAACAGGGTAGATAAACCTCACCGAAGGAAGATAAATTACAATATGCAGATTCAATAAGAGAAGTGTGCTAACAAAATACACTAAGCCTTTGGTGCCTCTAATTTTGGTTTACTTGAAGTTTTGTCTACCCATCTTGATTCCACCTATAACCATCTCTAACAAAATGCTCAAAGTCAACGGAAAATTTTATGTACCAACAAATCGACTCAAGATAAGCATTCTTTTCCCTATGTTTATTTATTTTATGCATGTACTAATTATGTATATTGAATGTCTCGTCTCATTTGTGTTATAGAACATGCTTGTTACCATTTATTTTATTTTTATTATTATATTACAACCCTTGCCTATTACAATAATCTATTACCTAAATACCAAAACTCTTACTTATTACCTTGTTAATGTTGTCTAGAAAATTCATCTACCCTTCTTTACAAATAGAGAGAGCATGTATATAAACATATTGTTAGACATATCACAATCCTTAGTCAATCTAACATATATAATTCATTGCGCAATAATGCCCTCTTGCCTATAATCTACAAACCACATTTGGATTGTCATGTTTGAAGTGTTAGATCTAGAACACCCTGCTACTTTTTACCTATTTAAAAAATTGTGTATGTAACGACCTATTTCCAAGCATAATATACCCACCACCATGCCTTAGTGTATAAACACTTACTAAATCCAATTATGTTTGTGATTATCTATCAAAGTTAATTGTTTCACATAGTTTTATTATTGAGTACGATATACATAAAGTTGTTGGCATAAATGGGGAATTTACACCATCGACATCCCATTGACCTCCCCCCAACAATTTTCAATGAGCAACACAGCTTGTCAGTCAAGTGGATGGCTGGAAAACTATGGAAGGACATACCTATGAAAATGTGGTGTTAAAAATTTTGCTAGAAGCCATACTTGCATTAAATATTTTCTTATTGCTTTGAAAACAAGCAAGCTTGTTTATTATAGCTACGTAATGCTAAGACCTCTATATATATGGGGGACATGTAAAGTTTTAAGGAAATAGAAGTAAAAATTGAAGGAGTTTTTTGTTTTGAATGTCGTAGCATTGACAAAAGTCTGAGTTTATTTTTTGTATGAATTTCAAACATTGGTGTAGCATTAGATATTTGTTGCCTCTACCCCTCCATATTGGTATCAGAGTGCAAAGGTTGAGTATGGGAGAAGACCCTGACAAATTGTGGGAAATCTAAAGACAGGGAGAGATCGTGACTGCAAGAGAGTGAAGCGTTAAAGGGAAGCATTAAAGGGACAATATAGTTTGCTGCCAAATAGAATTGAATTGGGTGTTGTTGCATGAAATTCCATCTAGAATACGAGTTTGTCATTGTCAAATTTGGAGGAAATATACGGGTGGATCGTTAATTTATCCGCTATCAAAGTTAGAGGAAGGGTACATAATTGAAGCATTGTAGTAATGAACATAACCATGACATTGATCATTAGACTCACATAGCCACAAATTCCTATTTTCAAAGGTAAGAACTATGATTTCTGATTTGTTAAGATGAAAACTTTGTTTTGTTCCCAAGAAGTTTGAGATCGTGTATAGATGGGTTTGTAAAACCCCAAGATCGGGCAACCTATCAGACTTTATTACAAGTTGAAAAAGACCAGCTTAGAAATAAAAATAAAAAGGATGCCAAAGCCTTGTTTTTTATCCAACAAGCAATGGATGAGTATATTTTCTTAGGGTTGAAACATCAACTAGATCTAAGAGGGCATATGATACTTTAGAAACTACATATCAAGGAACAACTAAGATAAATGTAGTTAAATTATAGACTCTTAGGAGAAGTTTTGAGAATTCTTATATGAAAGATTCTAAGTTTATAGACCAGCTCTTGAGTCAAATCATGAATATAGTTAATCAAATGAGATCAAAAGGATAAGAGATAGTTAATCAAAAGATTGTATAAAAGGTTCTTCAAAGACTACCAAGTTAGTTCGCTGATATTGTTGTTGTTATTGAAGAGTCCAAAGATCTAACACAACTATCCATAGATGCGTTGATGAAATCTTTGTTATACCACATATCCAAAATAAATATGAACAATAATTCCTCTTTAGAGAATGCATTTAAATCTCGGGGTTCATTCATCAAAGGTAAAGGAAGGTCAAGTTTCAGAGGCAGAGGTAGAAATAACAACCATAAAGGTGGAAGGAGCAATCTAGATCAAAGTGGACGGACAAATCAGAGTTTTAATTTTGACAGCTCCAAAGGATGTAGTAGCAGCAACCAATTCCAACAACAATCACAGAGGTTTTATAAATCTAATATTTAGTGTTATTATTATAAAAAATATGATCATTATGCAAGTGGACGGACAAATCAGAATTTTAATTTTGACAGCGCCAGAGGATCTAGTAGTAGCAACCAATTCTAACAGCAATCACAAAGGTTTGATAAATCTAATATTTAGTGTTATTATTATAAAAAATATGGTCAGTATGCACATGGGTGCAAGGAAAAACAAATAGATGTCAATAGACAATTCAAATTTTTCAAATATGTATGAAAGTAATCATTAGTCATTATTTATCACATGTCATGTTCAAGAGAGCTCCAATGATGTCTAGTTTTTAAATAGTAGGTGTAGTAATCATATGACAAATATAAATTTGTTTGCAAGTTTAGATAGTTCTGTGAAGACAGATGTCAAGCTAGGTAATGATAATAAAATCTCAGTTATGGGTAAATGTATGATTAATATTTTTACAAAATATGGTGAAAGAAAACATATCTCATATTTTTATTTTGTATTTGGATAGAAACATAATCTCATTAGTGTTGAACAACTTGTACATAAAAGATATAGAATTTATTTTAAAGATAGTGTGTGTACTATTCTAAACAAAATTTTTAATGACAGGTTGATTGCAAATGTTGAGATGAGGAAGAACTGAATGTTCCCACTCTGAATTAAGAATGAACGTCAAAAGATAGTCCAAGGAGAGCTCATTCAATAAGAAGCAAATTTCAAGGCAACATATTTAGACTAAACATGGCTCTGGCATCTAAGGTATGGATACTTTTATTTTGAAGGTTAGAATTTATTGCAAAAGAAGTAGATGGTTAGAGGATTGCCACTAATTAAATAGCTAACAAGTTCATGTGAGAGTTGTATTCTAACGAAACAACATAAGAAAAGTTTTCTTAAATGAATGTTTTACAGAGCAAGGACATCATTAAAATTTGCTCACATTGATTTATGTGGACCAATACATACTCTAGTGTTAGAAGGAAGTCTTTATTTTCTAATTTTTATTGATGATTTCAAAAAAAAAAAAACATGAATCTAGTTTTTCAAGCAGATTTTTGAAACTTTTGAAATATTCAAAAATTTCAAAATAATGATTAAAAAATAAAGTGGCTAGTACATCAATGTACTCAGGTCAAACAAAAGTAAAGAAAACAATTCTAATAAATTTTTAATTTTTTGCAAATATCATATAATTGAGATGCAATTATTACAAGATACACACCACAACAAAATGGTGTTGCAAAGAGAAAAAATAAAACAATAATAAATATGATCATGAGCATGTTAAAGACCAAGTATTTGCCTAATGAATAATAGACAAAAACAGTAGCATGTGGAGTGTATATTCTAAACAGATGATCTATAAAGAGTGTTAAGAACAAAATTTCATATGAAGCATGGAGCAACAAGAAACACAGTGTACCTCACTTATGAATTTTTGTATGTGGCATATACACGTACAAGAAAAAAACTAAATGATAAAGAAAAAAACTAAATGATAGAGACAAAATGTATTTTTGTTATTATAGTGAACGGACAAAAGCCTATAAATTGTACAATCTCATTACCAAGAAGGTAATTATTAGTAGATATATTGAATTCAAAGAAGAAGAAGCATGGAATGGAAGTGTTGATAAATCAATTACAATTGTAACAACAATACCTCAACATAAATAAAAATCAAAATAACAAAGTGTACAAAGTGGTCAGCGAAATCCACAAACATCAATAACAAATATTCCAACATGATACCTTCAAGAAGTCGATTCAAGAGAGTTGAGAACACTAAAGAATTTTATACAAGGTAAATCATCAAAGCCATGTAAGCCATCTTACTCTAAATTCACAAATGATGAATTTGATCCTACACTAGCTACTTGTGGATCTGATCATACACTAGCCACTCTAGAAACTCAATATAAAAGTAAGAAAACAAGAAGTTTGAAATAAATTTATGATCAAGAAGAAAAAAATTTAGATCTATATTCAAATTTTACTTTACTTGCTTATGATCTTGTATATTTTGAAGAAACAGTTAAAGAAGAAAATTAGATCAAAACTATAGATGAAAAGATATATTCCATTGAAAAGAATGAAACATGAAAACTAATAAATCTATTTGAAAGTAAAATTTGCATATGATTCAAATGAGTCTATAAGACCAAGTTCAATGCAGAAGACAAAGCTGAAAAATATAAAATAACATTAGTAGCAAAAAGTTATTTAGTGTGTGGATATGAAAACAAAGTATATACACTGAAGAAAGCTCTTTATGATCTCAAACAAGTACCGAAAACATGGTATAGTCAAATCAATTCATACATGATTAGGAATGGATTCAATAGAAATAACAATGAATCTACATTGTATACAAAGATCAATGAGCAAAGTCAATTATTGATTGTGTTTATATGTTAATGATTTAATCTTTACTAAAAATTTATTTATAAATATGTTCAAAACAACCACAAAAAATGAGTTTGAAATGATAGATTTATGATTAAAATAATATTTTATAAGCATTGTAGTTCAATCAAATAATGACATTTTCATTTATCAATCCAAGTATAGCAAAGATGTGTTAAAAAGATTTAAGATAAATTGCAATCCAACATCAATTCTAATAGCCATAGGAATTAAACTCAGCAAAGAAGACAAGGGATTCAATAGTGATCCAAAAATGTACACAAAAAACTCATTGAAAGTCTAATGTACCTCACAGCGACAATGTCAATATAATGTATGGTGTTAGTCTAATTTCAAGATTTATGAAATCACCGAAAGACACATTGACAAGTTGAGAAAATGATATTGAGATATATAGAAAGAACAAAACATGAAATATTATATTCCACAAATAATGATTTTAATTTGATTGATTATACTAACAGTAATTTTACAGAGAGCACAAATGATAAGAAAACTACTTCTGAATATGTTTTTCACTTTAGATCAGTAGTCTCATGGGCATCAAAGAAACAACTTATTGTAACAATTTCATCAACTGAAGCGAAGCATGTAACAGCAACATCAACACAGTTTGGATGCATAGATTTTTTTCAAATTTATTTCATGGTCAAAAACATTCAACACTAATATTTTGTGATAACAAATCAACAATTACATTATTGAAAAACTATGTCTTTCACAAAAGAAACAAACATATTGATACAACGTACAATTTCATCATAGAATTAATGAATAATGAAAAAATCTATTTAGAATTTTGTAAATCTAAAGACAAATTGGCAAATGTATTCGTAAAGGCATTATCAAAAGAGAATTTTGAGCATCCAAGTCTAAATTTGAGCATCATAGATGTTGAAGAAGCTAGTGGTAGGAATTAAAGGAGATTGTTGGCATAATCAAATAATTTCCACCATTGATATCCCATCGACCTATCGATAGTTTTCAAGGAGCAACACAATTTGTCAATCAAGTAGATGGCTAGAAAACCATGGAAGACCATACCTATGACAATGTGGTGTTGAAAATTTTGCCAAAAGCCATACTTGCATTAAATATTTTCTAATTGCTTTGAAAACAAGCAAGTTTGTTTCTTGTAGCTACATAATGATAAGACATATATATATATATATATATATGTCTTATCATTATATATATATATATATAGCTACAAGAAACAAACTTGCTTGTTTTCAAAGCAATTAGAAAATATATATATATATATGAGGTACATGTGAAGTTTTAAGGAAATAAAAGTAAAAAAATGGAGAAATTTTTGCTTGTTGTTTTGAATGTCGTAGCATTGACGGATGTCCGTGTTTATTTTTTGTATGAATTTCAAACATTGGTGTAGCATTTGATGTTTGTTGCCTCTGCCCCCTCCTTAAAAAAACAACTACAGATGGATGATCCAATGCCACTTTTAAAACATTAAACAAGATAGAAAGATAACCATATCCAACTTCACAATCACCTACCAAGACAAACACAATCTCGTTAATAGTAACAAGTTGAGAGGGTGCACATAAGTCCATAAGAATTTTGAGAGATTGGATACAAAAGCTTGTCTGAAGCTTGAGGAGGTTGTCTAGATGTTTTCCATCATTTTCGCTTCTTGGTGTAGCCACATATCAGTTATATCTCGAGTTACAGATCATTGCTAACAATGAAAAATCGACAAATTAATTCCAAGAAATCTTAATATGCTGGAAAATTACGCCCTGCGCCCTGAATATAGTAATTACTACTTAACAGGAATGTTAAAGGTAACCAACCCAATTCTGTGGCAACTAGTTTAAATTTTAATCAAAATTTTGCAGCAAATCTTCAACGTGCCAAGATATGCCAAAATGATACCACTAATGTGAGTGTTGCAGTGGCTAGTCAAAACTCGAAGCTTCCGTGAAACTTGAGTCACAACAGTTTTTAAAGAATAAGAAATGAAATTCGAAGTGGTATATGTCGCTACCGAATAATGCACCACATCAATGGGGAAGGTGAACTGGAGCACTTCTACAACTGACTATTATCCATTTGATCTACTTTGGAGGCATGCGTACGTTAAATGTCTGCATGTATGTTAAAATCCCTTGAACTCCCATTCTCATCGTCCTTTATTCCTAGTTATCAGATCTAAACATCTTCCTCGCATGCACGATAAATGTTTTAGTCATTACACACAGATCATACTATTCATGAAGAACAATGCTTCAGGATTTCCCCATGGTAGTGGAAAGGTAAAAATTCCAAAAAATAGAACAAGACGACATGAATGCCACACGTGCTTGAAGAGGTACAACCCTGAAAACAATAGAAACAAACGCATCAGTTTTGGAATGCATATATTTCAAAGTTAAATACATCAACGTAGGCATAACCAGCTTCCACAACAGTGATATGGAAGTGACAATTGAATGAAAGCTGCTGTATGCTTCCTACAAATGAGAAGTACAATATATATTTTTATAAATTCAGCAGGGCCTGCTTATAATGAAATGCTAGAAATGTAGGTCTAAACTCTATATTTAGGGAATTTTACCCAAAATTCAACAAGCTGACAGGAGTCCAAAACTTCCATCCTGCAAAATAGAAACTATGACTTTGCAGAATCTAAAAAAATTATTGATATCAAGGGCGAAAAAGTAAAGTCTTTTCACTCGCCCTTTAAAAATGATAATTTGACTCACCGTAAACAAGTGTAGGGATTGCATCCTTTTGATACTTATTAGGAAGCTCTTTGAGCTTCCCTTGCCATAGGCTATTCCATGCAAAAACAACCGCAATCACACAAGGACCAAGTACAATTTGATTCAAGGTGACCTGCACAGTTGCACTTGAATGAAATCATAAATTAATTGAAATAGATGTATTTTCTCCTAAGGGAAACATGCTAAGTCCAGGAAACAGTTGGAACCTTTTCTATTTGATAGTCACAAATAAGATTTATTAACCTACAGAAACAAGACCATTTCTGGGCCAAAACATGATGGTCACTCCTATAATGAGGAAAATGCCAATTAAGGAAAAACTCTTACCTTTACAGAGAGGTTTCTCAAAGATTGCTCAGGAAAGGCCCTATCAAGTACCTCATACCACACCTGTGAACCTGGGCCATACAGGAGAAATCCATACGTTGTCATCCGCAGAGCCCTTAACCAGTCATGTTTTATCAAGCTTGCGACCACAATATCCTGTGTACAGCTTTTGCATAGGAGGTCAGGTTATGACAAGAAACATGTCATGAGGCTAGCTTCTGAAATCATACAACATGTTAGATCTAGTAAAGTTTCAAACTAAGACCACAGTTGATTCATCCATAAGTATAAACTTAAAGCAGAGACACCAAGAGAAATGGGATATGGGTATGGGACGTCATTTCAAAACATGGCACAGGAGTATATGATTGAGGTTGTGGGCCATAGCTATAGTAAATTTAAATATGGTCATCAATAGATGTGGTAAGGGTACGGGGATGGGGTCCTCGTCCCTGAGCCTGAGTTTCCTGAAAACAATGGTATAAAGAACAGCTACCCCAACAAACACTAAATAGGAGATAAATGCTTGAAGAACTTAGAAGTCCTGGTTTGGAACATATGGTAAAATAATAACGGTAGATGGCCCAAAGACGGCAAATGTTGCCAGTATTACAATCAAGGAAAAATATGAAATTGGACAATTTGCAATCAATCAAAACATGTAAGTCTAGATTTAAAGCATACACTCCCTTGATTGATCCCATTACATTATCTTGCTTTTCACTTTCAGTAAAATTTTCTGGCATTAGCAGCTGTCGAACATACACCATAAGTTTCTAAACTACACTTTTTATGAATGTAAAAAACCTGTTCATTCCAATTATTCAACCTTTTTATACTTACCCTAGAAGTAAATACTAATTTTCATTTAGTGTGCCTCACCACTAAGCACAAACCCCAGATTTACCACAGAGAGCATAAAGAGATAACGGCAGAAAATCTAAGGATGATTGAAATCAGTTCAGCCAAAGAAATATCATAAGCTTGTACAAATTATAAATTTATTCAATTAATAAGAAATAAGCTAGAGAACCAACCAGCTAAGGTTAGAAAATAATTTATTAAGATAAAAATGTAACCTGAATATACTTGGCTCCGATTCTCTTCACAATGAGTTAACATACAAATTACAAAAGGAAGAGAATTGCTTGTGACAAAGTATTTTTTACCATCCATTGATTCCTATATGAAGAAAGCCCTCGCATGGTGAAAAAATGTCTTTTGTCAGTTTTCTTAATCTTCAAAATGCCACAAAACTTGCTCAGTGTGGTTATTTTGGGGTGTGACTTTTCAATGAAAGTGTGCTTTTCAATGATTAGCAATGTATTATATCTTGTTATATTAATGAAAGTGCGCTTTTCAATCAAAAAATGCTAAAAAACCAATTTGGTTCTCAATCTTTAAGAACTTTAGAAAAGTATGTTGCAGACACTTTTACTAAAAAAAACAGTAAGGCACAAATCAATTATTGTCTAGGAGAGAAAAATACAAATAACAGTATTAATTTTATAAAGCTGTGATTTCAGCTGCATTTTCTGCCAAGAAAATCAAAAGATCTGCAGCTGGGGCACTAGATGGCAACAAAGACAATGTAGGCCAAAAAGGCATGCAAAAAAGGCAGGAGAAAACAAGAACGTGATGGCTATAAGCAGTAAGCACTAAGAATGGAGAAGTTATCACACAATAGAAATCGTCTGTTAGGTAAAAGGAAATTATTGCCATTAGACAGTTCCTGCATACAAATGATAATTCGGGCCATCCAAACAATGCAGGCTAAACAAGAGAAGGGAAAAGGAAGCTGGGACCATAAACAAAAATTTGTGACCACACTCGAGATACAGATTAGCAAATAAGAATGGGGACATCTATGACCAGTTTGCCTAGTCACAGTGGATTTCTTGCTTATCCCAACAGGTTTCTACTGAAAGAACAATGGTAGTTACATATTTGCTAAAGGGTTTTCAAAGCATGGCTAGTTTAAGTTTTTCTTCTTTTTCTTTTTTGCAAGCATGCATCTTATATTTCCTTGTACAATAGGTAAGTTACATAGTTAAAAATCAATTGACAGCAAAAATTCAATAAATGGTCCTATACCAACCTACACGTGAAACACCTAACTCCAAACTCCCATATTGAGAAATTCTATACTGGTGAAGGAGCATCCAGGTCAGATGGCAATCTTGCATCACTAAAAACATGTTTTTGTTGGTCAATAAAGTGGTGATCAATTCTGGTGTTTGAACTTTGTTTTTGAACTCCGAAAATTATAGTTACCAAATCTGGTCGGATCCTTATTTTTTGGCTGGCCCGGATAAGTTCGGGCTGGGTTGGCCCTAATTTCTTCAATTTTTTTTTTTTTTTTTTTTGTAAGTTTTCTGCAGGAAAAAAAACCCAGCAACCATAAATATTATATAATACAAACATTTAATATTACGTTAATAATGTTTTTCATTGTATTTGTTAATTTTGCATATTTATAAAACTATAATCTCTCTCTCTCTCTCTCTCACACACACACACACACACACATTCCGGACCGGATTTTTCATAGCTTTTTCAAGAATTCCAGATTTTTGGATTTTGTTGCCCTCATGAATGGATCTAGATTTCTGGACTTGGTAACTATGCCGAAAAGGCCCACATTCTAGGAATAAGGCACATGAAGACGTAGTGAAGGTTGTGAATTTCAGAGAAATGCCAAGACAAACCAAGAATAATTTTGATGTGCATTTGTGCTCTTGAAGGTGGGTGCATCATCAGATTTTAAATTATAATGTTTTATTGTAATTTAAGGCATTTTACCTCCATGTAATTGCAAACAAGGATAGTTGAAATAAATAGGTGGGAGATGGATCTTGGCAACATCTAATCCAAGTTTGAAGCACGTATTGATGGTAGTAACATGATGCAAAAAACAAATCTTAATCACATTGTTTGCAAAGAAGACAATCCCGTTTTACCTCATGTTGGGCATTTTTAAAGGCGGGAGGCACATTGTAAAGCCAAGAGACATTTCAGCTATCACAGCGGCATGATGGATGGTGTTTTGACTGTATACAACATGGAAAAGCAGCATAAATCCGAGCTACCTTCACCAAAAATGAAAAATAAGGCATTTTTCTTAAAGAAGACATTTTTCTTAATGTTTTAGGGAATTTTTGGCAAGGAGGGAGGAAACATGTGGAAGAGGTAGGGATTGAAAGAGGAATGACGAACGGTCCCTAATGGACCCAAGAACACTCGGCAAATCTGATCTTGAGTCTTGAAATAAGGAGGAAGAAGAAAACAACAAAAGCGAGGAGGAAAAAAACATGGCTTGGAAGCAAGGTTGTGAAGGTTAGAGAGTTTGGGAAACTTTCAAAGGGCGCCCGAGGTATCAAAAGAAAAGTCTTGGCATGTAGATGGTGAATCTATAGCCAAATGTGAGGTTCAGACATCCTCCTACGTGTGCAGCCCTGTTTTAGCAAAACAAAGGCATTTGGGTGAATTGAAGGGTATAGAGTTTGGAAAGGTTCCAGGTGAAACGATGGGCACGTTCCTTCTTGGCTTTTTGTTTTATTGAATAATCCACCTTCAATTTTAGAACAACAATTTGTTCGCATGGAATTTTAATTGTTCATTTCGAGGCTAAGTGTTTGTAAAAATGTCTGAATTCAAAGTTTTGCTGTCATCATTCAATGAAAGAGTGCCAAGGACTGCTGTAGATTGAATTGGGGTGCTTTTGGCCTGAGAATGTTGGTGTAGGAGGTTGAAATCTGATTAATGAGCATTTTCAAAATTTCTTGTATGCTTTTTAAAGGCTAAAAACATGGTTTTGTAGCATTAATACTCGTTACTTTCAGCTGGGTTGTTCATAAGTTTAAATGAATGCTCATATTGTTCTTGCACATAGTGAGAGAATTATTTTGAGTACCCATACAGCATATTCCTCTCTTCTTTCAAACAAATTTAAAATTTGTTGCATTTAGCAAGCATTCCAGTTAAAAAATTCATTAATTCACATATTTTCTGAATTTTGTGCAAGTGGCCACCAAAGGAGTTGCAATAGCATGAATTGGGTATGAAAAAATGGGGAAGCCTTTTTTGGGCTGCTAGGACCCAGTTGTCATTCATTTGTCCCCTGACATAAACTGCATCATATACCTTTGCTGAAAAATTCATTCAAACTGACATTTGAAAAGCTAGTTCTGAATGAGAGACTCAAAATTCTCTTTTAAGGAGACTAGAAGAATCCTCATTAAATATACCTCTGCATCTGCATCTCCAAAGCTAATATATTCCGACAATATGAATAATTCCCAAAACCCCTCCCATGCTGCCGACTGGTCCATTATATACCCAAAATAACTCCCTTCCATAAGAGTGAGCAAACAAATAATGTGGCATATTCAGAGCACTTCCATTCTCAAAAGGAACAGGGTACTCCGCACTGCACAATCATCGGTGAGTCCAAATAAGTTAAGCCTGGCTTTAGCTAGTAAGATGTGGCCATAAGCTAGGTAACTGTTGACAATTCGTCCACAGGACAAACTGTCTCTTGCCATTCGGGAAATTCACATCTCCGTCCAAGGAAAGAAAGAATACATTGGGAAAGAATGCATTGTTTTTTCTTTGGTAAGGGCCTTTGCTACAACAAGAAAAAGCCGTCCGAAGGAATGGTTCATCAAAGAAGGCTTCTGCTAAGGACATAACTTCGGAGAAGTGCTAAGGACATAAGTCCACAGGAAATAACAAAGGAAAGAGCCTAAGACAAAGGAAGTAATTCCTTCGAACTTTTTGTCCGAAGGAATACTTCGGAGAATCCAAAAGTCCACCCAAAAAAGCAAGGAAAAGCCAAGTAATAATTTCTTCGGACTTTTTGTCTGAAGGAATTCATTCAAACAAAAGTCCAAAGAAAGCCGAAGGAATAAGTCCGTGGAATTGCAAGGGCTTTGGAAGGCAGAAGAGGGCAAAACAAGAAACCTGAAGGGCAAGATACCCTTCAGAAGGGTCATTTTCAACAATCCCGAAGGTCACCTACCCTTCAGAAAGGTACATGTCAAATTCGGGACCCCTGCAAAAAACCCAGGTGCCCTACAATTTTTCCGACAAAGGCACAAGTGAGGGACAGAAGCCCTTGCGGAGGGCACTTGGTTGGTGCTTGGACCCTTGTAAAAAATCCGAAGGGCATTCTCAGCAGAGTTAAAAAAGACAAGGATTAATTCCTTCGGGCTTTTTGTCTGAAGGAATTCCTTCGGACATAAAGTCCGAAGAAATTCGGAAAATTACAAAAAAGACAAAGTCCGAAGAAACAAATGAAGAAGGCAAAGACGAAGGAATAGCTTCGGACAAAAGTTCGAAGAAATTCGGAGTAAGCCAAGGAAGACAAGCCCGTGGAGAAAAGCCGACGAGGTAGACCAAAAAAAAAAACAAAGGAAACCTTCGGACAAAAAGTCCGAAAGAATTCCTTCGAAATTTTTGTCCGAAGGATTAATGCGGCAAAGAATCCCGAAGGAAATAAGGCAAAAGATGAAGCTAAGAAAGCCGCAAGGAAATGAAAGGAGAAAACATAGAATTGCAGCCAGAAAAGCCGAGGGAAATAAAGCCAGGGAAAAACAAAAGTCCGTAGGAACAAATTCGGGATAATTGGCAAGTATAAAGCCGAAGGAAATCAAAGGTAAAGTCAACAAGAATTCCGAAGGAAATAAGAAGACTAAGGGGCTTGACAAAAAATAAGCCCGAGAAAACGCCAAAGGGTGATGTCCTGCGAGACGTCAAATTTTGACCGCGGGAAGTAACCGTTGAAACAAAGGTAAAGCCAGAATTCTGAAAGAATTAAACCACAGGAAGTTGACCTCAGATTAAGCGACAAGAAGTTGAAAAAAGGCCAAACGGAGGAAATATAGACCAAATATAGACAAAATACATCCAAATATAGAACCCCGCCAGAAATAGACATGAACAGGTAGACCAGAATAGGATAAAATGCATGCAAGCAAGGGTTGTTTTCGATCGACCGGTCAAAGCTTCAATTGACTAGTTGTTGAAGTCCTGCTCATCCCCAGATCAACTCATGCATCCGAAGGTCCAACTCAGCTTCAACCTGAGTTCCAAATTTGAACATCGAGTTGACTGTTCTAGATTTAGAGTTGACTAATTGTTAAACGCCACATCTACCAGGAGTTTCCCATGCAAAGGAGAATGATCTCTTCGTCCAACTCAGCGTATCAAACGGCCAACTCAGCCTTTCAAACGTTCCAACCCGGCATCAAGTAGCTCACGTAGAGTTCTAAAAATGACATTGGCATGGATCTCCATGCAAAGAGAGGTGGGCGGTTCAGAACAAAGACAAGTTCACTTCCTCAAGTGCAAGAAGCTTCATGCAAAGACAAAGAGAAAACATATTTTATTGAAAGGCCAAGTCTGCCTTGAGTTAATCTAAGTTAATCCTTCTCTTCAATTTTTCAACGCCAATCTTTGGCTCTTGTAATTCTCTATAAAATGGCTTTCAACCTTGATTAAAAAAAAAATCATCCCTCTCTTGGCTAGACCAGACTCTGTCATTGGTGAGTTGTGTAACCTCTTCAATCAATAGGACTGTACTTTCAGATTTCAAGTGTTGGCATAGTGTATATTCATTCAGCAATTTGCTTATGTGGTAGATTTCTCTCCTTTCCCAAATTTTGATTCGTACCTAGTTGCTAACTTACCGTATTATGCAGGTCATGTTAAGTGTTCTTTATGTCTTTTGTTGATGCTGTAAGTGGATGTTAGGTGGCTGCAAAGTGTCTTGTATCAGACCTCTCTCCATCGTTTTCCCTCATGTTTTGGTCATTGGATCGAACCTCTTCATGAAATATTTATGCATAAGTGATTGATTGAAATCAAAGGTCTTCATTTTCCCTTGTTTGTTCAGTGTTCTAGGTTACAAGTTGAGTGGATCAATCTTTTGGTGTATCACCTTTATTACGTAGGATTTCCCCTTAAAGTTTCCTTCTCCCTTTTCCATGGTAGTCCGCAGCATAGAGTAGAGATCCTCATTGATACATATTACAAGAACCAGCCTTCTCTGGAGGTTCTTCTCACCGTTGAGGCACACACCCTCGTGAGAAGATCCCATTGTTTCAACCGGATAGAGGACTAGCCATTTCATGCACGTCTTCGATTCAGGGCGCAGCTCCAGGTTGACAATAGTAACGACCCAAGATTTGAAGGCAACTTTTATCTTCCATATTTCTTAGCCTTTCTTAACCCATATTAAGTATCATGCAAGGCACATCTTAAGTTAAGTCTTTGGGCAAGGCTCTGGCGGGAACGAATCCTGTTGGAGAGAAAGCTAGGCTTGCAAGAAAGATTTACCATAGCTCCATCTCCATTCATTCCCAATTGGTCTTAGAGAGTCCAACTGCATTTTATAAAATTTGAAATGGGGATCATATTACACAACACAAGTAAAATAGGCTTATCAGAAGCACGAAGCCTGAGATCTATCCATGGTGGAGTTGCATGGGAGTGGATATGAATACCAATAAAGGTGCAGTATCTGATATGGACATAGAATATTTTTAGAGAACTTAGGCTACAATATAGATAGGATATAACTTATATAAAATTAGATGCGGGAAAAACCATAATAGATTAAAAAATCAAAACAGAAATTTCTCAGCCAAAAGCAGAAAATGCATGTATGATGAATGAAGATTTGTGTCTCTTTTTATAAAAATCAAGTGTTTTTTCCCTTTATTTAATAGTTTTATAGGCTGCTTTGTGTTTTATTTTAAATGTGGGATATGGCCTAGATATTGTACTGGCCATGATGGATACTGATACTGGCCATACATTGGTCCATGACATGTTTTCTGCCTCCAGACAATACCCTCATGAGTGAAAAGTAAAACCTCTCTTTACCAACAAACAAAGGGAAAAGAGATGAAGAGAACCAAGAAAGTAAGGAATGTATAGCCCAACTTCAACGCCACTAATATGGTCACCTAAGCTATATGTTAATGAATTAATGAACATGAAAAGGAGGCTCAAAGACTTAGAAACAAAGACACAATATGACGACAGCAAAATGAAAGAGGTTATAGATTTTAATTGGAAACTTGTAAGAGAGAATAAAATACTCAAGGAACAAGTAAACAACTTACAGAACAACATGGAAGAGGGGTAGCAAGAGTTGACGTAGATAAAACAAGCTTTAAAGCATTTGAAAACAGTAGAGGAAAATAAGCCAAAAGTGGATGAAAGAAAGAATGCATCACAAACAAAAGAATCCCCATCCGCTATTGCAAATATAGAAGTAAAAAAAAGTCACATGGAAGTCCAACATGGGAAGACCAAGTCTTGGGCTCAAGTAGTAAGAGGACCTTTAGATGACCAGGGGGAAATAATCAAAAAACAGATCAGAATGCAAATAAGAGACAAACATGATAGATATCATAGGGCTGCAAACATCAGTATTAGAAGATTGAAAGACTACAGTGAGAATTAAAATACCAACAAATTAACAATAGACTTCTTGGCAGACCAACTACACTGGACAGGTCATATTTACCAGGGGTAAAAAAAGGAAAATGGACAGGAGAAGGAAAGGACAGACATGTAAGAGTTGCCATGAAAAACACGAAAGACAAAAACAAAATATTAAGGAACAAAAGGTCTCTTACAAGGACACACATCTCTACCTAGATGAAGATCTAACCCCTACGCAACAAGAAGCAAGAAGGAAAGAATGGGAGAAGGTGAAAGCAGTAAGAGATGCAGGAAAATGGTCATGGTTACAAATGGAAGAGCCAAGTTAGCCATCGAATTACACATAAGAAATATGGACTCAGGGCCCCCTAAGAGCACTTGATCTTGGTAAGCTGGAATTGTAGAGGCTACCCTTGGAGAAGAGGCCCTGGATGGGCCCACTACAAAGGGAAATGACATTATCATTCTTACTGAAACCCATGAGCATGAAGACTCCAAAGTTCCATATTTTGAAAGATATAAATATATCAGTTTGGAATGAAAGGACTAAAAGTGACAGGGGACATAAAGGGGTTATGGTGTTAATCAAAGAAATATGGTGTGGAATTATTAAAGTCGAGAAAGATGACCCACATAAACAGTACATATGGCTGAAAATAATAAAAAACGAGTTAACAATTAGGTTTGTTGCTTGCTATTTTGCACCGAGAGGCTCAAAAACATATAAGAAGAGGAAGTTAGATTGTGAAGACTCTTATGCATCACTAGAAAGTGACATTTTGGTATTCAGCTCCTTAGAAGTCTTGATTATAGGGGATTTTAATGCGCGGACAGCAAACAACCAAGCTCTCGATTTGAGGAGTGAAGAGGGAGTGAAAAGCAATTCATTATGGTTAGACAAAGAAGAAGACTAGCATTGGGAAAGGAAGTCACAAGGTGGCAAGGAGTTACATATTATGGAGCAAAACTATTGGGACTATGTAGTTTGTATGACATGGTTATATGCAATGGCATAAGAACATGGCCGAATTCAGGGAATATCACTTGTAAAACTTACGATGGTCAAAGTATGGTAAACTATGTTATTTGCTCACATAGCTCTATCCCGCGATCGATGAATCTTGAAGTTGGGGACTGCCCTATCGAGATGAAATCAGAGCACAATCCAATATATGTTAAATTCAATATGCACATAAATCATCAAGGAGGACAAGACCACCACAAGCAAAAAAAGAGACCCCTTCAAGGTAGAATCCTCATGACTTAGGAGAATTGATAACTCTTCAAAGTAGCCCTCAAACAATATTTTCAAGAAGGAAAGAATAGTACTTCATCTATGGACAGTGGTCCAACAAATAGCAATATGTTGATTTCCTTAATTAAAAAGACTCTCAATACATGCAAAAGAAGTAGACCTAAGAGTGGAAGTGCAAATAGTTTTTCGGCAAATTCATGGTATGATGAAGAGTGCAAGGCAGCAAAGAGAACTTTTAGAAGTCTTGGAATGACCAAAGAAAACAAAAAGGCTTATAAAAGAATGATTGGTAAAAAAAAAAACTACATGTGCGCAAAGAGAAAAGAATTAAATTCTCTTGGAAAACATAATCCCAAAGACTTTTGGAGGGAACTACAACAAAACAAGGAACAAACAAAGAACAATAATACAGATACCCAATGGTTAGAGTACGCAAAACTACTCTATGAAAGAGTCTAGGATAAAGATAACCCTCTTGTAATAAACACAACAACTAAGATTTTTTCTACAAAAAATATCACTAAGGGCATAAAAAAACCAGCAGGCAATAAAGCACAAGACATAGATGGGATGCAAGTTAAATATTTAAAGTGGGGCTTAGACACCCTCACACCACACATCTAAAGTATATTCAATGGTATCATTCAGGAAGGCTTCCTGGCAGATTGGTTGACTAGTGTCGTTATCCCTCTCTATAAAAGTGGGGATATCAATAATCTATCTAATTACTGAACTATCATGGTCAATCCCCTCCTTGGAAAGTCATTAGAGCACAAAATCAATAGTTGGGCAGAAAAATGGGGTAAAAGGGCAAAAGGTCAAGCAGGATTTAGGTCGAAGCATTCTATTATCAACCACTGCATCACTCTTAGGCACTTGATCAAAAAAGTACAGGATACTTAGGGAGAAGAATCTTTTTGTTGCTTTGTTGACATTAAAAAAGCATTTGACACGATTCCTAGAAGTAAACTCTAGAGTAAAATGGAGGAGCTTGGAATTCCAGATGAATATAGAGCGACAGTGCACAGACTTTATGAGCATGTCAAAGCCAAAATCAGAACAAGTGACGAAATCCCAAAATGCTTTGAAAGCGACATTGGAGTCAAACAAGGATGTCTTCTATCCCCCACCTTGTTTGGACTAGACATTGATAAACTAGAATAATGGATAGATAAAGCTAAGAGAGAGGGCGTCCACCTAGCTAGTTATGTTATAAAATTACTTTTATACGCAGATGATCTTACTCTAATTGCAAAAACAGCCCATAGTTTGAGTGAACATTTGAAATCTCTATAACTCTTTTGCCAAGAGGTGGGAATGCAAGTGAACACTAGTAAAACAAAAGTCATGATCTTTTCTTTATGGAGAAAAAATAAACAAATTGAGTTCTTTTTTGAAGGCAACCCGCTAAAAGTAGTGGAAGAATACAAATATCTCAAGCTTGACTTCCACAACAAGCTTAGTTGGGAGACCTACAGGGCAAAAAGAATCCAAAGAGGTTGGAAGGTTTTATACTCACTACAAAACATATATAGGAATGCAAAATTTGGGATTGAAAAACCAAGAAAATCTTGTTCAGACTACTTGCCACATCAGTGGTCCTATATGGATGTGAAGTTTGGGGTAGAAATGTGTTTGATCTAAATTGGAGACAGGGAGAGAATCCAAAAACATTTAATCACAAGCAGTCTCAAAGTCAAAGCCTCAATTCCATTTGAGATTCTATTAGCCGAAACAAGTGCTTTTCCATTGAAAGCATCGACAATAACTCGGACTTTAAGTTATTTTAAAAAAGATGCAAAGTATGAAGAACCATCGATGACCCAAAATGGTAATCGAAAAAAAGCTAAGCAAAAAGAAAAACACATGGATGAAACAAAACAACAAATGAATGAATAAATGGGACATCAACATGTAAGAATGTCCAAACACCAATGACGAAATAAAAAATATGTGAGAGAGAAGTTCAGGGCAGTCATGTGGGCAAAGCAGCTAGGACAAAAGAAAGCATACTACATCAAAGAGTTTAATCCCACATGAGAGCACAAAGAAAAGACATACATAGGGGCAAAAATCAAATGGAAAGCAAAGATGTTGATTGCACAATTGAAGACTAGCTTGCATCATCTTAGATGTGAAACCGGTAGATGGATAGTACCCAAAAAAGAATGGGAAACAAGAATATGTTTATTTTGTGACAAGAGAGTAGTGGAGACAAAATAACACTTTATTATGGAATGTGCAGACTATAATGACATCTACATCAAGTACAAAGACAACTTAAGGGTTGACAGCGTAGTTGATTGTTTGAAGAGGAAAAATTAAATAGAACAAGTTTTTTAATCAAGATCTATAGTAGAAGAGTTAGCATCAAGAAAGGGTTTGAAATTTTGCATGACTAATAGGACAACCCTTGTGTCGGAAGATAGTGTTAGCACATAACAACTTTGTTACAGCTCTTGGTCCCACAGATTGCTCGATCTCGTGGACGTTATTAAAATATTTCATTCATTCATTCAAAACTCTCTCCACTCTATCCCTTTGTTATATTTATGCATTTATTTTTTTTACAAAATTAAAATGATAAAAAATATATTCTATTGTTAGAACTTTTAAAAAAAACCCTTTTTTTAACTTTATCTATTAGTGAACTTTAAAAAAAATCTTTTTTTTGAACTTTATCTATTGGTGAACTTAAACCCAACTTTATTCATTTGCAAATTTAAACTATACTTTATCCATTTACACATTTAAACCAAACTTCATCCTCATCAAACGGAACTCAAAAACTTGTGACTTAGCACGGCAAGAGTATTAAGACAAGTGGCAGGCATCAGTCGGTTACTTACCACTCAATATTAAAGTTGCATAAAGAAGAAGAAGAATTATGCGCCATTCAAATATAAATGAGGGGACAACAATTATATTTAATTTCTCTATTTGCAGGCAATTCTATGAAATAAGTGTTGAAGAGTGCAAATAGGAATAGAGCATAAGATTAGGGTAAAAAACAAATATAGAAACGGAAGGTTTGCATTCAATTTTAGGTCTGCCCCAAAGCAAGCGGCATATGAATAAACGATAACTCTACCACAATAGATACCCTGGAATCTAACTAAAGTGTATGTATATTTTTGGAGTGCACCCCAATCTTACATTAAAATATATATTTATTTTTTAAACATAAAAATAGAAAGCTCTGACCTTAATTTTGGAGGTGCTTGGATTCGGAGTGTTCAAACGAGTTTTGTTGGGATCTCTGAACTGAGCAAGAGTATCTCCTGCAAGAGCAAGCGAGGCTGCTGTCATGGCTGACTTCATAGGAAATCGCCATTGCTGTCGTCCTCCTCCTCCTGTGTTAGCATTTATTTCATTGCCACTTGCAGGCCTATGTTTGTGATTTGATTTGGGCGAATGCTGCCACCCAAAATAAAAATTTCGATGTCCTCCAAATGTAATAGCTCCCATTTCAATTCAAGAATAAGCAGTACAGATTTCAAGACTCAAATAGGAGCAATTTTTTTTTTTTGCGGGGGGGAGCCGGCACTGGGCAGGACGAGGGGGTATTTATTGGAATTTCATGGGAGCAAAATTTTTAGATCGGTCATTTCTGGGGAATTGATGGAAGCAATTTGTTCTAGTAATTTTTCCAATTTCGAGCATTCTTTTTATTGCATCTATGACACTTAATAATGGATTCACAGTTTTAATTAAGGCACATGTGTATTTGTGAGAGTATTTGTTAGATATTGGTTAAAATTAGGTGTTATTGGTATGTCATGTTTTTTTTTTTCCATATTTTTGTAGTTCTTTTTAAAAATGTATTCAAACATTTCCAAGATTGTAAGTGTTTTGGGACTCTTAGATGTTTTAAGGGTTTGTGGTCTCATGATATCTATTTTTTTCATTATTTGATGTCGATCGCATGTCATATGGTTTTAATTTGAAATCAAGTCATCTATAAATGCATGGGCACTTTAGTATATTTAGACATCTAGAGATTATTTGAAAGAGCATCTAGTATTTATTGTCAGAACAATTTATTACAAGCATTCTAGAGAAATCAAACAAACATATTGAAAGCATTTATTGTGGCACTATAGTTCATATTAGTGGTGCATTGCATTATACTAGTTTGTTTCATTGAAGAATCATTGCAATTCTTGGAGTGTTGTTTTCAATATTCACGAAATTTTAAAAAGCTTAGTGATTCTCTTGTGTAACATAAGTTCCAAAACACATTTTTTTCTTAACATTTTCAAGTCTATCTACCCAATTGAGGTTTGAAGAATAAGTGCAATTTCATAGTGATTATGCAAAGTTGCAGAAAACTGAGCAAGGTTTTTGGAGCCTAGATTTGACAAGCATAGTCATAAAAAATGTTTGACTTCCTTGACACTTCCTAAAACCATTCTCACTATGATTTTAGGACAAAAACAAAACTTGACGATTTGGACAAGATCTTCTATTCACCACAAGTTTTCAGGGTTCTCATTATCTTGCCACAAACCCTGTCAAACTTCAAAGATTATCTCCAAATCTCACAATAATCAAGATACTTTTGTAAACCCTCTTTTCGTCATGTATTGCTCTTGTTTTGGAAAATTAATTAGGTATGATTTATTATTGTACATATATTTAGGCCTAGTTAAATGGTTATGGATATCTGTGTTGCAATTTGATTGAAATTCATTTATCTATAACATATTTTGGTGAACACACATTGTCCTACATACCCATTATCCTAAGGTTGGAGCATATCCCTTAGGGCAAATATGAATTTATTTAATTTTTAAGGACTTGTTCCAATGCATTGTTCTCAATTTGTTAGCCCTAACTTTCTAATATGCTTTTCAAAACCCTAGGTTAACTTCATTGAAATTTTTTTAAACCCCAGGGAATTTTTATTTTATGTGTGTTCAATGTTTGATCTCCTCTTATGCCACCAAAATTGATTAGATTCAAGCATCCAACTATGAAGAGTATTAAGAATAATTTTGACTCTATTGATTGTATTGAAATTCTTTTAGTTAATTTCAAATATTTTGAAAAATAAAATGGAATCCGAAAATGAAGTAATTGTTACTCCAGTGATTGTGTATTATATTGCCAATAATAATGGTGTGAAGAATTTAGAGGAAATTTTACTTAAGTATGGATCAAATGTTCCCACTTCTAGTGGTGCCAAAATAAGACAAATTTCAATGATAAAAGTAATGACAATACTTTTCAACCTAAGTGTGATGCTAAAAATATGGCCAATGTTGTATAATAAACCCTTAATAGGATCATATTATCTCAACAAAGGGAGTGTATGAAATTTAGAAGATTAAGTGAAATTCTAAAAGAAATGTGTTGAAAAGATTACTTGAATGTAATATGATTACTTTGCCTCACATTTAAGAAATGGATCATTTGCAACCATTTCTTAAGAATTATTATGCAAATACATTTTATGATTGTTATAGAATTATAGGACATTTTTCAAATAGGTGCATTAAATTTAAGCATAAGTTATAATATCCCATTGACAACCACAAATTCAAGTGGAAGGTAGAAACAAAAAATTTAATGAATCAATGGCTCTACCAAATCAACACTTTAACATATTTACCAACCCTCTTCCAAATCATAATATTCAACCCAAAGATTAACAAATTGTTCATATGATCAAATAGACAAGATCTAAAGGAAACACAACAAACTTATAATGCTCATTCACTTAATGGATTTAATGATGTGGTTAATACAATATATCTAAGAGGTTAACTCCTTTGATTGTGTTTCATGGTAATGAGATCCCAAATGGTAGCTCATACAATGAAACTTTATCCATAAGAGCTTTCATGGTAAATTTGGATATGAAAAGAATAGAGTTATAGTTGATAATGGTTTAATTATTAATGTATGTAATAATAGATTCATCAACGGTCTTATTATATATAAGAGATTTATAAAATACTATAAACACCTAATTTTAGTACAAGACCCTTTGCTATAATGACTTTCTCATGTTTTGGCATGCATGTCACACTTGTATATAAGTCTTGTTTCTAGGAGTTCTCCTACCCCATAATACCCCTCATTTGGTCCTAAGACTTCTAAATGCATTGTATACTTATCTAAATCCTTCAATTTTCAATTTTGAGCCTATTTGCACACATCTCTATGTTACTACTTGAATTACATGTAATTTCACCTAGGATGGGTCCATTATTATGTTGAATCTACCCTAGGTAGGATCGACAAGCCTATTGATCTTGTCCTTCATCATTTTGTGGGTTCTTTTATCTTTGGTTGGGCTCTATGTGTCTTAATTGTCACTTCTTATGAAACTGAGTCAGCATAACCATGAATCATGTCCTAAAAGCATCCTATTTATACTAAGTCAATCTAACCCATTATAATGCATGAAAGACAAATAAATCTAAGAGAGAGGAATCACATATCCATTATTTTGATTTGTAATTCAATTTATTGACAACCCTTGCCATATATATTTACTACACTTGTGATGAAGTCATATTTATGCATCATCCTCTTGTACTAAAAGAAGGTTTATGCGTGTTGTATGTAGTTACATATTCACATCTAGGAAAATGATATTTAAAACCCTTACTCAAGATTCCATTCACACTTCAGATAACTACATTAAGGTCTGATTCTAACTTAAGGGATACATAGTTACAACCCCAAAGTGGTTTCCTAACCTATAACTTTATTCTATTGTGAGTTGATTGAAAGCTAGGTCAAAAAAGGAAGAAGACATCATTTTTACATTTCTGCCCATGAGATTAGAGAAGTGCAGACACAAATAGGAACAATATCTAGGAATGCACACATTATAGATACTAAAATATAGTATTAAGTACTTAACAATGAAATCTTGACAAACATTTACCAAACATGAATCTAGTGCACAAAAATGGTCCTAACCTACAATTATCTCACACATGTATGCTACCTTATGAGTTTGATCCTTTTTTATTTTTGTTATACACCTATAAAATCCTCACTGTCAATTTCAAAATTACTGACTATCATGTATTAACATCTCCAAAACTTTAGTTTAGTTTCTTATACATGGGTCAATAACGTTAGGTTCAATCAATATCATCAGTTGATACTAACTTGATATGGTTGGAACCAACCCTCTCCCAACAACAACTAGTTTCTTTTTTAAATAAGAATTAGAGTTGACCCATCTGCCTAGCATGTTAGTGGAATGAGAAATTACCCAATTAGACTCATATATATCCAAATCAAAGTCTCACTTAATAGGGGACTTTGAACTTATCTGGTATACATTTATATGCTACTACACATTGAGAAAATATGCTTTATTCTTCCTAAATTATGAATCTATCACTAGGATCAGTCATAAGCCAAGTATAAAGCATACCAAATTCAAGTCAATGCAAGTTTTATCGAGTACAAAAACCAAATCATTAACTACATACATATAGAAAAGGAGCATAATTACACAATCACATTAGCTAGGAGAATTATTTGTAGCTCGCTTTCCCTCCTTAGAGTATCAAATACATAGGCAGTAGGAAATCATCCATTAAGGGTGATTAGGGTTAGCTCAACCCATTAAACTTTCCTAGTTTTTGCATGTTTCTATACATCACATTCACACCTAGGGTTATGAGGTGAAGGAGGCTAGTTTATGAGGTTGTGCACATCATCAGGGTTCAACATCGCACATGCAAATATTTTAGAGAAAGGCAAAGGTGACCATATGATCACAGACCCTCTTTTATACATAGGTCAAACACAAACACTAAAGGTTATTATTGATAGTATTATAGTCAATACTAACACATATCCAATAGAACTAACCCTACACATGTGAAAACATAATTCTTCAACTAAAGAGATCACAAGTCTACTTTAGTTTATTTTCCACTTCTAGAATATAGTCATAATCAGAGAGTCAACCAAAAATGATATGTATTCATCCCTTTATTATAATTAATATATTTAGCATATGCCACTTGTCAAATCATTTCAATCAATTTTATTGGGATTCTTTTCCTTTACATGAGCATAAATTTCCCTAGGCATGCACCTAAGTGATAAGAGACCAACATGCTAGCTTGTTGGCATTTCATGTAAGAAGAAGTTCTCGTGTGCTAACTGAAGCACGCAATGAAAGACCAGTTTCCATTGATTTTCTCACATGAGGATGTGTTTTTATAACTACTTAGATAGGGGCGTTTGAACACATACACAATACTAAACTCATTCTACAAACCATATCTAACTTAACACATGTTCATTGCTCAATGATCAAAAAGAAAAAATATGGCATAAATGATAACTATCAACATTAACTCAGTTAGCTGAACAATGGCATAAATGATAACTAACAACATTGACTCCATAGCTAAACAATAGTATTAAGTCAACTCAAGCTTCATTCATCATATTCATAAGTGAACTCTAAAGAATTCATAGTTCCAGAGTTACAACATAACTAACTCATATAAACTCTATCAATAACATCCAACTGAACAACAACACTAAAAAGTACGTCATAGAGGTATTTATACTTTGTTTTCCTTGACCAAGCATTTACAAAAGTAATTACACTCAAGGTGACTCACCAAAGATCATCAATACAATTGATTCATGACATCGATTTACATTAAGTTCCTAAGGACTCAGGCCTTTTCCCCCCAATAGTCTCTCTCGATGTTGGATCCTTATCACCGAGTGCCTATCTTCCCACAAGCTGTTGGTGGATTCATGCTTAACTTACTCTCTTTCATCCCTGTAAATCACTTCATAACCATTATCCACTTTTTGCTCACTCCCTAAGTCTTTCACTAAGTTTCAAGTCCTTCATTCTCAAGTTCTCCATTTAGCATGCACATTTATTCCATGAGACTTGGTCCTTCTGTGTCATGGACTCCTGTGCCATGGTCTTTCACATCATGCCTCTCCACATTGATTATTCCCAAAAATTACTTAGCCAAAATTGGGGCCCAACATCACCCCACACTAAGCCATTAGTTCATCTCAGACTAAGCATTATTCTCAGGATCTACCAAAAAATTAGGTCATATCTACTCAATTTACTTTTTGACATAGTACCAATGGCTCGAGGTGTTATACATCTTGGAAATTATTTATTTTACAGATGTTGTAAGCTTCTTGGTCTCCTCAGGCTGTTTGAGGCATTCACTTCATTTAATTACCAAATTCTCAAGGGATGTGGAAGCATCCTTATGAATGCTTTCAAGTGAAGTGACCTTGATGACAACCTTTCCTCTAAGTATCATGAAGTTTGTATTTATTTATTGATAGTGAGTGATTATTATGTTATCCATAGCCTCCACATCCTTGAATGCTTTTATGTGCTCTATGCAGTCTTTTATTAATAAGGCATTATCTACCAACTATTATTGTTGGAACTCTTCCACCTGGAGCTTAGCTTCTAAAATCTTGTCAGGTCATGCCATATTTTCAAAAACCCCATATAAAATGGAAATGGTGTCTCCAACTCTATGCAAGAAAATTTTGCATGCCTTTATTGCTTCCATGAACTGTTTCATTGTCCAAGTTTATTCATTTTTGGGATCGATCTGGTCCTTGCATTGTTTTAGCAAAAGCTCTAACAAGGTCTCTAGTTTATCTACCACCTTACCAAAAAGGGGAACCCCATCTGTAAGTGTTGGTTATTTTCTCAAAATTATTTATAGATGTTCAATGTTTTAACCTTAGCCATTATTTCAATTTCCAACTGGCGCTTGACCTCGGCCAATTCTTCTTCAAGCTTCATTTTTATAGTGACCTTGTTCCAATATAAAATAACCATTTCTACATGTTTCTTTTGGGCTCATTGGGCATCAGACTCAAATAAGGCATTCTACCTTACGACTTCATGTGCCAACTTTATGTGTTTCATTAGATTATACCATGGTAAACTATCAGGGGTACACCCAAAGGGTATCTAGAAGTGTTACCACTTCTAGATCCAATACTAGGCTATTTAAAGGCATCACAAAATGGCATTCTTTGTTATAAATGTCATGGGAGAAAGACAACTCCCATCAAGTCTGCTTTGATGTATCCTTTGGTGTAAAATGTGAAAACATGTATAAGAGCTTCTTTGACCCACCCCTCTAATGTTGGGCACGTAAGGTCATGGTTGTATTAGTTTTCTATGGCCTCTAAACAGTGTCATCAACTAACTCTTTCCCCTTAGAGGGATCTTACTCAAGTATTTTAACATCTACATCTTTACTTTGGTGGATAGCCCTGATGTCAAACTCACCCATTCCCAAGGCCATGTCAGAACCATCCCTCTCTTCACTAGTGATATCTTCAATTTCCACTTATGCATTGAGGGTGGTTTCTTCACATGATAGTGATGAGGGTGTTTTCTTAGATTTTAGGGTAACCTATTCTTCTTCTTCTACAACAATTTTTTCTCGTGTCTCCTCTAGGATCTCTATCTTCTCTTCGAAGTCACCATCCTTAGGTGCTAATGTTTCACGTTCTAAAGGAATAATTTGTGCTACTAGATCTAGGCCTTCAGGTTGACTTATTGGGGGAGTCTTCTTGGGTGGTACTGGGGTAGTCCCTTATCATTTTGTATGCTCTAGTTGAGCATTGGTATTGTCATCATGCCCTTGACACTTTTGCTTCTTCTTATATAACTCTTATGGAGGTGAGATCATCTATTTATCATGTTCCCTAATGATTTCTTCTTGGGTTTCAACATGTAAAACAAATAATGAATTGAATTTTCAACCAAAATCTATTAGACATTGATGTTGGTTTTATCTGACTCCAACCTTTCTCTATACACCTTCTTCCCAAGGTATATGTATAACTAGTGGAGGGTGTGAGTCTCCGCATCAAACTTCTCAACAATAATGTTCACTAATTATGTTTTATAGATTTGGTTGATGGCATTCATGAAGTACCAAGTAGTGAAAATGTATGGTAACTTTAGCCATCCAAACAACTCTCCATAGGGAGCCATCTCATTGCACACCAAGGACAAGTCTTGCTTTGATATAAAATTTGCTTGGTCTTTAACCTATCTAGGTAATTCCTTTGGAACATGCCACTCATTCCCAAAGGCTTCCTTCATCCCATCATACCATCCCTTCACTTTGATCTTGTGGGATGGAATTATTGAACTAGGGCAAATAAATGTTTTAAATTGATCTGTAGGGGACTTATTTATAAGAAGGTATGCCCATTTCAATTCTCTAATGGTGCATCAGGGACACCATTCTCATCAAACACCAGTAAAAAAAGGAATGCACCCCATGCAAAATTTTGGTTGGGTAGGTAGTGGGATTTCTCTATGTTTGTGATAATCTTATCAGCAAAGTACTATCCCAATTTTACTTTACTCCCAAGATAACTTGTTGAGTGACATAAATATGGGCCATATCCACCTCTTTCCACCTATCAATGCCTCCAACCTTGGTCATTATGATGCACACAACCACTCTAAGGGTGAGACCTTAGAGACTTGTGATATGCATAACATGGCCTTGTTTTCAATACTTAAGCACCATTGCAATTTTTTTGATCTCATATTGGTCCTCCAAGTCATAAGCAAGGTTTGTGCCTAAGCATTGCAACCCTATGACTTTGGTTATTTGCTTTGGTGTAATTTGCATTTGGTGTCCATTAAATTAGAAATAGTCTTCATGAAGTCACAAAATCAAAAACTTTACTTGTTTCAATTGGCTTCCCAAAATATGGAAGATTAAATAATTGGAAGAGTGATGCCTTATCAAGAGCATTGAAAATACTCGAGTCATATACCAACTCATATATCATTTTTTGGTGTTCTACCTAGTATTCATGCTATAATTCCACTTTATTTCTAGGCTGGTGATGGTTATAATAAAAAACATTACAAGTGGGCACATTTGATACCCAATTCTCTACACACAACACCACCTCTGAGTACTACATTTCCTCAACCAACAATAGGGGTAAATGGGGTACAATAGCCTTCTTCACCTGGTGTGCCATTCCTAACTCTTCCTTGTCTTGTTGTGAAAACTATTCTATGCATGTGCCAAGATCTTCAGGGACCTCTTTAATCAACATAGGCTAACCACCCGCATTCTCCAACTCTTCTTCCTCTGGTATCATAGGTAAAGGCTCACTATGTTGGGCCTTTTTCTTTAGTTGCATCACCCTTTAAGGAGCTCAAAGTTGAGGCATGGTCATCAAATCCTCTTGAAAGAATATGTGGTTGCTTTGTTATCCCACTCGACTCTCTTGATTCAATTCCCTCTAACGACAGATGTCGACCTCTACTATATGCAAATCTATAAACTTGTGCATCCTTACACACCTCCCAACATTCTACCTATTTTCACAATTGCTTCACTTCGCAATGCTTAAAAATAATCTCAAATAGTTAATTCTCACTGGTTTGGAAGCTTGAAAATCACTCTTTCAACAACTCAACTATACTTCTTTGGCTCTATATTTTTGTGAATGTGACAATAGTAAAAAGTGAAAAATCCCTGCATTTAACGTTTTATAGATGCGAGGGTGTAACTTGCATTTACTACCCCACTACTTCTTCCATCACTTCACGTAATAAATTCTATTAGCAATATTTCCATGATGCATACTTGGCACACTTTCCATTACCACTATTTTCCTTGTATTAAATACATGTCCCATCTCATGCTTTTCCAAAAGTGCATGATAACTATAAAGAATTTAAAAATTTTCCATTCCAAAGGTGAGAATATTACTTCTTTACCTTAACTTTATTTAGAAGTTATGTGCCATATCCCACATACCCTTTGTGCCCTTATACTTCCACTTACACACCCTTGCTCCCACACACATTCCCATTGACCATATCCTTGGTGTTCCATATATTTTACTTCTTCTACCCTCACCCCACACTAAAAATTATCCATGGTCCTCCATGACATTACAAAGAAATACAAGAACCAAGAACAAAGTATTGACCCTAAAACTAGTCAAGGGTGCACAATTAGTGCCACACTTTCTTTAAAATAATCAAAATCCTAGACTAACCTATTGACATAGACCTTATTACTACAAAGAGGAAAGACTATTCAAAATAATAAGGTCTTAACCGATTACCGTTGAAATGTCCAAGAAGGAATTGGCCATCTAGTCACTTCAATCAACACACATCAGTGGGATGGATAATATGAAAAATGAAGGGGCAATCTTAGTGTACATGAATCTTTCTTAAGTGGTATGAAAACTTAGAGTCATCTACTAAAATGAACATGCCTAAAGTAAAAGTTTTTTTCTTCAAATGGAAATCCTTTTATTTGTGTTTCTCCACCCCTTGACTCCAATGTGTGAGAAATTGGGTTTCATCCAGCTCTAACAAAGCATTTAGGCACACTTTCAAGGACTCTTCATCATCTAGTTGACCAACATGCACAATGCAAAGAGAAGGGACAAGTAATTCAACTAGAAGAACTACTTTGGTACCAAATACAAGATTGAATGGTATGCTCTTGTTTAACTATTTGTAAGTAGTCTGATACACCCATAACATTGTGGACACATGATCGTCCCAATCAGTGCATCTAATATTATGTATCTTGGTCAATGTATTACCCAAGATCTTATTAAATACCTCAGCTATACTATTGTCCTAAGGGTGATAAGGTGTAGTTTTATGGTGTGAGATCATGAATTCAACCAAGAAGATACATATGGTCTCATTAAGGAAATGAGTTCCTTGATTACTAGTCAGACTTAAAGGACATCTGAACCATGTAATGATATTCTCCCAAATTAACCTTATAGTAATGGTAGTGGTATAATCCCTGGTTTCAGCTTCAGCCTAATAAGTAAGATAATCAATAACAGTGATAACATAACACACACCAATATGCCTCCTTACTAGGTTGATGGGGCCAATAAAGTCAATAGCCTACTTTTCAAAGGGTTCTTGTGACAAGATAAGAAGAAGGAGCATAATATCCCTTTTGTTTAGATTTCCCACGCACTAGCAAATGTCATACTAGTGCACATAAGTTTTATCATCTTTAAACAAGGTAGGCCACCATAAGCTAGCCAAAAATACCTTTAGTGTTATATCTTCACCAGCATGGTGTCCTCTGGCAACACTCTCATGAACTTCCCAAAGAAACTCATCATGCTCATGTTGCATGATGCAGTAAAATAACACTTCATCCTACCCAAACTTATAAAGGTCATCCCTATAAGCTGGAATGGAATGACATGAACAACAAACTAATTCTTTTATTGAGTGCTGAGGTGAGTTGGTGTTGAACCCATATTTAGAAAGGTATTAATATCTTTTAACTCCTTAGGCACACACGTGACTTGGAAAAATTGCATGTCAAGAAAGTCATCTTTAATAGTGTGTACTAGTTAACTAGATTCAATGTAGGATAGATGATCAGGGCCACAATTGGCCTTCCCAGGGTTCACCATGACTAAAGAATATAACTCTTGAAATAACATAATCCATTGAAAAATGTGCCCATTTAATACTAATTTATTTACTAGGTACTTTAGTTCCTCATGGTTTGTGAAGAAGATGAATGGAATGGCTAGAAACTACTAATCGAACTTTTGGAGGTCGTAAACCATAGATAATGCTTAGCGCTTTATATTCATGTAGTTTTGTTTAGCTGGATTAAGATTTCTACTTACAAAATAGATAGGGTGGTCAAGGTTGCCCTCATTAGGTTGAGCAAGGATAACACCTACCACCATATCAGAAGTATCAAAATGGACATGAAAAGGCTTTGTCTAGTCTAGACACTAGAGAATAGGGGTAATAATAAGCTTATCCTTGAGTGTCATAAATGTTTATTGGTGAGCATTGGTCCAAAAAAACTAACCATTTTGTTTCAATAATTCCTCTATTGGCACAAATATCTTAGCATACCCATGAATGAACTTCCTATAATATCTAGTGTGTCTTAGGAAGGCATGTACCTCTCATTAGGTGGTCAAAATTGGAAGGTGAAGTATAACAACAATATTGGTTGGATCCATCAAGAGTCCATCATGAAATATGACATGACCAAGTAAAATGCCAAAGGGGATAGCAAACACATATTTATTCAAATTTAGGGAAATTTGAAGGTTTCAATAACACTCAAGCATTAGTTAGAGATTTGAATAGTGGTCCTACACTAAGCTATAAATAGTCCAGTCATCAAGGTAGACTTGAAAGAACTTATGAATAAAGTCTTTGAAGGCCTCGAATACAATCCAAGAGAACATATTAGGAGTATTTTTCAACCCAAATGGCATTACATTGTAACCAAATGATCCCCACTCAATTACAAGTGTGGTTTTTAGCTTATCATCTTGTACTATCTAGACTTGATGGTATCTATAAAAGTCATCAGTAAAAGTATAGATTTCACACCCAACAACTCCCTCAAGTATCTCTTCAATGAATGGAATTAGAAAGGGGTTGGTTATGAAAGAAACATTGAGTACCTGATAATCCACATAGACCCAAATATGTCTATCCTCGATACTAATGACCATGGGACTCACCCACTCAAACTCATCTATAGGATTAATGACTCTCACACACATCATGCTATCAATTTCTTCCTTGGCTTGAGCATGTAAGTTGGAATTCATATGATAGGGCCTCTTATTGATATATCAAGCACCCTCTACCAATTTTATGTGCATCTTGCCTAAGGAAGAATGCAATCCTTTCATTTTAGTATAGTTATGTGAGAAGACATATTAATACTCTTTTAATAGTTCAAACACCTTACAGATCTTTGTATCTGACTAGTAGTCTCCCACAATAGTCATCTTGGATGCTTCCTCTATGCCAATATTGCATTGAATAGTTTGGAATGGCTCCAATTATGGGTGTTGTTCATCTTGGATGGTGTCACAAACATTGTGTGTGACATACTCCATGTGCAGATCCAAATGATTAGTAGATGGGTCAAGCAGATTAGAACCAACACCTTTGTCAACCTGGTATATGAATTTTTGCTTATATTTTTAGATTCATTCTCTCATTGTGTGGTCTAGGGCAGGTTTAAGTGGTGGAGATGATGTTTCCTCATCAGGTTCCTAAAAATAAGTCAAGCTCTCCTCCTACATGACATGCACATAATTGATCTAATCTTCAACCAAAGCTAGGTCACCTACTATAGCTTGATGCATGGCTTGTAATGTGAGGTGTAAATACATCCATGGATACAAATAAGACAACACCACAATTATGTTACTATTAATAAAATGCAAATAATTCATTTCCAAATGACACTCTTTGTGGACATGCCACACTCTAGCCCAAGTGCATAGAGTGCCATAGAATGTGTGAACCTAGAGGTACTCAAGAAAAAATATTTCATCAACCTTCCACATAGTCTCATAGGCTTCAAGATGAGGTTCAGGAGCTCTAATTCGACTATAAATTATGGTGATGTGAATGTGGTTATTGTGGTGAAAGTGATGGTATAGAGTAGAATAAACTTAGTCCCAAGTAAGTTTGAATGGTGATTTCTCCACCATCAAGTAGTTATGCCATCAAAGATATGAATAATTGATCATACCTGACCAATGTTGGAGTCATAAAAGGATTATAACTACTACACAAACTCATGAACTTCCATCTAACCATGGAATCTCAGAGCTTCATATAACATTGTTGGTGGCATAACCATAATTTGCCCATGAAGGAGAGGAACAAATGTATGGCATTTGTGGTACCTCTATGGAGTATCATCTTGACTACCTATAGTGCCACAAATCCTCTCGATAAGGTCAAAGTCACCTTGATCCCAATAGTCATAGGTGTTATTGGTGGTGTCAGATATAGATTGTGCATCTACCCAATGTAAGATGCCATTTAGAGTGGGATCCAAGCATTCAGTACCTTGAGCTATGATATTGTAGATGTGGTTGATGGCCTCATCAACATTAATTGAATTAACATATGGAGGTCCTTGAGCATTGTCTAAGGGGATGAAAATGCATTGCTCATCATTCTCAAAGTTGATGTAGAACTTTTGAAGCTCAAATAAACATTATTCATGTAACATCATGGGTGACCAAAATTGAATTGGAAAGTCATCAGCTTTGACCAACTCTATGACTTCAAAGTCAAATTTGAAAGTGACATCGAGGATATCCATGGTGACATATTTAAGTACTCCAATGGGTAAATCATGAGTCTTTTTGGCCATAAATAACACATGGGGCAAAGGATACAAATCTAGCCTATCCATCTTACTTCATGCATATAAGGAGATTTACTTCAACATAGGTATCAACTAAGATATCCTAGATAACCCATCCATCTATAATGGCATTAACAAATATTTGTTTTTCATCTCTGGACTAGGTTGGATATGAGTCTCTTACCAACATGCATGGTTTAACTAGCGAACCTCAATAGGCTTAGGTGTAAGGTTGCCTTAGCCAATTTTGTAATAGAGGTACAATATCCTCATCCAAGAGTCACTTGCACAATTCATGGAACTCCTCACACATCATGTCATCAAGGTCCATAGCTTTTTGCATGTTAGCACATGTAGCAACATCTTGATCCTTGAGGAAATGGATCTCTCCTTACAATTATCTCACCAAATTCATGGTGTCATGGAGTACCTCCTTTTGTTGTTGAGCATCTATATAGAAAGTATCACAAGGTTCCTCTCATTGAACCTTTTCAATGGGTGAGTTGGACATAGACTAAGACTAACCACCACTCTGTGTTATAATATTGACTTTAGGGCCAGTCAGAGTAGCAAGGCATGGTCTCCATTATGGATTTTCAATATGTATCATAATGACACCCTTATCATTTATTTCCTTCATAATGGTAGTGTATAGGTCAGGTTATCCCTCTAAATAGTCTTCATTTTTACAAAAGGCACATGTAGGAACTACACTTATAATAAGTTCTTGGTGAAAAATGTCCACCTCCACATTTTTGACCTCAACCACAACCATGATATCCTCTTCCATTATCTTGGATATTAGTAACATATGTCTGATGCAAAACACACATGTGTGCCTCATGAATTTTGCTAATGAGATGATAGTCATTGGTATCATGATTGCATGAATCACATATCTTACAATAAGTAGATACCTTTGATTAAGTGGCATATTGTAGTAGAGGGAAATCCATTACATCATGATCTTATTGGTAAACCTTGTAGGATTGCTTCAACATAACTCAAATACTCTTGTGAGGGTAGTTATTCTAATTATGGCCTTCAGATTCATAGTCTACACACCACAAGCCACTATGAGTATCATGAGCATTATGTGTAAGAAGGTTTTATAGCTGAGATGCCATAACAATGATCTAAGCCTTCATGAAGGGACTAATCCTTGTGTCAATACTTCCAACATCTTCGGTGTGAACGGTAGCTTCCAAGGCCTTATGTGGGTTGGTGAAAGTTTTCTTTGATAAGGTACATCTAAAAGGGAGTAATAGACCTCCTATAAACCACTGGTCATGTTGAGCAGCATTTATCTTAGAAAAGAGCTTAGAGAGAAGCATCTTGAAATGTGCATCATACTCATGCACACTCTCAATGAGTTCTTGCTTGATATCCTTCAAGGCAATTATGCTCTACTATTCAAAATCTAGAATATCAAATTCCTAGAGGAAGGTTGCCTTCAGCTAGTCATAATTCACCACAACCTAATGTGGATCAAACTTTCAGTACCACTTATGTGTACGGTCCAAAAGAGTGATGGTAAAATATGTTGCATTACATTCAAAAGAGGTGATATCATACACTCACCAAATAAGTTCACACTTATGGACATGTTCTATGATATTCTCCACACCTCGATATTGTAGCAAGTGGAGTGTCATCTTGTAGTACATAGTGGGTGTGAACTAGGAATTTGACTCAAGAGAGGTGTTAGTATATTATTAGTGGAAAAATGAAATCAAATTGAAAACCAACACACTAGATAATATACATCTCTAGGCCTAGTTACTTGGTTGAGCTTAGTTAATAATACTAGAATAGAAACACAACTAAAACATGAAAGAGAACAAATATTTCACCTCCCTTGAATGCTCCAAATTAGCTTGTAGTAGTAGCTTGTTTGGCTTGTGCTCGTAAAGTCTTCATCAAAGGAGGCTTGGATATCTCCTCTTCTCCTTGGAACCTTGTGGATTTGGCTTGGCTTGGCTCAATATTTGGATATTATAACAAGAAATGATGTTCATGGCCTCTCTATTTATAGACTTTTGGAATGTTTTGAGGATCAACCATGACCATCCATCTCAAGATTGAGATGTGTAGCCATGGATAAATCCAAATATTAAATTCATTCTAAAAATATCCCCATTAATATTTGAGATAGAGGGGCATTAAATAGGCATGGAAGGGCTTTGATGAGGCATGGGAGGCATGAATCTTGATATTTGTGGCATTTATGGCCTAGAGATGTCTTCCCAAAAAATGAGATCACCTAATGATGCAGGTATTCAATATTCATTTCCAAAAAGAAAATATTCAACAAGTTCCATGGAATTATTAATTAGGCCCTAATTTATTTTAATTATCTCTTAAGCATGATTAAACACTTTGTGCACAAATTACTCAAATTTATCAGAATGCCTTGTTATTGGCCCAAAATTTGACTGGATTGGAATTAGAATGTGATGTCAGATGTGTTGGATCCATTATCCCATTTAGGATGTTATCAACATAAAATAATAAAGGCATGTGTTATGTACAAGAAATTTGATAGAAAAGAGCAATCTAGAGCACCTAGATGCAAAATTGGCATTTTGACTTGAAATGATTTGATCAAAGCCAGCTAGCCCTTAAATTGTATTGTCCCATTTAGGGATACCCTAGCCAAAATCAACACTTGACTATATCAAGTTCAAATATTTTAATGTGTTTTAGTGTTTTTAAGCTAAATTATGCATTTTGGTATAAATTGGTCAAAAGCTTGGTTGGAGGTTATTGGTGGCCAGTTTTAGGTGTCTACAGTTTGCCCTTATTTGGGAAGATGTTACAAACCATAAACAATGCAATATCTTCTCAAATAATGAGAAAAGGCCTGTATGCCAAAAGGAAGATGATGGTTGAAGACATATCTCAAAATGGTGTTTGGGAAGCCTAATATGATGCCCCCTCGAGGGAGTGGCCATCACATTTATTGATGGATGGTCCTTCAAAAATAAACAAGAAGAAAGGTGAAATTAACCCATGGTTGAAATTAATCCAAATGAGAAAATGCTTGCATGCATTGATTTAAAAAGGATGCTAATTTTCCCAAAGGTGGTTATAATTAAGAATAAGTCAAAATAATGATTTTCCCATAAGCGGTTATAATCATTAAGATGACCTAGATTGGCTAAAAATGATGGTGCCCCAGTTAGGGCTATTTAGTAAGCATAACTCAAGGATATAACCTAGATATAGATTAAAAATGAGTGGGTGAAAAGTAAGGGAAGAAATGAAAATAAGAATAATATTGATCATTAGAAATGATTTAATTGTACCTACTAACAAGGAGATGCTCATACTTATTAGCAATGATACAACTATAATGGGCAATGGGTTGATTTGATCAAGATGGGTGGAAGGATTTGCGAAGGTGCCAAGGAGAAACTTATGTGGATCCATTGATTGTAGACCTTATTGAAGTTGATTTTTGATGTAGCATGTGATGGTAGGCATCATGATAGAACACCATGAAGACTTGGCCAAAATATGCATAAGGGTTGACTCCTGATCTAATAAATAATTGAAAATAATTCACCAATGATAAAAACCATGATGACAATGTTGATGTATGAATATGGATGGACTCAAGAATAATGTGTGCAAGAAATAACCTAATGAATACATATATACTAAGTTCAGGCAACAATTCTAAAATCAAACAAATATGTAATAAGATAAACAAACAAAGAAACACACAAAAAACACACAAATAGACAAATAATTTGAAATAAATAAACAAACTGAAAGCTTGAAAATAAAAGCAAAAGAAAGCATCCTAATAATGACCATGCCCCAGTAGGGTGGATTGAGGATAACCAACTAGGCTTAGATAGGATAAATATTTTTGGATTTTTGAATTTTTATGAATGTTTTGGTATTTTAAGTATCTCAACTCATTAGAGAATGATGAGATACCTACTCATAAAATGATGAGAGTGTTTGGCTTAGGTTGCTCATAAAATGGTGAGAGTGTATGAAAAGGGGGACTGAGGTGACCTCAACATGAATTGAGCATGACATACATATTCCTAAAATGACCTCAAGTCACAATAATTCTATCCACACAAAAGGTGAGGAAAAACCAACTAGGTCCCAACAAGTTCTCAAATTTGACAAATGGCTAGGCAAATGAAAACAATGATGGCAAGGTGATGCAACAATGCATGATAAACAAATGTTGCCCCTAGTTTTCCCATAGGTGGTTATAATTAAGATACAAAAACATATATTATGATACTAATTTTCCTATAGATGGTTATAATTAGTAGCAAGACTAGTGAGACACTGATTTGCCCATAGGCGGTTATAATTAGGCTCATAAAAACAAACTTGATATGGGATGGAAAATGAAAGATATCTTGCCAGATCAACTATCACACTACTTTCATAGACTATCATTGTAAACACAAATTTGATTTATTATTGAAACTTGATCAAAATCCTCTCACAAAAGGTGTGGGAAGAACCAAATGAACCAAGATCAAAACTTTGATTGGGTAAGATGACTAGAAATAGGCATTGGTTTAGATAGGAATAGAATGATAGGATGAAATGACATTGTTTTGGGATAATGATGGTTTTTGATATGTTAGATAAAAATGGTAAGAGGGATGCCCCAAAGTTATGGGGTAAATGGAAGGATACACAAAAATGGTAAAATGATATGTAACAATAATAATGGTAAGGCAATGTGAAACAATATGGTACATGTTTTTGGCTTGGGTGTGATTTTTGATTCTATTGTTCTTGATGATGGGGAGATTCATGTCTTAATAAAAAAATATATAAATAAAATAATTTATCATGTTATTTCTAGCCCACACTTTGTCTGAATAGCTACTCCATCAAGAACTGCCTGTAGATTTGGATGATGAGAATGCTTTTGTGATCTTTATTGGTCATTGATTTTGATTCCTTCAAACATTGAGACAAGGTATATTTGTAGCCTCTACAAAGGAAAGTGTGGTCATGAATGGTAAATAGGGATAAATAATGGATGGTAGGTTTGATTATGAAATGAAATGGTAGATGATAATAGAATGTGGAATGGTTGGGAAACAAATGAAGATCAAGATGTTTAGTCACACATTGTTTCTACGCTATTTTTTGCTTTCACATTCAAAGAAGGAATTAAGAAACTAAGAAGAATGGTCAAGGCTTGTATGTACCTGGATATAGTCGTGCGCACCATAATCTAGACGATAGAAGGTACTCATCTTTAGCTGTGGAGGAATGACACCTGCGAGAGAAAGAGACTAAGACAAAGAAGACGTTAGATAAGGAGATGGTGGGTCGCCAAGCAAAAGCTTGATCCCAGAAGCAAAAGCTTAAGAGATGTCAACCCACTGATTAATAAAAGATGTCTGATAAATGATAGAAAGATAAAAGAATGAAAATGATAAAGATAAAATGAAAAGTGGAAACAAATGCTTACCTGAATGTGCTGTCGGCCAAGTCACAGTCGCCGGCGTCGGTGGTCCTACCGGCGTCGGTTGTCAAGGCTGCCGAAGTCGGTTAGTCTGCTGACGTCGATTGGAGAAGTGACCGGCGTCGGTTGGGGCAGTAGTCTGTGGATGAGTTCTGGACAGGATTTTGGTCTGTGGACGGGTCTTAGACAAATTTTTGGGCTTGGTTGAATGGTTTAGGTCTGAGAGTCTGGTTTTGGTTAATGGTCTGGGAGTATGTGCAGAGTTCTGGGACAATGGACAGAATGTCAAAAAGGGACAGAGGGATAGAGGAGACCAACAGGGGGACAGGGATATAAGGATTCAGGTCTAGTCTGGTCTAGTGATAGGGAGTGCTAAATTGATTGGATAGAGGGTGTTTGTCTAAAGGGAGACTAAATGGGTGTCAGAGGCAAAGAAAAGGGAATAAGAGGTGAGAGAAGGCTTTTCAGCTTCTTCAGGAAGAACAGAGAAGGTGGGGACAAGGATGCTTGGAATAGACAGTAGACAGAATGCTAATATATTTGAAATGAAATAGAAATAAAAATAGTGCAAATACTTAGCTGTGACACGGGTTAGCAAAGGTGCAGAAGTTGTGTTTCCATTGCCGCTGGTGATGGATATATCAGGCACTCCCTGTGTAGAATGTCTGATGCAAGACCTTGGTGCCTAGAAAATGTAGTCAAGAATGTTGATCCCTGTAAGAAAACAAGAAGCCAGAGCACTGGAAAGCAAGAGCACACGAGAACTTTGTTTTGCTGGAAGAAGTCTTGAAATTAGCTCCAGAGATTAACGATTTCTGATTAGCCTCATCAAAGGCTTGAAAATTAGTTTAAGTAAAACCGACATCGGCGATCCCGCCGGCGTCGGCCGACATTTGACCGACGTCGGTAGGTGGAAAACAGGTAAAAGAGCCACCAAGCCCGTTCTCCATCTGCCAAGTACACTATCCGTTGGAGATATGTCGAAGGTTGGGCTAAATACGGATGAGATTTGGTTAGGCGGTTAGAAAGAAGTAGGAATAGGTCTTGGGTGAGTCATAGGGTGGGAAATAGTCCAAGGCGAGGTGTCAGACGAGGTGTTATAGGTGATGTGTCAAAGGGGAGGATATTAATAATTAAATTATTATTTTTAAATTAGTAAGTGTATGGTTTAGGAATGGGTTAGGAATGGACCAAGGGGGAGGATGACCAAGGGTTAGACACGATTTCGGTGTCTACATTTGCCCCTTTTTGTCTTGTTAGTTGCTCTATACGAACTGCAAGACAAAAATAGGAGTTGATTGCCCCAGGTATGGGATAAGGTTAATTTCATCTTTTTGGTTGTTCAAGTGAACTGCAAGACAAAAATAGGAGGGTTGATTGCCCTGATTAGGGATAAGGTATTCCCCCTCAAAGCAGGAGTCGAAGGAAAGGAACCTAAAATCGGGTGCTGATTTGACAAAGAGTGGATGAAGATGGTGAAGATAAAGTGAGAATGCTACAAAAGTCGTGATTGCGCGTACACCACTTCACGACATGGTCAGGTCAAATTGTCGCAGGTCGAGGGTCAAGGAGTGCCAAAATTGAAATAACTGGGCCCCAGCATTTAGTCGTCTGCTGATTGGGTTATTCAATCTAAGCTGAAGCTCCAAATGGTCATCATGTTTCAGGTATCCCAAGCTCAGGAAGTGCTCTCGAAAACACGAAAATGTCACAAGTAGTGCGGATCAATCGGCTTGCGATCCTATACTTGTGAGGGTCAAAAATAGTCTGCGCACAATTTTGCTAACTAGTCATGAGGTAACATAAAGGCAAAAAACAACCAAGGCAACATTGTCTTGGAAGTGGTCGAAGTCGGAGGAGATAGGCATGATCTCTAATGGTCATTGGTCGAGGTGGATGGATGGACGAAGGAATGGCCGAGCTAACCTCAGAAGACCCCATGTCAACTGAGTGTTGCCTACATAGCCCCTGTCGTAAGGGGCCTCAGGCCTATGTAGTTCTCCCAAGAGGGAGGAAGAGGGTCGAAGTTGTTGATTTTGGTCATGTGTTGAAATGATGAGAATAAGATGATGTTGCAGCCTTTTCCATATTGTGTGATGGTGTATTTTGCAACATTGATCAAGAGGTCTTTCATCCCTAGCAATTTTCCATATGCGTGATGGATGTATGCTAAAAATGAATTGGGTCTATTTATGCTTCAGCAAGTAATGGTTTATGCTTAACATAAATTGTGTCTGGTCGATAGTCCCTATGTGTATTATTGTCCATAGAAACTATGTGAATAGGCTGTGATGATGTATGATGTCATAATGGCATGTTGGTGGTCTGAAAAGAGAGTTGAGTCGATTAGGGTTGACAAGTGATAAATTGAATGTGACCAAAGTGAAAAAGAAGTGAAAAGCATATTGCTCATTCATTGACAAGGACCATAATACAGAATAGATAGGGGTTGTTAGAACAAAACCCCTAGTTATGCATTGCATCGTTGACCATAGGTTGTGTTAGAGAGGTAATCGAATCACTTTGAAATTAAAATGAGCTCGAAGTCCCTTGAGTAGGTGATGTGATAGGAGGAGAGGGTAACCCATTTTATAGTAGGGATAACTTTGCCCCTTTTTATAGGAGACCCTGAGACGACTACAAGCCAAGTCCATGACCCATTTTTTTTTTTTTTTTTTAGAGCGGACTGATCAATGCGGGAAGTCCACATAGAGATGTCACTTTGCTTGATGGTCATTTGTGAAGCTGATCGATGCGGGAAGCTTCTAAGAAAGTGCTGTTTGTAGCAAGATTTAGTCATAGCCATCCTTCGAGGGAGTGGTCTATATTTTTCTTTATATATAAGGGCTTTTGAATAGCTGTCCTTTGAGGGAGCAGTCTATTAGCTACAGCAATGATAGTACAGCTGTCCTTCGAGGGAGCAGTCTGCTTTTTGATTTAATTTGGTGACCTTGGATATTTTGACATCTTGATTTATTTTTGACAGAATGTTGAGTCATGGACAAGACTATATAAGGTCAAGGGCTTCCTTTTATTAGGACAAAGCATCCCTACGTCATAAAAGGGTTATAGAGGATTTGTTAAGGGAAAAAGGGTGGAAAAGATTGAGGATTAAAAGGACAGGGATTTCTCAAGGGATGAGTTCAAGTTAAATGTCAAGTGGATGAGTACTCGACTAACAGTAGAATGGTCATAGATGCAAGGCATTAAGGGGCTCAAGTTCTGGTCGGCCTTCAAGAGAAGACAGACGATAAGTCCCTGATCCATACTTATGCATGATGATATAAGGTCCGAGCCAATTAGGAGCAAATTTTCCCCATTTGCTTCGTTTCAAATTGGTCACATGTTGATTGATGTTGAAGGAGTTGGTCAATGTGGTCACTGATTGGTCGATGTCTGGGGTCGATGCTGAACAAGTTTGTTGATATTTGATCAAAGTTTGATTGAGGTTAGGTTGAATGTTTGGTCGAGGTTGAGTCAATGGTTTAAGATTAAAAGAGTGATTGATATTTGGTTGAGACTGGGTTGGAAGGTTGGTCGAGGCTCGGATGAAAGTTAAATTCCCCCAGCGGCTAGGGAGAATGTCTGATAGATTGGTCAAGGTCGGTTGAGGTTTGGTGGCCAGATTGACTGTGTTGATGTCAAATAAGGGGGTTAAAGGTGGCGAAGGGACCATAATCGGGCGTGGAGATCCTGATTTAGGTGACGAGGTTTGAGAACCATGGGTCAGGATTGATGATTTGTCAAAGGGGTAGGTCCAAGGAATGGCAACTTTTTCTTTTGCCTTATCCTTTTGTGACCTAGTGGTTATGTGGATAGCATTGATTTCAAAGATAGGAGGTGAAGAAGGTGGAGGGGTCTGTTGGTGAGATGTTGATGTGTTTGAAGAGGTTGGATGGGAAGGTGTCGAGGATCGATCAAGAGTGTCCTCAAGGAGAAGAGTGCCTTTCTCCATATACCGGTGAATGACGGCCTTGAGGGCATAGCAAGTCTCGGTATCGTGTCCTGGCGTACGATGATATAATCAAATCTTCATATCATCGAACAAGGAAGGCTTGGACCTGAGAGGTTAGAAAGGCCTGATGGGTGGAAGGGTTATGCTGGAAGTCTACAAAAGTTGGCGTAATATCAAAGCGTATGAACCTTCTAAGGGGTCCGTGTTTGTTGATGCATGAAGCACTGGTGACTTTTGCTTGGGAGGTGTTGGAGGAGGTTTCCGTACCACCTTTTGGGTTGATGGTCCGGTGACATGTGAAGACGGCACTTTCTTCGTGAGAGGTGCTGAATTTTTAAGAGGGGGTAGATTTGTGGTTGGTAAAGGAAGTAATGGAGGTAATTTGTTTTGGTTAAGGGTCGGAGTAGGGAGCACTCTGATTAGGGTAGAAGGATGAGGGCCTAAAATAGAGGGTAATGTTGACGGTGGAGGAGGGGTTCGCTTCTGTGGTCTGGTAGTCTTTTTCATCTTGGTTAGAAGACTACTATTAGTTGAGGTCTGGTCTAAGTCCACCTTCACTTGTGGGTGAGTGAGGGTAGAGACAAGGCGAATGCCGAGTGACTTGATCGGTTTAGATGGGGTAGATGCGGGTTTAGAAGCAGGAGTCTGGTCTTTGTTGAGAGTCTTGGGAGATTCTGCCTTAGGAGGATTGGCAGCATGAGACGATAGGGCAAGGGGATGTTGAAGAGATTTAAGACGTTCCCACAATCCCTGATGCTCCACTTTCCTTGAAGGGAGAAGTTCAATTTTCTCCACTAGTCGGTAAAATGGTTGAGAAGATATTAGATGAGGTTTGGGTCCTTGAGAAGATGTGAGTGGTTACGGGGCTGAAAATGTGTTAGGTGTGGTAGTAGTCTCGGACCCAAGGTGTGTGGGAGTCATAACTAGATTGTTGTTGGTCGAAGAAGATGGAGAGTCAGGTTCTTCTCTTGGTGGAGAAGGAACTGGAGAATGTGGCTCCTCAAGTGGGTAAAGGGCAGGGATGATGGTGCCCTCCACTTGCGGTCGAGGAGTAGGAAGGGTTAGGTCCTCCATAGGTAGAAGGAAGGAGGATGGTGAGACCAGTGGTGTCGGTAAGGTTGAGGCATCCTCCAAGATGAGAGAGGTTGACAGAGAACTAACCGGGGAAAGAGGTTCATCCACACATGATGGACTGATAGAAGGGCTAACCTCTTGAGGTTGGTCAGGGATGAAGGGCGAGACCGTATTGACTGTTCGAATGTTGTGTTCATGAGTGTTGTCAATCAAGGTCTGGACATTGTTTTGGGTCGGTGGATGATGGGGAATGGTTGCTTGAAGATGTCGATGCCTTGATTAGGAGGTGCATTGGGATTGTCTAGGATAAGGTCACCCTTTTCAAGCATGTCTTGGATTATGTTTTTAAAGGTTTTACAGTTACCTGTGTCATGACCTTTGACACGGTGGTAATTGCAGAAGTCATTTTCCCTATACCATGCAGGGATGGTTTGTGAGGGATCAAATTGTGGAGATGGTCAGATCTGGGGGAGATTGAGAACCCCCTGTCTAACAAGTTTTTCCAGCACAGATGCGTATGATTCTCTGAGAGGAGTATACTGTCATTATACGTATCTCTGCTAAAATTGATGGGTGGCGCTCTGAGATGTGGATGGCTCAGGCTGATTGGTTGAAGAGGACGAAGGTCTAATGACCACAGCATTAGCTAAAGCTTTAGACTTAGGATTGGATGATGAAGGTTTAGAAGAAGAGGAGTCATTGGTCTTAGAGTTGGGATTCTTGCTTCACAACTTGACTTTATTCTCCTCGATGGCACGTAATTCAATTTTGCAGGCCATTATGAAGGCTTCTCGAAGGTGCGGAAGGTCTGAACTCATAAGGTGGAAGAAATATGTTTGGCACAAGCTTGGGAGAAAAGTTTAATAAGTTCGGGTTGGGGTAAGGAAAAGGAGAGTTGATTGATGAGGCCTCTCTAGCGAGCAACGAAGTCAGCTATGGATTCTTCCTTGAATTGGCAGATAGAATAGAGGTCCGTGATCGAGACCTTCTTGGTGATGTTGATGGAGAAGTGATCAAGAAAGAGCTGGGCTAGCTGTGTAAATGTGAAGAGGGAATGGCTGGCAAGAGAGCTGTACCAGTCAAGCGTAGCACCAGAGAGAGACATAGGAAATGTGCATAAAATCAATGCATCATCATGGGCAATAAGGTAATAGGCATGTCTGAATGCCCGTAAGTGCTGTTGTGGGTCTTCCTTGCTTTGAAAGCGAGAAAACTTAGGAAGCTCCCATTGACTGGGGTATGGCCTGATCGGGACAGAAGGATGAATGGGCTCATTGCAAATTTGCTCGTATGAGAGAGCATTGCGTGAGCCAGAAATGGAGGTCTCTAGGCTAGACATCTTGTCCATCAGCATTTTGATGATATCTGCTGACGGATTGGTAGGTGAAGCACCCCCTAGATTATAAGGTGCTTGAAAGATATTGAGAGGGGCATATGACGTGGTTGGTTGCGTTTGTGTAGATGCAACATATGGGTAACTAGTTATCAGGGTGAAAGTTGAAGCCAAGGGCACTCGTGTTATGGGGTTGGTAGGCACAAGTTGGATAGGGGCCGTCAAAGATGGATGAGGAGTGGCCACACTTGTTGAAGGGTAGACAGTTACTCTTGTGTTGATAGGTGCAAGAGTAGGGGGGATAGAGACCACTAAGTTTTGGAAAGGTGTAGGATTTGGTTGAGTAGTTTGAGGTTGAGGGGGTATCGGAACCCCCATGGAGGTAGGTCTAGAAGGAGAGGCTAAATTTTGAAGGTAGGATACGGTTGGGTTATTAGTCAAAGTGTTGACTTGATTGTCTATAGGTTGAGTGGTAGATGCTATCGATGTGATCATTGTCTCGACTAAGGAAGTCGGCATCCCATGGATTGGGTTGCCTAGGGAGTCTCACATTTGGCTATGCATGAGATAGTGTTGCAAGGATTTGATGTTGAGGTCCAAGAATCATGCAAAATCTTGGTCCCCTTCTGGGACAATAGGAGTCTGGGGTGGGGTTGGGCGAGTAGGAGTTCTTTCAGTCTCCGAGTGGAACTCCATTATAGGACCGGTTATGGATGGTGAAGGCAGAAGAGGTTGTTGCCTAGCGTGGTCAAGAAGAGCCTTGGTTTGATTGCGTGTCAAAACCATTCAAGGCAAGAAAAGGTCAGGTTTCAGAAAACTGTGTTTTTTCAGTTTCAGAAAACTCAAAATGTGGTTTTTGGCAGAAAAAGGGTCAGGTTTTAGGCTGCTATTTTTTTTAAAAAAGGACTGTGACAGAGATCGATGTCGGTTGAAAGACCGATGTCAGTGATAAAGATGGCCGACGTCGGTCAGATAACTGATGCCAGAGATAAAGGGTGGCCGACGTCGGTGGTAAAACTGATGCCGATGACTGTGTTTTCCAGAAACTCAAAAGACTTGAGAGTTTTTGGAAATCAAAGGAAAAGAACATCCTCACTAGCTCAAACAGGCAGATAAGAACAGAAAAGATGAAGAACACAAGCAGAGCCTAAGCGTTAAATCCCTAGAAATAAATTATTAAGCTCGTGTGGCTTATGCCTTAAAGTGATGTTTGAGGAGGTTGGCTGTTAGAAGGGTCCTATAAGAGGTAGTCTAAAGATGGTTTCAGGTATGTTTAGGTGCTAAAAAGTCTATGTTAGGTTCAGTACGTGGCCTGGTGCTAAGGAGCAAGCTCCCCTCACTTCACGATCCTAGTGATGAGCTGGTCTCGCTTAGCCAAAATATACCTTGCCTAGAGATTATCCTCTGCCATAGAACGGAGTGGGTTTTCCCCTTGGTGGTGAAATCCAAGTGGGATTGTCGGGATGGGGTAAGGTATCCGCTGGGTGATGAAATCCCAGTCGGGCCTTGTCTCAAGTAAGTTTGATGTTTGATTTAGTGCACGTGGTTTGGTTGTGTAACATCAAGTGATCTACGATTAATTCAATATGTGGTTATTAATTACTAAGTGTGGACTAAGGAATGCAAGCAAACAAAAATGAAAGTGCAATGTATTTTAATTCCCAAGTCGAAATGTTAAGTTGGAATGAAAGCAAATGGAGAAAGGGTGAAGAGTATGATTTTTGACTAGTCTAGAAATGCAAGAAAAGAAAGAAAAATTCTTTTTAGTCCTGCTTATGATGTCTTTTAGAAAAGAGGAAGGAGGTGAAAAGGGAGAAACCTAATGCACCTAAATGAAAAAAGAAGGAAAGGAACCCAAGGAAGGCCCTAAAGGTCCCACCGGGTGTGCCAGAATGTTTCTACGCTATTTTTTGCTTTCACATTCAAAGAAGGAATTAAGAAACTAAGAAGAATGGTCAAGGCTTGTATGTACCTAGATATAGTCATGCGCACCGTAATCCAGATGATAGAAGGTACTCCTCTTTGGCTGTGGAGGAATGACACCTGCGAGAGAAAGAGACTAAGACAAAGAAGACGTTATATAAGGAGATGGTGGGTTGCCAAGCAAAAGCTTGATCCCAGAAGCAAAAGCTTAAGAGATGTAAACCCACTGATTAATAAAAGATGTCTGATAAATGACAAAAAGATAAAAGACTAAAAATGATAAAGATAGAATGAAAAGTGGAAGCAAATGCTTACCTGAATGTGCTGTCGGCCAAGTCACAGTCACCGGCGTCGGTGGTCCTACCGGCGTCGGTTGTCAAGGCTGCCGAAGTCGGTTAGTCTGCCGACGTCGGTTGGGGAAGTGACCGGCGTCAGTCGGGGTATTAGTCTGTGGATGAGTTCTGGACAAGATTTTGGTCTGTGGATGGGTCTTAGACAGAGTTTTGGGCTTGGTTGAATGGTCTAGGGGTCTGGGTCTGAGAGTCTGGTTTTGGTTAATGGTCTGGGAGTATGTGCAGAGTTTTGGGACAATGGACAAAATGTCAAAAAGGGACAGAGGGATAGAGGAGACCAATAGGGGGACAGGGATATAAGGATTCAGGTCTAGTCTGGTCTGGTGATAGGGAGTGCTAAATTGATTGGACAGAGGGTGTTTGTCTAAAGGGAGACTAAACGGGTGTCAGAGGCAAAGAAAAGGGAATAAGAGGTGAGAGAAGGCTTTTCAGCCTCTTCAAGAAGAATAAAGAAGGTGGGGACAAGGATGCTTGGAATATACAGTAGACAGAATGCTAATATATTTGAAATGAAATAGAAATAAAAATAGTGCAAATACTTAGCTGTGACACGGGTTAGCAAAGGTGCAGAAGCTGTGTTTCCGTTGCCGCTGGTGATGGATATATCAGGCACTCCCTGTGCAGAATGTCTGATGCAAGACCTCGGTGCCTAGAAAATGCTATCAAGAATGCTGATCCCTGTAAGAAAACAAGAAGCCAGAGCACTGGAAAGCAAGAGCACACGAGAACTTTGTTTCGCTGGAAGAAGTCTTGAAATTAGCTCCAGAGATTAACAATTTCTGATTAGCCTCGTCAAAGGCTTGAAAATTAGTTTAAGTAAAACCGACGTCGGTGATCCCGCCGGCATCGGCCGACATTTGACCGATGTCGACGGGTGGAGAATGGGTAAAAGAGCCACCAAGCCCGTTCTCCATCTACCAAGTACACTATCCATTGGAGATATGTCGAAGGTTGGGCTAAATACGGATGAGAGTTGGTTAGGCGGTTAGAAAGAAGTAGGAATAGGTCTTGGGTGAGTCATAGGGTGGGAAATAGTCCAAGGCGAGGTGTCAGACGAGGTGTTATAGGTGATGTGTCAAAGGGGAGGATATTAATAATTAAATTATTATTTTTAAATTAGTAAGTGTATGGTTTAGGAATGGGTTAGGAATGGACCAAGGGGGAGGATGACCAAGGGTTAGACACGATTTCGGTGTCTACACACGTAATGTTGTTGATGTTAGATTTGACATAACTTTAGATGTGGTGAGGCTGAAGACATTTGAATATTCTCTCGATAGGACCACCAGATTATTTTTTTGCTTGATCTTGAGGGTGGCTACCATTTGATTAGGCTGTAGATGGGAAGCTATTTTGATTTGATCTTTTATTTTGTCTTCATCAATCAATAAAGAACTTTTATGCTCAACTATTGGTGCCTCAATGAGTTTTTCACCAATGAAGTTTTCTTGATTGTCCTATAACACCTTTGAGAAGGTTTCACTAAGGAGTGTTGACTTTTGAATTTTATTTTCTTCTATTTCTTTTAAAAAAATTCACTAGAAGATGTTGAGGTTGAACTTTATATGTCCCCTAGTACCTTCGGAAAGGTTTCACTAGGAGAGTGTTCTTCTACTACATGAATGTAGTCTTGGCCTCCTTGCTCTTCTTTATCTTCTATGTCACCATGGATATAATTCAATAAAGTGTGATTCTATCAATCCCAATTGACACTTATGGGAGATGAAATGTCAATAATATGGCTATGTTGGTTTATGGTAATGGTATGTGGCATAGTAATGGAATTAGGAGAGGTTACACAATCCTCATAGAAGATATTAGGAGAAATCATGTTGAAGATGAAGTAATCATCCTCAAAAATCATAAAAGGATCATAAATGTATTCAAATTGATCTATAAGGCATGCAAAACCAATGTTGTAACAACCATGAACATATTTTTCTTTTGACTCAAGGGACGCTAAATCTGATGTTGAAACTGATTCTAATTATAAATATAATGTTGGTCTAAAAATAAAACCTGAATCTATCTCTGATTATTCATATGATGGGTACTCTATTATAATGATGTCTTGTTGAATGCTTGGTATTGGACAAGTAACAACTTGTAACGACATGATGGGCTCCACCAAGACTGGGTTGTCAAAGTGAGACTCCTCAATGATGGGAAAAAGGTCAAGAGATAAATCCTTAGATATTGTCTTATCAATAGGTGGCTCTTGAAAAATAGGCATATGGTCAAGGTAATGATTTTCCCAAAGGTAATTATAATCATTAAAAAGTGACTCAACAAAGACTAGCTTGTCAAAGTGAGACTCCTTGACAACAGGTATAGGATCAATGGGTGATTCATAATAGGTTGACTTATCATACGTGGTTGGTTCAAAAAAAATATCTTGGATTAGTTGGTTTTCTTGGCCTTGGTTTCCAATGAGTTGGAAAATACTAGTTTTAAACATAGCTTGGTTTTCAAATGATTGGATCGATTGAGGTTTGGATGGGATTGGTACTGGAAGAGGAATAAATTATGGTTGGATAATGGTAGGGACTTGGGGATCATGTTGCTCACACAAGCCAAAGGATGAAGTTTTAAAATGGTAATGATAGGGCGATGTGGAACTTGATTATTCGTATAAGCCCAAGGACTAGGTCTTAGAATGATAATGGGGCATTATGGAGCTCGATTGATTTCTCAAGCTAAAGGACAAGGTCCTAGTATAGAAATGGTATTACACTAAGGAGCCTGATTACTCACATAAGATAAAGGATGAGGTCTTGGTATGGTAATGGTTGGGTGTTGTGGAGCTTGATTGCTTGCATAATCCAAAATATGAGGTCTCAAAATGGTAATGGTATTCCTTAGATACTGTGGAGCTTGATAGCTTGTATAATCTAAACGAGGGTTAGGGGTAGCTAATGATCAGATAATAAAAGGACATTATGGAGCCTAATTACTTGCACAAGCCAAAGCATCCAAGTCCTCTCAATAAACCATATCATCCCAATCTTGAGTCAGATCATAAGTTGGTTCTTGATTATGTTATGTGTACTGATTATTGTAAAGAGGGTATTAATTCGTATCCCAAACAATATTGTCTATATTTAGGTCTTTAAATTCCTCCTCACAAGCCTCTTCATACCAATCAAATTCTTGAGTTAGATCGTAAGTTGTTTCATGACTTTATTCCCATGAATGATTATTATGAGGTGGATAGAAATCTATCTCATAAACCATATTAACATCATTGGGGTCTTGACTAAAGCCATAAAAGTTATTTTTTGAAACCATTCTATCAAAATTTGGATTATACATGACTCCACCATAGGTGTAACTAGACATATCCACATAAATGATGAAAGCTCTGAAATAAAAAGGCTTAGAGTTTTGTGAACTCTAAAAAACTATGTCTAAAGGATAAATGGTTCAAACTTGGTCCAACTTAGTCGAAGGTAGAGTTGTATCTCCAAAATGGTTTATGATAAGACTTGACATAAAAAAGTCTAACATCAAATGTCATACACACAAAAGGTCAAACATCTGAATAAAAATTGGCATGTAAAAAATCTAGGTCAAAGTGTTCCAAACAAAGTCTAAACTAGGAAAGGGAAAAAAATTGCTAGGTCTTTTGTCCAAATGTGGAGTCAAAAGCTAGGATCAAACACACTATGCTAGGAATTTTGTCCAAATGGCATAAAAATCTATACTTGAAACAAAGGCATGATGTGATTTGATTTAATCTAATAAGGTTGAAAAGAACTTGGACATAGGCTTGACACACAAAATCAAACATAAACATGATCAATTGGTATAAGGCATGAGGCAAAATGATTTTGGAGAAAGGCTGTGTTCTCCCAAATAAAGGCACAAACAATGATGAGGATAGGCTCTGAACACATAAACCATCAATAGTTTTCAAATTTGGGTAATCAATTAACTAAATTTATGCAACTCAAAAGAGAAAGATATGTGTATCAGCCCCACGAATTGAGGCTTAAACAAAAATCAATCAATGTTTGAATCCAAACTTGATAAGGTTAATTGAAAACTCAACATTGAAAACTAGGATTTGACCAAACAATCTAGATAAGATCAAACATCATGATGACACAAGACAAAGGTCCAAATGGTATACATGACATGGTTTGAAAAAAATAGTTTTTGATACAATGGTAAATAAATCTTGAAACAAATTGAGTAGACTAACGGCATAAGCATGCTCAAATGATGTGATATTTTTTATGTTTCAAAAGACTCAAAGGGTAAAAATGGTTTGACATGATTTGGGCAACATAAAACTACCCTCCTAAACTCAAATGACACACACACAAACAAGTTTAACAAAAAAATTCAAGGCACAAGTGTGGTGTAAAATGGCTAGCATAATGCCTCCTTAGACAAAAGAGTGACATATGGACAAATTGGTTTTGACATGGCTTTATGAACAAACAAACAAGTTTTAGTCTCAAAACATACCAAACAAAAATGACCAAAATACACTAAGTATAATCGTCTAAATCCTAGCAAGGGTATGGAAATGTGGGGTATACTAAACTATCAAGTTTTTGAACATTTCTAGGGGAATCAATTGCACAATGAATTTCATGTCAAATGATGTAAAATAAAAGCATGAAAATTGGGTATTTATGGCACTTGGCTTGTTGCAAAAAGGTCTAGTCCTTTTTACAACTACTACATCCTATTATTCACTCAGTGTAGTGTAATGTTTAAAGTGTAGATATGTCCCGTGTGCAACTTCAATATGGAGTAAAATGAATTTAGTGTTGAGAGATGAAACCCTGGGTCAAAGCTTCCCTAAATAACTCATGGGAGGTAACAAAGTCCCCCTTGAAATCCAAGTTGCAATGAAATTAAATACATAAAAATAAATACTTTAGGGTCATTTTCAAGGTCACCCAAACTATGACAAGTGTTTGGGGAGTGCTTTAGACAACATTCTTTCTAAGCCTTGGACTAGGCTTTTTGCAATAAGGATGACACTTTTGATTCTAAGGGTTCCCTAAAGGGGACAAGTGGAAGAGAATACATGCAACGTACTTCTCTTTGCCAATAAAAAACTAAACAACTATTGAAGACAAAAATTGACAAGTGTGTTTAATTTTGAAACCCAAATGAAAGATGAGGTGGTGTTCTTTTGATCCTTTGGTATTAAGTTGTAACTTTGAAATCTAACTACAAAATTTAAGCAATAACACCCTAAACAATTTTCTTTAAGCACCGAAAATGAAAGATTTGATTCTTTTTAAAACACCCCAAAAGAAGTTTAAAAAGATATATTTAAGCATGCTTTGATAAATTTTCAAGTAAATCCTACGAGAAAAAAGTTAGAAAGTCATTTATCTTTGAATCACTTTAAGATTCAAATAACAAACTTTGAAAAATGAAATCTCGGGTTTACACAGTGGTATAATCCCTCTATTCCATAGAGCAATCCCGCTAGTTGCAGGACAATCTCGTAACTTGTTGAGTTATGGTATTGTAACTTAATTGCTAATAGTTTAGTCACAATACCATGATTCTGTTTGACAATATCTCTAGTTTTAAGACAATCCTACAACTTCTTGAGTTGTGGTATTGTAACTTAACTACTAACAGTTTAGTTATAATACTATGACTCTGTTTGACAATCCCACTAGTTGTAGGATAATCTCGTGACTTTGCAAGTAGTGGTATTATCAATTAACTACTAGCAGTTAGACAATACCATGAATTAGTTATAAAACCCCATGAGTTATAGAACAATCCCATGACCGTGTCTAGGAAAAATTGCAACTTTTAGAAAAATGTGTTTTACTTAATTTTTTCACTCTTTTGAGCCTCCCACTCTAAGATTCTACATAACAAAGGTTAGTGAGTTTCTTGAAAGAGTATTGTGATCAATTTTTTAAGGATATTCATGTCCCATTAGGCATGCCATTATGTGAACTAGGAATTTGACTCGAGAGAGGTGTTAGTATCTTGATAGTGACAAAATGAAATCAAATTGAAAAACCAACACACTAGTTAACATACATCTCTAGGCCTAGTTACTTGGTTGAGCTTAGTTAACAATACTAGAATAGAAACACAACTAAAACATTAAAGAGAACAAATATTTCACCTCCCTTGAATGCTCCAAATTATTTTTTAGTAGTGGCTTTCTCGGCTTATGCTCATGAAGTCTTCATCAAAGGAGGCTTGGCTATCTCCTCTTCTCCTTGGCACCTTGTGGCTTTGGCTTGGCTTGGCTTGGATCAATATTTGGAAATTATAAAAATAATTACAATATATTCTTGAATATATTTGAGAATAATAAATTTTCACTAAAATAACTTAGAAATGATGTTCATGGCCTCTCTATTTATAGACTTTTAGAATGTTTTGAGGATCAACCATGACCGTCCATCTCAAGATTGAGATGTGTGGCCATGGATAAATCCAAATATTAAATTCATTCTACAAATATCCCCATTAATATTTGGGATAGAGGGGCATTGAATAGGTATGGAAGGGATTTGATGAGGCAAGCGAGGCATGAATCCCAATATTTGTGGCATTTATGGCCTAGAGATGTCTTCTCAAGAAATGAGGTCACCTAATGATGCAGATATTCAATATTCATTTCCAAAAATAAATTATTCAAGAAGTTCCATGGAATTCTTAATTAGGCCTTAATTTTTTTAAATTAGATCTTAAGCATGATTAAGCACTTTGTGCACAAATTACTCAAATTGATCAGAATGCCTTATTATTGGCCTAAAATTTGATTGGATTGGAATCAGAATGTGATGTCAGATGCATTGGATATGTTATCCCATTTAGGATGTTGTCAACACAAAATATCAAAGACACATGTCCCATACAATAAATTTGATATAAAAGAGCAATCCAAAGCACCTAGGTGCAAAATTAGCATTTTGACTCGAAATGATTTGATCAAAGTTAGTTGGCCCATAAATTGCATTGTCCTATTTAGGGATACCCTGGCCAAAATCAACACTTGAGTATAAAGGTTAAATATTTTGATGTTTTAGTGTTTTAAAGCTAAATAGTGCATTTTTGTGGAAATTGGTCAAAAGCCTGGTTGGAGGTTATCAATGGCCAATTTTAGGTGTCTACAGTGGGTAATTGAGGAGCTCATAATGGGGTCTACTAGGAAACAGTTCTTATCCTTCCTAAACCTTATGGGAGAGGTCCACCACTACCTCCTACACCTCCTGCATCAACAAAAGAACCTAAAATATTAGGTGCTAAGGTAAGATAATTAACTATAGTTGAGCTGGTACTTTGCCCACTAGTTATGCTTGGTTCACTAAGAATTTCAAATTGGGCCATAAAATTATCTCATAAAGGAAAATAAATGGACAATAAACTATTATCTAAAACTTGTTCTATAAATGTATTTCACACAAGTTCAAATTTTGATTCTATATTGTCTACATTCCAGTTGCTTACAAAGATATCATCTAGCTCAAGATCACAAGCACATACTATGGGTGAGAAATTAGGCCTATCTAAACTGAGTTCTTCAGTCACCACTACCTAACTTACTTCTCCTGTGCATACTTGTGCTAGTGTCAAGTGTGGTCCTATGGTTATGGAGTCATAAATATGATCTTTCACTTCCTTTTGGACCCTTACAACACTTATTAAGTCCTTCTATCCCTTCCCTAGATCACTTCCACTCATAACCCTTCAACGCACTTCATCATATTTGCACTTCCATAATTCTTGTTGATTGGATACCATGTTGAACCAATAATTTTACTTCAAAAATGCCCTTCAATATCCCCAACAACCACACTACTCATGTGAGAGAGAGAGTTTATCCATCCATGGAGAAAATTTCAAGTCTAAAATCTATAAAAAGCTTCTTAACCTCCAGTGGAAAGTGTCTGAGATATCTAACAAATAGTTCTTAGAGGAATTAAAACTAGGATTCCTCTAGATAGGAATATGTCGAGACTAATATTCTAAGATGTCACTATTCAAAGTTTTACACCACCAAACATAAACATCACACATCCAAGGTGATCCTAACCATGCTAAAGCCAATTGATGCTCTAGTATCCAAGCTATCTTCCATCCATAGTTCCATAACTAGTCTTGTGCATATGCTATAATCCAAACATGAGGGTGAATAAACACTTATACAAAGAATATCTCATATAGTGAGTCATATAGATTCTCTTCTACCCATGTGCATGTGGAGATCCTTGGTTTAATAAATAGTACTACAAAGCTATCCTCAACACTATTAACCCATCACTCAATATTCTCAAGAGACAATCATTCAAGCATCTTCCACCATTGTGCAAGCAAGTGCTACAAGTCCAAAAATAGAACCAAAATGTTGGGATTCTTTTCCTTAACATGGTCATAAATTTTTCTAGGTGTGCACCTACGTGATAAGAGTCCAACATGCTAGTACACTAGCATTTCACATAAGAAGTTCTCATGCACTCACCCAAGGCATGTAGTAAGGGATCGGTTACCATTGGTTTTATCTTGTGAGGGTGTGTTTGTTTAACTAATTAGATAGGGGTGATTGAACACATACACAATAATAAACTCATTATATAATCCATATCTAACTTAGCACATGTTTATTTATCAATGATCAAAAATAAAAAGATGGCATAAATGATACCTATCAACCTTAACTTAGTTAGCTGGATAATGGCATAAATGATAACTAATAGCATTAACTCCATAATTAGTTAAACAATGGCATAAATGATAAATAACAACATTAACTCCATAGTTAGCTAAACAATAATATTAAGTCAACACAAGATTCATTCATCATATTCATAAGTGAACTCTAAAGAATTCACAGTTCCAGAGTTACAATGTAACTAACTCATACAAAATCTATAATAACATACAACTAAACAATAACATTATGAAGTACATCATAGGGGTATTTATACTTGGTTTTCCTTGACCAAGCAGTTATAAAAAGTAATTACACTCAAGGTGACTCTCCAATGATCATCAACATGATTGAGTCATGTCAGCGATTTACATTAAGTTCCTAAGGACCTAGGCATTTTTCCCTTATATTCTCTCTTGACGTTATATCCTTTTTGTCGAGCACCTATCTTCTTATAGGATGATGTTGGATTCCCACTTGAATTATTCTCTTCTGTCCATATGCATCGCTCCATAACCATTGTTTGCTTTCAATGTGCTCCCTAAGTCTTTCGCTAAGTTCCAATCCCTTCATTCTTGGGTTCTCTATTTAATATGCACATTTATTCCATGAGACTTGGTCTTTATACACCATGGATTCTCATGTTGTGGTCTTCCATTCCATGGATTCCCATCCCATGGTCTTCTGCACCATGGTCTTCTATGTTGTGCTTCTCTATGCTAGTTATTCCCAAAAAGTACTTAGCCAAAATTGGGGCCAATAAGTTTAATATTTTACATTCAAATGTATGATTTAATGCCACATTTATCTAAATTATTCTATTAGTTTCTATCTTATTAGGGTTTCTAGAACAAAATTAGGGTAAAACATATTGGTGAACATGTACACTAATCGAATCATGTCAAACAAGGGGTCTTCATTACTGTTTCATCCTTATAGGTTTAATATTTTTTAGCCTTAGGGATTCATCATCAAAACTGATTTTCTAGTTATTACCTAAAAATACACATTACTTATGACTATCATTAATGAACATTATTGTTTAACACAAGTCATGAAAGTACTTTTTCATACTATTATACTTCGATAATGTATTTCATTTAGATTAAATATGTAAGAAAATGGATCAAATATAAGAAAATTATTAAGTCTCAAATTAAAAATGAATAATCCCAAGCCTTACTCCAATCATATTATTACAACATCTAATATGAGTTACCTTTTTTACCATTAGACATCATAGGTCATGCATGACTCTTTTTTTTCCTCCTCCTCCTAGACTTCAAGGTTTTACTAGTTATCATCCCACTCCCATTATTGGGACACAACTTATATTGGATTATATGGTCCTTGTTGTCAACACTATATGGGGTAGGGTACCCCATCATTTAGGATAGAACAAAGGTAGTCAACATGTTCCTACTAAAACCCCTCCACCTCCCAAAAATCAAGCTAATCAACCCAAAGTGTATGAAATTATCAATCAATTAAATAAAACCCATGATAAAATGTATATCTTGGAGTTACTTAAGAGATCAATGTACTAAAAAAACATCTTATATAAGGCATTGCAAGAAACAACTCTTATTAATGATATAAAAATTACATCATTTTCCTCTATTATAAAAAATTCAAGGATAACGACAAAGTTATCATCTTCAACAAATAATGCTTACCTATGGATCATATAATAGAGAAAAATATTCCATTATTCACTCAAGATCAAGTTCAAATTAACTTTTTCAAATGTGTCTTGGTAGATAATGGCTCTAGGTTAAATATTTGTAACATTATCTTCTTACAACTATTGGGGATAAACCTAGTTACTATTCAAAAATTATATCAAATCATAAGAGGATTTGACAACATTGTATGTAAAATAATTAGAACCATATCATTGGATGTGAAACTAGGTCCCAAGATGGTACCTAATACCTTCCATGTTATGCCTAATTAGTTACATTACAACTTGATTTTTGGGTGACCATGGACACATGCTATGGAATGGGTACCATTAAATTTACATAGATGTATCAAATTCATGCATGAAGGTTATTTGTACACACAACTAGCATGTGATGACCCCTTATAAATATTATAATATGAATCAATCTACTAATATAGACTAATCACAATCACAATTGGAAAATCATACCATCATTCCTCCATCATAATTTATTTTAGTAGTTCAGATGCATACATATGAGGTTGGTGAATTAAGTACTGAAAAAGACAAAGAACCAATCATAACACATAAATAAACTATACAAAATGACCCACAAGTTCTTACAAAGCCATCTAAACCTATTCTTAATCTTCATTTACTAATGAATTCAGAATATCAAGAAGTCATAGTCACATATTATAATGGTAGTGATAAAGAAAATAACATGGTAGATATGACAGATGATCAATTACAGAAGTTAAAATTTAATCTTTTAGATGAATATTTGTGTAAGTGCATAAAGTTGGGGGATAATTCTATGGATATTTACCCTAATGTGTACATGTTATAGATATTACATGTACACATAATTTCTATAATGTGTACGTGTTATTGAAACTTAGGCTCATAAATACCAAACCATAACATGTATGCATTATATTAATGTGAAACAAAAAATAAAAAGGCCCAAACATGCAGGGATTGTCATTCTCATTCATTTTATTATTTGTTTTGGCCTTCTCTACACTAAACCACATTCACATTATGCTTGGAATATGAAAACACACACTATAATTTCCCATTACCTTGACAAATCAAGAATGTTTCCATGGAGGAGAGGTAAGCAATAAAAAATCATACCCATTAATACTATATTTTAGCATTTTTTATTTATTTTCATTGTTTTATTATTAAAACCCATTTTTTTAACAACCCATTCAACTAAAAGAGAACAACCTATTAACCCTCCACCCAACCCTACTAACCCTCCACCTAACCCTCCTAACCCTTCTACAATTCCAAAAGACCCCCTAGGCAGTCAGGAGGATTTGGCTGCACACACAGTGGAAAACAAAATAGAAATTAAAAAAAATTAGGAGAATGAGGGACCCCACTTTGACCAACACCCACCACTCTTATTTAGCCAATACCCTAAAGTCAATATTAGGTCAAATTGACTTGATAACAAGTCAAATTGATAGATGGGAATCATATAGAGATAAATACAGGGCTTACTATGTTGACTGATTGTCATCACATGAGGTGAAGGATAAACAAATATAAAAATACCTAATTTGTACCTTATTTATTGGCCCAACAACCAATTCACCCTTTCCACTATCCACAAAATGCTTCTTGACCCATCGATTCCAACATAATTTGATTATAAATAATTTTTGGGACCTATGATGGATGGTGTTTAATTACCCACCATGTAACAACCATGAGGTCCTATTGTATTTTTTGAGGAAACTTTATTGTGAGTTGTCATCAATGAGATTCCTAACAATTTTAACTACTCAATTTTAGGGCCAAGGGAAATGCTCTGCACAAGATAGACCAGATGCACATCATGTGCCTAATCAACATTTAAGGGTCCCTACCCAAAATCCATTTCATTCTAAGATCCCCTATACGGTGAAGGAGGTTATGGAGATTGACACTTTACATATGCTTTGTATGCTTATTGACAAACTAATTCAACATATGAGTAGTCTTTTTGAGATTGATGCTAGAGATACTCCACCCAGTGTGCATAGTCAACCTCCTCATTGCAAATGGTGTGGTGTTATATACATTAGACCTTTGGATGATGATGGCAGTGCTTCTAAGGGCTTAGATGATATACTTTGGAGTGATGATTTTTTGGCATGTATATTTGGTGTGCACATGTTGTTCACTACACATATGTAGACATATTTTATTTTTGACATGTTAAATTTTAATTGTATTTGCATTTAAAATCAAATAATTAATTCACATATAACTTGAATAATATATATGTAATTTTTTATGTTGCACGAGGAGAGTGTGCCATCATATTCATGGTCCACTATTGCATTTTTATGCCAGTTGATGTTTACATAAGCACAAACATTTTTTGGGCCATCTACCACTGCATATGTTGATGCTATTAGGCCAATTTTTACATAGACAAAGGTAATTTTGAGTTAATATTATACTATGTGTACATGTTTTTATTTATATATATCTATGATCTTGACTAACAATCATACATGTTCAAATTAAAATTTGAATGCTAGTGTGTGAATGAAAATTATATATGTGAGATATGTTGAAATATATGGAGAGAAAATTATATCCTTAAGTTAGTTCCCTTATGTGAATCATGCATGCTATGCAATAGCTTAAGTTAAATTTATCTATCAAGGATCTCAAAATTCAAGTACATTGCTATTAAATAGTATGCTCTTGGTCTATTTTATTCCTAGGTCCCTTTGACCATTCCCCCCCTGATTTTGTGATTCTTTTTTTCATATTGTTATTCTTATTTTGTGTCTACTTCCATGCCAATAGGGTCCTAATGTAACAATCCCACTGGGTTTTACTTGAATATAGCAAATTTTAAAAATCATAATAATAATAATTACACATATTTAACATATATATTTCACCACAAGAAACCTATCTAGTGATCTTTAACTAAATGTATTAATTTAGTTAACCAAAAGGTTTATATTTAAGCCACTTAGCTAAGGATCACCATGAATAGATATGAAAATCATGAACAATACTGAATAACAAATAAATACTACATCTAATTATAAATGATATAGTACAAACTCAACCACATCTGATGCAACATTACAACCATTGCTCTAGAAGTATAATGCATAAATGTTATAATTCTCAACAATACATAATAATATCTCAAATGATAAAACATGATACAAAGCTCCTCTAAGTAGATTCTCCATGACTCAAAAGTCTCCACAACTAATGTACCAATCTGTAATCTCAAGTGTAGTCCCTAGTATAGTAATCCAGTTGGGAGGGAGAACATCATTAGATCACTTTTCCACACCAACCACAGACCATATATCTCCCACATTATCTCCCAAATAAGGGGATGTATCTCCCTTCAAGGATGGGTAGATAATTATGGTGCATGAATCCAGAGTAACAAACCAGAACCCATGTGTTGAAGATATCTAATACATAATGTGTTCTATAAAAAATCCATTCTAATATGATATCACACAAATATGAAAACTATATCAACATATGAAATGACAATGTTTAATCAAAACATTACTTTGGAGAAAGTTTTTAATAATAAATGATCTATAGGATCAATTAATTTCATATACACCACTCAATCAAATTACACCTTATCGTGCATTGATGGCATTAATTAAGCCAGTGGAATTCATCCAATACTTATTTAGGGTCATGAATGTGAGATTTAATAAAAATAATAATAATATATGAAAACCAATAGATTCATTCAAAATATTTTCTTTTTAACTAATAAAAATTATTATAAGGGCATAAATATCACATACATTCATTTAGTCTGTCAAATGAAATCTAGTGAATCCATAACATCTAGTTTATTACATATAATAAATAGAATCAAAGACAGTCCTCAGCATAACATACCATCTAGATAATGACTTATCTAGACTACCAATTGCTTAAACCACAAAGAAAATTATAATGTTATTTCTCCATGAATCAACATTATATCACAGGCTTAATAAATTGTTCATATTTCACATATAAAAAAAGCCAATCCAAAAATCTTTATATTTAACTCTTAAAAACAATACTTAATGCTTTTATACAAACATTGAAAGATAAACAAGCATGAGTTACATAATGTTATGATAATAACACTTATATACATAACACAATTTTGTGTGTGTGTGTGTGTGTGTGTGTGTGTGTGTGTGTGTGTGTGTGTGTGTGTGTGTGTGTGTGTGTGTGTGTGTGTGTGTATTTATAAATTCACACATACAAATACATTATAAATACTTAATTTTATACAATATACTCCTAAGATGACATCCACATTCATTCACCTTAGAGTATATTATATACACTAAGTATACAATCAGCTAACAAACAAAGGCCCCATAACCTTTTTCTTTAAACTGAGAAATTCCCATTGTCCTTGATAAATAAAACACATAATTCTTTCAATAAAACATAACTATTCCTTTATCATCCACCAAAACTATTTAATCAATTAAATCCAACCAATCGATTTAAGATCGACTTTTAAATTTAATGCATATGAGCAAATATAACACACAGTCGATCTTACCCAATTCGGGTTTTCAATAAAAAAAACACAACCTTTTCAAAATAAGGCTATACAAAACATCAATTAAACCCATATACTCAGTCCTTTCATTGACTATTCAAGACTCTTTCTCAATTCAAAGACAAATGTCAACTATATAATATTACATAGTCATATTTAAACATAAGTGTAGTTCATAATTATAATGAACATAATTATACTAAACTCTACCATGTATACTATAATTTTTTTGGGTATATTTTCATTCATAAAATAAATGCATAACCTATAGTCACTTATTCATGTACCCATACCTGGGTTATATAATAAGACTTAAAATGAAATTTCCAAAATTTATTTATATAAACAAGTATACATAATACATGATTACATAACATAATTGAGAGTATAAAATTATATTGTTACCCTATATGTACAAACTTGTTGAATCTAAAGCCAATTAAATCCAATCAAAACCATAACCTCAAATTCATTTAAACAAGTATATTCATCTCTCAAATGAAATACATACAATTTCCCACTAAACCCTGATGACTCAAAATATTGGTATATATATATATATAAACTAAATATATACTTATATATGTATATATATCTATGTATATATAGTAAAAAACCTCTTTTGAATAATGTGTTGATGCTTCTAAATGTACCATAGGTTCTCTTAGTGTTTAAATAACACTTCTCATTTTAGAATTTGGAAAACTCGAAGCATGAGTTGCAGGTTTTAACAGTCTAGTTGCCTATGGTGAAATAACAACAAAGTAAGATAACTATTCCAAAATATTTATATAATTTGGTGGTTTGGAGCCACTTTGGCCCATTCTTTGTGAATCTTTGTTAATGCTTAGTGAGTTATGATCCCATTGTAATCTATAGACTAATCTAAGTGGGTATTTATAATGTGACTAAAACTAAAGTGACCTTGGTGTAAAAAGGGGCAAAGAGAAGGGTAGAGCAGAAAAGAAATGAGTGAATGCCAATTTTAATCCTGAACATTGTGACAAAGTACCAATGGTAACTAAATATGCATTTAATAAATATATAATACAACATAGCTTAATCTCAAATCTCATTATATATCAAGCAAACTTCAAGGGAAAGCATTTAAGAATCACAAGTAAGAACCGGGTCTACTTTAAGGATTAACTACTATAATCAAATAGCAATTACACATCTGAATACATAGTAGAATGAAATGAAGCAGGACCTAAGATCTTTCAACTAACCTAGCCTAAGAACAAATAAGACACCCTGTGATTAAAGAATGCTACTTAGAATTCAAAGACACTATTCAGATTCAAGACCTCTACAAGCAATTGAGAGAAAAAACTATACTAACAATTTACACATCAAAATGGACAATCCTTATAGAATTTTAAATCTTATTAATTACTTCAAGTATACAAAATTTGCTCAAAATATCTCTTTTTACAATGGTAATACATGCATTTATAGGAAGATTAGGTAGTATACTGGTCATCTACAAAATATAGGTGTACAAAGATAAGGACAACTATCCTTACAAGTTCTAAAATACATGTGTTTTTCCCAATTATACTGACCTAGAGGCCAATATGCTAAAAAACTAGCATATGAATTTACAATGGGATACTCTACTTCAAAATGTTATTTAAAAAAAATAAATAGAATATGCCTAATTTGAGGGTGGGGCCCCTAGCTGTCGTTGCTAGATGATGCTCATTGCTCTCTCATGCTGTTCATCAATTAGGTCTAGGTCCACAATAAGCTTCATGATCTTCTCTTCTTCTTGATCCACCAAGTCATCAAATTCTTTGTCATTCCTATCCATGGCCTCTTTGATACTCTTGGCTTCATTTATTATTTCCCTTGCATGGAGTATCATGCCCATGACTTTGTTGTTGTCACCCTAGATTTGCCTTGGCCTTTTCCTCTAATTTCTTGGGTTACCAAAGTAGCCCTATGCTTAAATTCCTCATCACTAATGATCCCAAGGGCATTGGGTTATTCAGGCTTTATAAGCATGGTCCCAAGAAGCTATTCAATTTTTGCAATTAGTTCCTTGTCTTCTTTTATGACCCTTTTCATACCATTATGCCATGTGCTCAAACTCTAAACTTTGTCAATCATAATTCCCAAAATTGTGCTCAAATGCCCCAAACTGATGGTGTTGAAGTTTGGAATCTGATTTATTATCTAAATGTTGAGGAGTTGATCTATTTTATCCTCAGAGGCCTACCACTAAGTGACTAAACTCTTGGCTAGTTCACATTGCCCTTTTAATGCACTTTGCCTTAATTTCATTGACTTAAGTGCCTCAAACATGTCATAAAATGACTTGACAAGTAACTTGATTATTATATATGACATTGATAGAATTATTTATCTTTCCAAGTTTTCCTTTTCTCTCTCCAAATTCTAAATCTTTTGTTTCATACCTTGGAATCCTACTTTAGGTTGTGCTAAATGGGCTTCAATTAAACTTTCCACATCTTCCTCATTAATTGTAGCCTCACCAAGCTATTGGCCACCCACTGTGGTTAATCCTACAAATGGTTCCACCTTTTAAAAGGTGAATTCATTTGTCCCTACCATGGCTGTCTTGGTTGTTATTCTTTCCAACTTAGCTATTTTAGTGTTGAAATGGATAGTAATGACTAGTTCCTTGAATTAGGGAGGTTCTGAGACCTCCACACTTGAACTTGTAGATGCTCCCAAATTATTTATATTCTTGCATTCTATCCCTTTAATGGCCATAATTCTTATTTATTCCTACTCCTTCATTATAACCCTTATCCAAGGCTTCATATCATCTTGTACTTAATAAGCAGTAACCTTCATCATGGCCCAAGAGTGAGAAAGGGAGGGGATCTTTTACAACTTCCCATAGATGAACTAGTTAGGAATGACTGGTCCATGGATTGGGAACTCATCACTGAATAGATTTACTTCACTAGTGGGATGAGTGAAGGTTAACCTCGGTATCTTCTTTGGTCCCATAGGGACTAGTGTTAGTTTCTTTTCTTATGGGATGTTATTGGGACCAATGATTTTCCTATGTCTTCTTTGGGCTCTTCTTCCCTATCAGAGTCATAAGCCTCTGTAATTTCCTTGAGGGCACCCTCAAGTGTCTCTTCTAGTTTTAGGTCTATCATGCCTATACATTGAATTGGGGAAGGTGGCCTTTGGGGTAGTGTTGAAGGTAGGGGTCTGGCTTGACTTTTCCAACATTCTTCCCTTTTACCTTGTTTATCTTGAACTTACTCAACCTATTTTTGGGGATTTGAATACTCTATCTGAGGTTTCTCATGGGATATTCTAGATGGCCTAAGTAGTAAATGGTATTACAAAATCTATATTTTCCATGTTTCCCTAGATGGCTTATTGTCCCTGACCAATCTATGCTCAAGGTTAATGTTATGGCCTTGGATCCTAGCCAATACTTCTTCATAGTTCTTAGCTTGAATATATATGGTGTCATGGACATTTATTTAAAGTACATATTCTAGTTTTGAGAGCTTCTTGTCCCTTAGATGGTCCCCAACTACATTCTTTAGATCTCACATCTGGAGTTCATCCAGTTGGAAGCCAAATGAATCCTTGTGTGTGGACATAACCTCCACTTGTTTCTAGTATTTTATTATAATTATCTAAATATTCAAGGGGAAGGGGTGGATTAAACCCTTTATTTTCTCCTTTCAAGTTCTATCAATTCTATAGAGGAGCTGGGAAGCCATTTCCTACTCTGTAAGTTTAATTGGAACATATACTGGCAGTCTGTAAGGTTGGATCATGATTCCTTCTATCTTGATGATTATGTAATTAGGATAATGCCATACATCCCATATCATTTCAACATATCTCTTGATGAGGGGGTGGAGCCTAGGCATAAGAAAAATTGTGATGGCTTCCACTATAGCAAGATAAACATAGTCACAAATAAACTTCATGTGATTCTTGTACTTGAAGATATGCAACTTAGAATAGTAATGTGAGATGGTTTTCTTGCCCTCTATGGACAAATTCCTAATCCTAGGGAAGGTGGTTGATGCTAGAAGGGTGCCAAGTAGGTATGAAATAATAAATAATTGATTTGAGGTCTTTATTTTGACGGTATTGAATTTCCTGGTTAGGAAAATACTAATTAAGTCTTTAATTGGAGGGGCAAGTTTTTATTCTATCATGAAGTGCATATATGGGACCCAGATCTTATTCACATAAGTAGTTGAAGGGGTAGTGAAGGATCAATTAAATAGGGTCATTATTATCTTAATGCCTTCTATAAATTAGATGATAGGGATTTTTCCATCAAGGCTTCTAAATATGTGAGGTCCTTGGTGGAGCTAGGGTTTGAGGATAGAGTCCAGGTCATGGTTATTGGTCCACTCTTTGATTTTATAAAGCTCCAAATGGGGAAGAGGGAAATTGTATTACTTCTCAAAAGTAATAAGGGAAATTTAGGCTACCCCTTTAAAGTTCCCTTCCCTAATGATCCATTCATTATCTATTCTGCAATCAACAAATATGGGGGTAAGGATGTCAATATACTGTAATACTTCTGGTTTTGACATGGTGTGATGAAGGCCCACCATTTGGACAAAAAACAAGTCATAATGTCTCTTTATTGTGGTATAATTCCTCTATTCCTCTTATGAAATGGGTTAGAACTCTTCTATCATGAAAAAGAGCTAATACCAATTCCTAATCCCCTAGATGATCAATGTTACTAGGTCCAATTCTGTATCCTTGAATATCTAGCCCTCATTGTCTATTGTCAAATAGAGCTTGATATCTTCCTTTAATTGCTTCTTACTAGCTTCCATGGTCTCTATCCTTGCTAATTATTCACACTGGATTACAGACGATCTTTGTGAAAGCTCTCATGTGCTCAAAAACATAATTAAGTTATCCTTTGATCAAATTGTAACAAATTGAATATGCTTGGGTTACTTTTATATAAGGTTTAGGGTTTTGGAGATTTAATGGTGGAAGATATCTAGGCTTTGAATTATATGTGTCTTAGATTTGATTTGGACCTTTGCCTTTATACCTTTATGTTTTTGAGCCCATAAGATATTGAGTTTTATCCTTTTCTACTTGCATGGTACTTATGTGGCATTAATTTGGACCTTTCGCGACATTTTTCATAAATGCAATTTGAACACTAACCATTGGTATCTTAAAATACCTTCTTCATTTTTCATGGTAAGATTAAAATCATAGATTAACATGAGCCATTGATCATAATTTTGGCCCTTGGATAGGATTGGGCCTTTCCATTACGAATACTATGGTCGTGACACTTGGTGCTTTACGTGCCTTCATCATGCTTCAAATATTTTGGTTAGTAACTCATAAAAAATGTATTGGACACATGGAAAGCTTATGGGCCTTTGAAAATTAATTGGCTCCCTCATTCCATTAGATCAAATCCAATGATGGGATGCAAACTGTTGATCTATAAACAACGCTAAAAAATTAAGTTAGTCCATTATTAAAGATATGATCTAGGCTTAAGTACTTTAGGCTAAGGTTTATTTTGTGTTTATTAAGCAAAAAATAAACCTTAGGCTAAGGTACTTATGCCTACGCTTCCCAATTTATAATGAAGGGCCAAGGGTCCATATAATTTAGGCCACCACATATGAAAACCTTTGGTTAGCTTATACTCCATGTGACAAGGGATTCCCTTTTTAACATAAGACTTAACATAAACTCATAGTTTAAGGTTCATGGTTCTTTTAAAAAAAATTCCATGAGTACCCTTTTTTATGAATTTAGACTAAGTATTTAGATTAGAAGACCATTTCCATATTTTATAGGTTGAAGGCTCCCATTATTGAGGATCTTTGAGCATTTCCTTTAGATTATGGAGCCATTTCCAAGTTAAAATAGGATTTTATAGTGTCATTTGAACACTAAGTAAGATAATTCATTAATTTAAAATTGACAGTCTCAAAGACATCAAATTCACCCTCACAAGTGTGAATTGATGGTTGAGTGGACATCAAGTTTAAACCAATACAGTTTTAATTTTGCTGGGCTTAAATTTGATGGTCACACGAGCATCAAGTTCATCTTTTTAGATGTTTGAATCATGGTCGCATGAACATAAATTTTAAGTTCATTAAAATATTAAGTGCTAAATGAGAGGATTCCACTTGGCACTTCCATGGGGCTTCCACGGGGCTTCCTAGGGTCTTAGTGTTAATTCACCCTATTGGATCAAATCCCATGATAAAGTGACAATTGTAGGATCTTGATCTAGGGACTTGTTATTCATTGGAGGTCATGTCAGGTGGGCCCCTTTCCTTTTAATCCTCAAATGTGATGGTGTTACGTGCCCATATTTTAGGCTTCTTGTATCCTTTTGACTTTTTAATTATGCTTTACTCTATCTGATCGGGTCTTAGTGAGTAAGCATGGATCTTTGGATCACCAAAGATGCATGTTATTTTTGCTAAAGTTTGGGTTATCCTCACTTTTTTGGATCAAATAATGTAATAAAGTGACAAACATAAGATCCTACAAGGTGTGAGGAAGTTAATGTTAGGAACGTGGAGACAATAAAAACTTAGGATTAAGGCTTTAAGACTAAGGTCATGATTGTATTAGTGAATACATCGGGGCCTTAGTATTAAAACCTTAGGCTAAGTTTGGAAATATTAAAAGGGACCCTACATGATGACATTAGTTAGGCCATAAGAAACTTTAGAAAAAAGGGGAAATAATAAAGGGGATCTTGTTCTCTAGTTAAGTTGTGTTAAAAAACATGACTAAGCCTAGAATATGCATTTTATAATTAAGTCCATAAATGAATTTTAAAATTTTTCCCACCAATTTAGTTCCCACTTTTATTCAAATTTAAGTCAAGGGTTTTCTAGGGTTTTGAAATACAAGAGTTCTTTGGAACACATGCCATGAAACCTATAATTAAAAGCCAAACGAACCTCATTAACACTGTTAGTCAAAATTAAAGTAAATCAAAACCACATAAGCCTACCTTTTATCAAAATGAATGACCTTATAATTTTACAAAATACCTTGACATGTTAAAATTTCCATGTTTTATTATGAGGGTTTCTCAAGGGTCCAAATTCCAAAAAAGGGGGTATGTTGGTCCCAACAAATGGTGACTCAAAGGGGAAACATAGCAATATGTTAGAACCTAGAGACTCTAATCATGCAAATAATTAGGTTATACACTTTATTTGATTGATATCATTATGAAAACTAGGTCATAGTTGAAAAAAATATTGCACTTGTGTTTTTAAGGTCAAATACCAAAACATATCCAGACTGTGTGTGTGCTTTGATTCCACTTACTATTTGCCATGGGGTTTAAGAAATAAATTCTAGATTTCATGCCATTAATCACTTATACTAACTTATAGTATGCTAAAATTTTCATTATAAACCATGTTTTTAACTTAGGGAAGGCTTAATCATTACTCTATTTCCATTTAGACATCCGTAACCTTGATATAGATGCCTTTGGCTCCACTCATGGCCTTGCTCCAATGTTAGCTAGGCATCCATAGCCCCAGTGGATATTACCAGAATCACCTATACCTAAAAGCTTTTGATTTTACATTATATCCTATTTTTGTATTTTCTTAGATCTTATCTTTTAGTAAGGTTGGGAACCATGATAGCCAAATTTAGGATTTGGTCAAGTACTTGATATTTGGAAAATTTATTATGATTGGAACTCTTATCCTATGCAAGGGTGTTAATTAAGTGCTAGTTTTGGGTATACCTTGATAATTTGAGTTTTCATCCCATAACTGCAAGTCTTCTCAAAACTAGTTTGAGGTCAAGATAATGGTTAGGGTCTAATGAAATGATTGGCCTTTTCATCAGTCTTTACTAGTTTCTCTATGATATAACACCAATATTTATGTTTTAGAACCATGTTAATCCTATGCATGGGGTCCATACCTTCATTTTTGAATTGGGGGCATGTTTTCAAGCAAATTTCATAACTTCTGAGCTCAAGATTGTCCCTAGGGACTTATTAGAATCAAGGAACCAAGCAACAAGAAAGAAACACAAAACAAAAAGTAGGGAAGAAAGACAACTAAGGAAAATGAATAAATATGTACATGCTTATACACAAACAAGGGATGAGAAAGAAAGAAAATGGAAATAAACTAACTAGCCTACCTATACTAATATAATCATCTTATAGTTTAGTCTATGAAGACTCTAGGAGGAGCAACAAAGAAGTAGTGTTTTAGGTACTACCCATTGGTGGGTAATATAAAATATACTCCCTATAGTCTTTGATCTTGAAGGTGTTATTCCCCAATGTTTTTTCAATATGGTGTGGGCCAATCCATAAGGGTGTGAATTCACCATGTTTGCCCCTAGGATTAGATGCTTTGTCCTAGAGAAGAACAAGGTTTCCTTATCTAAACACCTTGATTTTGGACCTTTTATCAAACCATATCTTGACTATGGTTTGATGCCTACTAAAATTAGCAAAGGATTTCTATCTTGTATCTTCCATATTAAATATATCCAACAATATATAATTAGATAGCTCTTGGATCTCCTCCATGTATTCTTGCATAAATTTGTATGTGGGCAACTTGAGAGTGATAGGAAAGATGGGTTCTTATCCATACACCAATAGAAATGGTGAGGCTCTTAAGGCTTGCTTGATTCTTATCTTATCATCCCAAAGTTCAAATTTAAAGAGCTTGTACCAAGTCTTAGGCTTGTCTTCAATAGACTTCTTGATTGCCTTCATTAGGTTCTTATTTGTTGACTCAAAAACTCCATTCCCTTGGGGATAATGGTTGGATGCAAGCTTGAGAGTGATGCCATTATCATAATCCAATTCAATCATCTCTATGGATGTGAAGGCAAACCCACTGTCACACACTAGAGATACTGGAGTCCCAAACTTGGTACAAGTGTTTTCTTCAAAAAAGTTGATCACTTCTTCAGCTCTACATTATTTGATGGCTACAGCTTCAGTCTACTTTGTACTATAGTCTATGGTATTAAGGACATATTTTTGACCCTCAGATGAGTTATGGTTGATTATTGTAACAAAGTCCAACCCCTATTGATCAAAAGGTTTCTCAATAATGACTGGTTGCAGAGGCATTGCTTCCTTTGGCTCCTTAGTGCTAAATATCTGACATGAATGACATTCCCTCACATGTTTTTGGGCATATTTAAAAATAGTTGGCCAATAATAGCCAGCTCTAAGAATATTATGGGTCATGGTCTTCCTAGATGGATTTCCACTACCTAGATTTTCATGAAAGGTACTCATGATTTGGGTGGCTTCTTCTTGAGAGACACACTTTAGGTAAATTCCTTCAAAATTCCTCCTATACAAGACCCCATTATTGATCAAGTAGTGGGATACCATTAAATTTAGGGCCCTCTTTTTATCCCTAGATAGACATGTAGTATAAGTACCATTAAATTTGCAAATGTATGATTGAATCATACCACTCACTAGCTTAAAAGGTTTGTTGATCCACCTGCATAACACTTAGCCTAGGGTTAATATTAGAAATCATCTAGATGAAACCTTGGCACCTTACTAGTTTTGTTGTTTTCATCTCTAGGTCATATTCCTACAAGACTAACATCCACTTACCTATATGTTCTCCCAATTAATTCTAGATTAACATAAGTTTAGTGGTAAGGTCAGGTAAGATAACATGTACCTTATTTATAAGGATGTAATGACTAAATTTCTTAGTTACCTTGACTAATTCATATTCCTATTTATCAATCAATGAGTAATTTAACTAAACATTCTTGAAATTAGTGCTCATAAAAATAATTGGGTGGTCACACCCTTCAATTTTATGAGTTAACACTATATCCATAGTGTGGTCAAATGCAAAGGAATAGAGGTATAATTGTCTTAAAAAATTAGGACTTCTAAGGACTGGAGCTTGACTGATGGCCTTCTTGATATTATTGAATGCCTTTTTATAATCTTCATTCCATGTGACCTTGGCATCCTTCTTCAACATGTCATTATGTGGTTTGACTATTTCTCCAATACCAAAAATAAACTTTCTTACAAAATTAATTTTACCAAAGAATGACTTTAGCTCTTTTTTACTATTTGGAGGTTTTATTCTAGGTATGGCCTCTATTATTTCAAGATCTATATAGATCCCATATTTGGTTATAGCATGACCCAATAATTTTCCTTCAGTCACATAAAAGATCCTCTTCTTAGGGTTTAAGGAAATGCCATACCTTTTGCATCTTTCAAAAACTTGTTGTAAATGCATGAAGTGATCTTCCCTATTTTTAGAAAAAGTGTTAGATCATTCATATAGATAATGATGCATAACCTATCAAGCCTTGAAAGGCATGGTCCATATATCTTTAGAAGGTGCCTCCTACATTGATTAGTTTAAAGGGAATTCTGTTATAAGTGAAGGTTCACCACTTTGTGGTGAAAGCTATCTTCATCCTATCCTCTCTATCAACTAGTAGTTGGTTGTAACCTAAAAATCCATCAAGAAAGGACATCATAGCTAATCCTGAAATAACTTGAATTACTTGATCTAGGGAAGGAAGGGGGTAGTTATCCTTCTTTGATGATTTTTTCTAAGTTTTTGAAGTCTATACAAAGTCTAATCTCACAATTCTTCTTCTTGACTAGCATCAAATTAGCCACCCAAGTAGAGTGTCTAATGAGAAAGACTATCCTATCATCTAGAAGTCTCTTAACCTCTTTAAAGATCATCAATTCTAAGACAAGGTTCATAGGGCTTTGTTTCTACCTAAATGGTTTTCAACTCTCCTTAGGGGATATAGTATGTGTGATAAACCTTGGATCAAATATCTTTAAGTCATCATAGGACCATGCTATGAAATCTCTATATTGGGTAAGGAGTTCCTTAGCTTTCTTGTTTATGATGTTTGTACAGGCCTTCCCAACATTCACCAGTTGGGGCTGATCATGAAGGGAAAGATCAATAGAATTATAATCCTTCCCATTTACCTTGGGAACTTTAGAAGCCTCATCAAGTTTGTCTTGATCAAAAAGTCTTTCTAAAGCAATCATCCCTTTGGGAATTTTGTTGTCATTCAACTGAATGACCTTACCATCAAATTTATGCTCCCTATATGTATTTTATTTAGCTTCATCAACAATGTGAGAATCAAATGCTCTAGAATTGGTTATGAAATCTAATATATGTTGATCATCATTGAAAACTTGAAAGTGATTAATATTGTTAGGCACTGAAGGACAAGGAATCAACTCAATGTTGAAATTGGGAGAATCTTGGTTGGGCATGAGGTTGGTGGCAACAGATGCCAACTCATCAGCAACTTGGTTTTCTTCTCTTGGGATGGAAATTATGATAAAGGAATCAAAGGATTATATCAAGTTCCATACCTTGAACTTACATCTTTTTAAGTATAAAAGTTTACATTGGTATTTGCTCCTTACTTGGTTGACCACTAGTTCTGAATCTCCATAAACTAGTAGTTCTTTGAATTTGTGTTTTATGGTAAAATATAAACCTAGGACAGGGGCTTCATACTCAGTAAGATTGTTAGTACAAGGGAATTGGAACTTGTAGGAAGCATGCTACTTTTTATTATTAGGATCAGTCAAGACAACACCAACCCCTAATCCAACACTACACTTAGTACCATCAAAATGCAATTTCCACAATCTAGGAATAACATAAGCATTCTTGGGATCACATACCTTATCAGTATTTAGGGTAAAGACCCTTAAGTCTAAGTAAATTATGTTGACCCTCTCATTTACAACATTGTACTTAGTTATCATATGTTTCATTCTTGGTTCTCTCTCAACCTTGATTTAATTGGGGACCCACTTCCAAGGTAGCCATAGATGTGATTGGTCTATAGACATGTAACCATTCAAAGCCTTGGTCTATTACCTACTCAATAAGATTCCATAAATGTTAGGTATTTCAAGCACTTGAATATTAATGAATTTTTATAACCCAAGCTCAGAATCTAGTTGCATATTAACATTTAATAATTCTCCCACAACTTTGACTCTAGATTTGTCCAATTAGGTGACAACCCTATCAAAATTTATAGGTGTTAAACCAAGTTGACTACATATACTTGTAGGCATGATATTAGTAGATGATCCTGAATCTAATAAGAAATTATGCAAATTCTTACCAAACATCTTGACAATGAGTAAGAAAGGAGGAGACTCAGCTTTGGCTTTATGTATAGTCACGTTGGCATAATCAATCTTGGGTGGATTGTTGTGCTTCTTTGAAAAGCATTCCAATAATAGGTTCCTCTGCTTTATAATCTATGTGAGTTAATGTAATGTGATATTATCCTTTATCTTCTTCATGTCCTCAACTGTATTATATCTAGTTTTACTAGAAGAACTAAGGATTTCAACATTGGTTTTAGAAGTACTCCCTTGTGGTGGCTATGGATTATTACTTAAAGAGGTATCAAGAGGAGTTCCAAAATTATTTGGAGGCATTGAGGTAGTTAAAGGATACCTTTACTATCTGTTCCTTAAGGGGTAAGTCTTATTTAAGAAATAATAAAAGGCTTGTACCTCTTAAGGGTTCTCACCCAGTTTATTTTCCTCTTGAAAGGGGAAGTCAAAGGTGTCCACCATGAAGGCTTGCTTAGATAGCTTAGATACAGAGTAACCTACACCTTCTTTGTTAGGGACAACTTCAAATGTATCCAAATCTTCTTGAAAAGCCTCAAAGGCTTTGAAAAATTCTATACAATCAATTTCCCCATGCTTAGCTATGCAATGCAACCTAGAATAGTTAGGAAATATAATATTAGTAAAATTAATGTCCATATTTTTGTTACTAGAAGATGGTTCATTAGCCTTGTTATTGTGAAAACTATCATTTTGAAATCTGTTGTTTGGCCTATTAAACCTTTGAAATGAGAAATTCTTACTGGAGTGCTCTCTAGTATTGCCTACTTGTTTTTGTAATTGAAAGAAATTAGTGCTTAATTTTTGAACCTTTTTCAAGATAGACTCATTCTCATTTTTTGGAGTTTCAAAATTATGCTCTCAGTTGTTGTTAGCACCTATAGCTGGTACTAAATCTCATTGATCTCTTGCATTAAAACCATTAGTAGGATGACTCAAGAATCCTAGATTTTGATTAGGGACCACATGACTTAAGGGCAACTGATTTAAGTTTAGAAGTTATTTTAAGCCTATGAGTTTTTGGTTATTATTGGGGAACAAGTTTATCATAGGCATATATGGGTTCACATTTAGGACTGAGTAAGACATTTTACCCTAGGGCTACATTTGATCATTAATGGTCATTGATTCAGAGTAGCCTGGGTCAAAAAGCTATAGTTGGGATGGATATTTTCAATAATATTGAGGTCATAGGATCCACTGCATCTTTATAGATTTCCAAAGCTAGAACATCATCATGCTTGTAAGGCTCTATGGTTATGCTATACTTGAAATCTAGCATTAAATGATCTGATAAGCTCACTGGTATCCCTTTTAATAGTGGTGAATTGTGTAGAGAGGATTATATAACATAATTAGTCATACATTAATCTAATAAATCAAAGGAAGAATGCATAAGAACACACTGAATTAAGCCTATCTATTCATGTGGGAATTGCAAAGGATATAAAGAAACATATGAAAGAAAGCAACACCATATTACCTTCCCAAATGGATTCACCATACCAATGAGGCTCAAAAGCATGTTCTCCCTTGATCAAGAGCTCTTATCTTCAACAACAATGGTGGCCAACTCCTCCAATGTCTCAAGAACTCCTTACAAAATTAATGATCAAATGTGAAAGATTATGGAGACAATTCAGCATAATAACTTGGAATAAATCAAGCTTAAAAATGATTTCCATGGCCTCTCTATTTATAGATTTTCAAGATTGCTCAGAATCAACCTAAACTATCCATATTGAGATGAAGATTTGTGGTTGAGGATTAATTCAATATTTAGACTTAAATTCATAATTATCTTCATCATGACTTTGGAAAAAGGGGCATTGAAGAGGCATGGAGGGTCATTATGAGGCACGGGAGACCCATAATATTGATATTTGTGGCATTTATGGCCTAGATATGTCTTTTTAAGAAATGATGTCACCTGATGATGCAATTAATAAAAATTAATTTACAAAAAGAAATATTCAACAACTATCATGGAAAATCCATTTATTCTCTTGATTTGGATTAATTATCCTTAAACAAGTTTAATCAACCTTTGTGAAATTATTTTGAAATTGGCCTTAAATTAATCAAAATGGTCAAAAAGTCATATTACTAAGTCATAATTTGACTCAAGAAGAATTATAAGTTGACGTTAGATGCGTTGGAACTGTATTCCCATTTAGGATGTTACCAATACAAAATAACAAAGGTACATGATGTGTACCAATGAATTAGAATAAAAGAGTGATACAAAACACAAAAAAGCAAAATTATCATTTTGACTCGAAATGAATTGATCAAAGTTAGCTGGCCCATAAATTGCATTACCCCATTTAGGGATACTTTGACCTAAATTAGCACTTGTAAATGAAAAGTTCAAACCATTTAGGGTGTTTTATGGATTTTAGCCTAAAATGTGCATTTGAGTGCAATTGAGTAAGATTGACAATTTCAACACAAAATGTGTTAGGAATTGGATGTCTACATTTTGCCCCTATTTGAGAACGCATAGTGAGACATTTAGGCAAAGCAATATATTTTAAAAAAAAGAGTTGTCAAGAAGAAATTGGAACAGACCCATGATTTCCCCTCGAGAGGACATACTAGGATGAAAGAGAAGGATGAAATATCAAAAAAAAAGAAAAAGTGTGAGATTAAACCATGGAATAGATCACATATAGATGAGCTAATGCTTGCACACATGATTACCATCAATGATCAAAATATAATTAGGGGTATAATAGGCCCCAAAGATTGGGGGAATGGGAAAGATACAATGCATAAATGTAAGGGACACTCTTTAAACATGCCAAATTTGAGAGTAAAAGCTATGAGCTTATGACATTGATCAAGCTTGAGACAAGTTACACACTAAAATATTACCATCATGGGCTTTAATGTGGAGATCTTGGAACTAGAGGAAAAGAGAGAACGCTCTACTTCAAGAAGGGAAGCACCACTAGAATAGGGTCTTTAAAGATAAGATAATAAGAAGTGCCCAAGTAGACAAAATTTGATCATTGATAAAGAATAAAGAATGGTTTGCCCTTATAGAGCTGATTTGATTTTGACATTGTTTAGATGTTGTGCCCCATCATTGGTAATTGGCAAGCAAAGTAGCTCAAGGATAGAACCTAAAAGATAGGTTAAAGCGAGTGGGTGAAAATGTAAATGCGATGGTAGAATGGATTGAAAAACCTCAAGAAACTAAGCATATGAGATGGATAGACAAGTGTATGCTGCCTACATAGCTCCATGGACTCGTGTTCTAACCTAAAATTTAGGCTAATGTAATTCACCCAAGTTTGGGAGAGAATGGAATGATGAAAATTGATCAAGAATTTATTAGACTCACAATGTATGCAAAGATATGCATGTCTAAGCATAGAGTCGAGGTGCTAAAATGTGTGATATATATATATGACTAATTCCATATCATGAGCCTAGATTATGCAAAGTGTTCTTGAGAACTGTTTATCGAAGTTGATGTTGACATCAAGAATTTGAGACCTAAGCACAAAGTGCTTGATATAGCAAAATAAATTAGGCATCATAAGTATAAATAACTTAGAATGACATAATATTCTAATTACACTGAGCCGATTCAAATATAAATACCTATAACTAAGGATAATGGTAAAACAATGACCAAAACTAGAGTTACAACTATTTACATTTAAACACAAAAGCAAAGACAAAGAAAAATATAAACATAAATAAACCTAACTTGAAACAAAGATATGATCAATCAAGACTTAAGTAGGAACAAAAATGTTTAAAAATAAAAATCAAGAACATATTAATGACTTGAGACCAAGATATATATAATCAAGATCCATGTGGACCATCAAGACATTCTTGAACACAATAGAGAAAAGCAAAACCAAACAGAAAAATAAGACACCAGTAACAATAAAATAAACAAAATGGTCCAAGAACAACTTAATAACATAGGATCAAGATATAAATAATCAAGATCCATGCAAATCATCAAGATGTTCTGAAACAAAAAAGAGATAAGCAAAAACATACAGGGAAACACGAGACCAAGATGAGACAAGAAGTAATAAAAAGAGAAAGGGAGAAGAAATAAAAGGAGAGGTGTGAAATCACAACAAAACACTAAAAAAACATAAATAAACACACACACACAAAAAATAAATTTAGTGCAGTTTAAAGATAAATGTTTATGTACACGTGGTAGAGGTGTTACTTTCCACCACAACATAACAAAGAGAAATGACACAATAATTGTTCCCTAAGGAAAGAGGAATAATGATAGAAGAAATGGGGTAAGAGAAGAAAAGGAAGGGGTTGGCTGAGTTGACTCTAGATGTACAAGATAAGTGGATGCTTCCTACATAGTTCCATGGACTCATGTTCCAACATGAACTTTAGGCCAAATGTAGTTCTCTTAGGAAACATGATAGAAGAAAAAATGATGATCAGACCAGCATGATTTATGTTATAGAAGAAATGGAAGTTATGACAAATAAATGAGAATTGTGTTACAAAAAATAAGCTGATGGGATGAGAAATAATGATCTTACAAAATGGAAAGTGTGTGGGACAAGATGAACTGGTGTTTTTTTGCTTACAAAATGGCAAAAGTGTAGCATGGTGGGATGGGGATGTACAAATGTATAGAAGCATGAGATAATGTTTTTGTTCTTTTGTGGATCATGTTATGATATTTTTGGTATTTTCAAAACATTTTTGTTAAGTTATGGAGCTAAAAGCTTCACTGATGCAAATGGAGGAGGTTGCTAAGTTACAGAGCAACCGACGTTAGTCTGATCAACTGACGTTGGTCATCTTCAGTGTACGCAGTAACTAACATCGGCTAGGGGTCGGCTCGCATTAGTCAGATAGGAATCGACATCAACAACCTATGTGTGTGTGTGTGTGTGTGTGTGTGTGTTTGCATTCACTTCCAGAACTGGTCTAATTTTAGACGGACAATTAGTTTGCATGTAAAAGACTATTTTAGTCTTGAGTCTGCGTTTCTAATTATTGTAATTAGGAAGTCTAATTATTGTTTGTATGGGATCTATTTAAGAGACCCATGGGGCTATATTGTAATCAAGGATAAGGAAGAGATCCTTCCAATTGTAAGATTAGTTGATCTGTAGGTTGTGCAAGATTAGGGGAGATCTACATGGTAAGTAAGATCAGTTGATTTACAAGTGTGCAAGATCAGGGAGATCTACTTTGAGTACTGGCAGTATTGTTACTGACTGGTGGAGGGTACAACTCATTGTTGAGTTGTGGTTGTAATTGGTTGAGTGAGAGAACTCTTGAGGGAGAATTACTGGTACACCCAAGAGGTGTGGGAAGAGTTTGATTTCTTCATTATATTTCCTTTTAGAAGAGTGTTAATACAAGATTGTATTGTCTCTCATATTCTGTGTTGTTTCTGAATTCTAGTTACATATTACTTCTGGTTAAATTCTATGTTTAGTTTCTTATACAAGGTAATCAATTGTGCTCTTAATCCTAACAAGTGGTATCAGAGATTTGTGTTCTAGATTTTTGACAACTGGTATCAGAGCTGTGTTTGCTCTAGATCCTGACAAGTGGTATCAGAGCCTAGTTCAGAGCAGGTTAGTGTTTATTGATTATAGGTCACTTACATGGGTTTCTATTTGAGTGGGAGTAAAGCAATGGCAAAAGAAAGTAAGCTAAGAATAGAGAAATTCAATGGCAAGAATTATCAATTATGGAGGATGCAGATAGAAGATTATCTGTATCAGAAAGATCTGTACTTACCATTGGGTGGGGTTGCAAGCAAGCCCATAGATATGAAAGATAAAGAATGGAATGTTCTTGATCAGAAGGCTCTAGGATCTATAAGGTTGAGCCTGGCATCGTCTGTGATTTTCAACTTATCACAGGCTAGGACAATGGTAGAGTTAATGGAATCTTTGGCAAATTTATATGAAAAACCCTCAACTTCAAATAAAGTATTTCTTATGAAGCAATTATTTAATTTGCAAATGCTGGAAGGTGGATCGGTACATAGTCATCTTATTGATTTCCATGGTTTTGTAAACTAGTTAATTTCAATCAATATAGCTTTTGATGATGAAATTAAGGCTCTCTTAATCTTATGCTCTTTACCTGAAAGTTGGGATAGTTTGGTAATGGCAGTTAGTAATATTGCGTCTGCTTCAAAAATCTTGAAATTTGATGATGTTATTAGTGTAATATTGAATGAAATAATTCATAAAAAAAGCACAGGGGAATCATCAGGGAATGCTTTAAGTGTTGAAAGTAGGGGAAAGCAAAGAGAGAAGGTCGAGCAAGGGAAATCAAGGTCAAAGATAGGCAGGAGATCCAAATCCAGGTATGGCAGTATAATCTGCTAGAATTATGGAAAGAAAGGGCATGTAAAGAAATATTGTTGGTTGAAAGAAGATCAGCATGAAGGAAATGAAGAAGCAGATGTTGCATGTATTCTTGCACAGGATGCTCTTTTATGTTCCTTGGATAAAGTGGAATCTTGGGTTTTAGATTTTGGTGCCTCTTTCCATGCAACCCTAAATAGAGAGTTTTTCCATGATTATGTCCATGGAGACTTTGGAAAGATTTATTTAGGGGATGGTAAGCCTTGTCAAATGGTTGGCAAAGGGAAAGTGCAGCTGAAATTGCAGATGGGCAACACATGGGTGTTGAAGGAGGTCATGTATGTCCCAATCCTGAAGCAGAATTTGATTTTTGTAGGAAAGTTGGGTGATGAGGGATGCAAAGTAACTCTCACAGTGGAATCTTGGAAAGTTTCCAAGGGTGCACTTGTTTTAGCAAGAGGTAATAAAGTAGGTACTCTTTATCTATCTACTTGTATTACTGATTCTCCTTCTGGTTTATCTACTTCAGATGTAGATGCAAAGATGTGGCTCTGTAGGCTTGGTCACATGAGTAAGAAGGGGATTCATGTTCTTGAGTCAAAAGGTAAGAGTTTAGATTCAAAAATCATAGATCGAGATTTATTTAAGCAACAAAAGAAAGTGAGGTTTCTTGAAACTCATGTTACAAGAAAGGATCAGGTTTATTGCATAAAAAACAAATCTAATGTTTTTGACAAGAATAAGAAAGCCTTGGTTTTCAAGGAGAAGATGATGGATAGAGATCAGCTCAAGGGGATGAATAATTCTGAGTAGGGTAGTTTGGACAAGGTTATGATCCAAAGTGAGCTCGTAGGTAAAAATCATCACTCACAAGAAAACATAGTCATCGACGTCAGTCAGGTGAGAACTGACATCGATCAGGTACGTATTGACATCAGTCATGTGTAGACCAAAGTCAGTGGTGTCAAGCAAGTAGACACCAACGTCGGTCAGGGAACCAACATCAATGATCAGGAGGAATTGACATCGGTCAGGTGCAGACAGAGGTCAGCCAGAGGTGACCGACATCGATCACTGTTAAAATGGATTTTGGGTGGATAACAGGCTGTCAAGGAGTCTCAAATGCCCATGAGGAGGACTGAAAGGGTAAGTAAGCCTCAAATTCATTATTCCCCTTCTTTACACTACTTGTTACTCACTGATGGTCAAGAACCAAGAAGTTTTGAAGAGGCAATGTAGGTAGAATCCAAGAAATAATGGGAGCATGGCATGAATGAGGAAATTGATTCCTTGGAAGAGAACCAAATGAGAGATTTGGTAGAGTTGTTAGATGGAAAGAAAACACTGAAAGATGAATGGATTCCTAGGTTAAAGAAAGGAGAGAATGGACACGTGAGATAAAAGGCCAGGTTATATGGTCTTGAGCAGGCTACAAGACAATGGTGTTTAAGTTTTGAAAAGTGTATGACAAAGCATGGCTTTATTCAATGTCAATGTGACCATTGTGTTTAATTTACTAGGTTGGATAATATTAGCTACATTATCTTGTTACTGTATGTAGTGTATATGCTTGTTGCAGGGTCACACATGCAGGGAGTTGCTGAGCTAAGGGTAAAATTAGTTAAGAGGTTTGCCATGTAGGATTTGAAAGTAGCAAAGAAATTCTTTGGCATGAGTATTTCTAGAGATAGGGAAAGCCACAAGTTGATGCTATCTGAGGATGATTATGTGAATAAGGTAGTGGAGAGGTTCAATATGCAGGATGTAGAACTGATTAACACACCCATGGATGGACAATTCATAGAATAGTGTTCCAAATCACATGATGAGGTTGAGTACATGTGTACTAGACTTGATATTACCCAAGTAGTGGGAGTTGTCAGCAAGTTTGTGGCCAATTTGGGAAAGAAGCACTGGAAAGCAGTTCAGTGGATTCTCAGGTATCTGAGAGGGACCAACAGCAGGTTAACATGCTATGCAGGGTCAAGCACTTCTCTACATGGGTATGTAGATTTGGATATGGCAGTTCACTTGGATGATAAGAGTAGCACCACAGGATATGTGGTGGTTGGTCTTCAAGATTGAAATTTAAGAGGGATACAAGCTAGGAAATAAAATTAGATGATGTACAGGTATAGGTATAGGTGCAGATGTTTATCTCCAAGTGGGAGATTGTTAAGTTATGGAGCTAAAAGCTTCATTAATGCAAATGGAGGAGGTTGTTGAGTTGCAGAGCAACCGACATCAATTTGATCAACTGACGTTAGTCATCTTCAGTCTACGTAGCAACTGACATCAGTTAGGGGTCGACCGACATTGGTCAGACAGGAACTGATGTCAGCAACCTGTGTGTGTGTGTGTTTGCATGCGCTTCCAGAACTAGTATAATTTTAGACAAACTATTAGTTTACAGTAAAAGACTAATTTTAGTCTTGAGTCTACATTTCTAATTATTGTAATTAGGAAGTCTAATTATTGTTTGTATGGGATCTATTTAAGAGACCCATGGGGCTATATTGTAATCAAGGACAAGGAAGAGATCCTTCTAATTGTAAGATTAGTTGATCTGCAGGTTGTGCAAGATTAGGGGAGATCTACATGGTAGGTAAGATTAGTTGATTTGTAGGTGTGCAAGATCAGGGAGATCTACTTGGAGTACTTCAAGTACTTAGTGTACTGGCAATATTGTTACTGATTGGTGGAGGGTAAAACTCATTGTTGAGTTGTGGTTGTAATTGGTTGAGTGAGGGAACTCTTGAGGGAGAATTACTAGTACACCTAAGAGGTGTGGGAAGAGTGTGATTTCTACATTATATTTCCTTTTAGAAGAGTGTTAATACAAGATTGTATTGTCTCTCATATTCTGTGCTATTTCTGAATTCTAGTTACATATTAATTCTAGTTAAATTTTGTGTTTAGTTGCTTATACAAGGTAATCAATTATGCTCTTAATCCTAACAAGTGGTATCAGAGCTTTGTGTTCTAGATTCCTGATAACTGGTATCAGAGTTGTGTTTGCTCCAGATCCTAACAATTTTAAATATTTTTGGGATAAAATATGCACAAGGTGGGACCATGTAGTCAAGGAGATGCACGTTCGAGAGTAGAGATTCCAATAAAATATCTAAGCCAACTAAAACAACCCATGCTCACAAATCGATGAGAACAAAGATCATAATAAGACAACAAGAAAAAACAAATGTAATATTTAATGGTGTGAAATATGAAGTAATTTTGAAGAAGTATCTATGTTCACCTATCTATAATAGTGTAGCAAAGGTCTAGAACTAAAAAGATGCTCTTGCTCACTTGTTTATTGAAGAAGCTAAAAAATATTGTCTTGTCTGAACTGCTTTTTAGAACTGGTGCTAAAGATGATCATAATGTTCTTGAGACATAATCAAGATTATAATTGGTCAAGGGATAAAAAGTTTTCAAGCTTATAACATGCCTAAGACATAACAAAGAAAATTATTCTCAGGGAGAACAATCCAAAGAATAGGGTCCAACACATGGGTGGTCCAGAGTGAGATGAAGAATATGGTTTGCTTTCAAGAATGGTTCATGATAGGATAAACATGTGTTCAAAGTTCCAATGATTCAAAATCCTTCACTATCTAGAGTCATGAAGTGCGGGCCAAGGTAGTATAAAATGTGTTTAAGGTAGGATAAAAGGATGAGATAAAATTACTTTAGCACAAGTTACCCCCAAGTTAAGGGTCTTGTAAACAATGGTTCAAATCTGTTCATGCGTAGAACCTCTTAAGGTGGATGATGTTCATGGCCTCTAGAAGTTCTTCACTGTTAGGCTTAGCTAGTTGATATGCCCCTGATCCATATTTTTCCATGACAACATATGGTCCCAACTAATTAAGCTAAAATTTACCTTTATTTTTATATTCAACATTTGTGTTCTTTTGGTTCTCTTTCAAAACCAAGTCACTTATCTAAAATTAGTGAGGGAGAATGCATTTATTTTAGCTTCTTTGTAATATGTTCTAATAGGCCTACAAGTTTTCTAAGGTACCAAATGCTTATCATCAAGAAGTTCTAGTTCTTACAATTGTGAGGCTCTATAATCTTCATCATATTCAATTTTCTCTAGTGATGTCTGTAATGATGGTATCTCAATATTGATAGGGATAATAACTTTAGTGCCAAAAACAAGGGAGTATGGAGTGGCTCTAGTTGGGGTTCGATAATTGGTTCTATAAGCCCAAAGGGCAGGAAAGAGTTGCAAGTGCCAATTATGACTAGCATAATTGATAATCTTTTTAAAGATGGCTATAATGGTTTTTTTTGATGCCTCAGCTTATCTGTTGCCTTGTGGATTATATAGATTTGATTTCCTATGCATGATCTTGAATTTTACACGAAGAGATTTTACATCATGGTTTATAAAAGATCTGCCATTATCAAATATAATACAGGCTAGGATGCCATATTGACAGATGATATGATAATGAATGAATTTAGCTATCTACTTCTCAGTAACTTAAGTGAGAGGAATGGCCTCAATCCACTTGGTAAAGTATTTGGTTGCAGTTAAAATATGCTTATGGCCATTTAAAGATGTTGGGTTAATTTTCCTGATGAGATTGAGATCTCATGTTGAGAATGGCTATGGTGTTGTGATTGGATGTAGTGGTAAAGAGGTATATGTATCAAGTTACCATACTACTGATAAGGAATACACTTTTTCACATAGTTGCATGCGTCAGCCTCCATTTTGGGCCAATCATACCCTATTTTGAGTAGCTTCTTTGTTAGGATTACACCATTGGTGTGAGCCCCACACATTCCTTCATGAACCTCCTTTAGTGCTAGCTTGGATTCTCTTAAAGATAAATAACAAAGAAGCATTCCATCATAGCCTTTATGATAAAGTATGTTTCCAAGGAGAATATAATGTGTTAAGTGCTGAAGGAATATTTTTTATTTGTTATTAGAAAGGTCGATGGGGAAGACATGACTATAGAAATAGTTATAAAAGTCTTGGTAGTAAGGTATCTTAGGTGGGAGATTAGGACCAATAATGGCACATACCCTCTCTGAATTTTTTATAATATACACAAGTTAAAGAATATTTTCAATTAGGAATTGATACTCTTTAGCACTATCATGCATTTGAATCATGAAACCAATTTTTTCCATTTTGTCAGTAGATCTATTGTTTACTTTTGGAACTTACTCAAAATGTAGAGATTTAAAATGAGTTTTGAGGTTATCAACAATATGCTTATAAGGGACAAGCTTGTCATCTCTTGTTTGATACTGATCAATGGTCTAATTGATGATTAACTATGAATCTCCATAGACCTTTAAGCTTTGAATATCCCATTGTATATGAAGGTGGAGCCCTACAATCAATGCCTCATACTCAGCCATAGTGTTTGTATAATGAAATTATATATGGAATGATTTGGGAATCAAATCCCCCTATGGTGTGATCAACAATATGCTAGCTCTAGATCTATGGGATATGAAGGATCCATCAAAATAGAGCATCAACTATTCAAGCTCCTGTGGTTATTGTTCTATCATCATGATAGAATCATCTAGACAGTCAAACTTGAGAGGTTGAGTGGCCTCAATAGGAGCTTCTGCAAGTTGGTCAATAATTAATTGCCCTTTGATTGCCTTTTGATTTTGGTACTCAATATAAAACTCACTTAGGAGCATAATCCATTTATCCATACATCCTTGAAGAGCTACTTTAGACAAGAGGAACTTGAAAAGATCCACTTTGGTGATGACAATAATTTTGTTAGTTAGCATATAATGTCACAATTTTTTAGTAGCGAACACCATAGCTAAACATGCCTTCTTAATAGGTGTATAATTATGTTCATAAGCCACCATTATGCATCTTAAATAATAGACAACATGTTATTTACCATGATCATCATGTTGGGCCAAAAGTGCCCCGAGTACATGTTCTATGGCTAATATATAAAGTAGTGGCTTTTCCTATGTTGGCAGTCTTAAGACTGGTGGATTAGCCAAGTATGTCTTAATATTTGCAAATGCTATCTAAAATTATTCATTCTATTGAAATGTTACCCCTTTCTTCAAAAGATGAGTAAATGGGTGACACTTATCTACCAATTGAGAAAATGCTTCTAGGATTCGTAGCTGTTTAAGATTGTTTAGTAGAGGCATTTCCATAATAGCCTTGACTTTTGTAGAGTTGACTTCAATCCCCCATTGTGATACAATAAACCCTATCAATTTCCTTGATGTGATTCCAAAGATACATTTCTTAGGATTCAAGTGGACTTTATATTCATGAAGCTTCTCAAAGATTCTTCATAGAATGTTAGGATGTCTAGCTCTTGTTCATGATTTTGCTAATATATCATCAACATAGCCCTCTATAATGCCATGCATCATGTCATGGAAGATGACAGTCATTACATGTTGATATGTTGCTCCATCATTATTCAAGCTAAATGACATGACTTGGTAACAAAATGTCCCCCATAGAGTGGTGAATGTAGTCTTGTGTTGGTCTTTGGGAGCTATCTTGATCTGATTATAACCAAAAAATTCATTCGTTAAGGATAACATCTCATACCTTACAGTTTAGTCGATGATCATGTCAATGTTGGGTAGAGAAAAATCATCTTTGGGGCATTCTTTGTTGATATCCTAGAAATTAGTATAAATAAATATACCTGAGGTCTTTTTAATTATTAGAACTATGTTAGAAACCCATTTAGAGTAATACAATGGTCTAATAAAATTGGCTCCTAACAACTTTTCCAGTTCAGCTTTAACCAATAAGGTGATGCATGGATGCATCTTTCTCAATTTTTGCTTGACTAGTTTGGCATCAGGATGGATAATAAGGTGATGCACAACTAAATCAGGGTCTAAGCTTGGCATATCAAAGTATACCCATGCAAAGATGTCTATATAATCCTTAAGAATTGATATAATATGTTCACATTCTGCTTTAGTAAGGAAAGCTCCAAGATAAACAATTTTGGGATCCTCATAGGTTCCCAGGTTCACTTCTATTATGTTTTTCTCAAAAAGTGTAGATCCATCTTATATAATTGTAGGCAAGGTATGGTCGTGATCATCTTTTTCTGCCATATCTTCCTATTATTCCTCCTAAAGATCTGGATAGTATGAAGAATCAAAATATACCATCTCAAGTAAAGGCCAAGTAGTAAAAACCTTTGGAAACTCAAGAGCAAGATGCTCATATATTTGATGTTGTTATGAAGAAATACTTGTACTAGCTATGAAACTTGGGCTAGATGGACCTTTTATGTCCTGAGGGGATGAGTAAACTTTCCCACCTAGGATCACCTGAAATAGGTTTTCACTCAAAGGCTTGTCTTCTTTTTTACTTTTTCCTTGATCGATGAGTCCCTCAAAAAGGTTTTCACTCAAATATCTTGATGTTTGTTCTTTAGTATGACCAAGAAAGTTTGCCTACTCTCCAAAGTAGGGAGAAAGATCTAATGAAAAATCAAATCCATGTTTGTGATTGCCGATGGGCAATCCATCTCTTAGGCCCATGTATTTTGCAATTGATTCTTCATCTTGAAACTCATCGAGGCATATAACCAAATTTTTCCAATCCCAATCTATGAGTTCAGGATGGCAAAGGCATAGGGAACAATGAGGGTTTGTTTAAGGATGGGAAGATCTAATGGTAAAGATATAATTTCCTACTTCAAGAAGGGAAGCACCACTAGGATGAGTTCTTTCTTCAGGATGAGAAGATCTAATGGGTGTTATGGTTAATATGGCATTAGAATCAAATAAATCTGAGTCAACAAGCTCATTGAAAAGGCTATAATGGGATGTTACATCACTTCTAGGTGTCTTATTGCTAGTCACTTTGGAAGAGTCACTATCAAAAGTCATGAGGTCACCCTCTAGTGGTATAAATCAAAGACCATGATTCCAATTGATAACTCCAGCTGATAAGGGCTCCAAGATTCCTTATGCTCATGGACCAAGGCCTTTCCCTGTATGGGCAAAATGATCCATTATCCGGTTAGGGATAGGATACTTTGGATTCTAAAAGCAATCAACAAGGCATTTAAAATATAACCAATCTCACTTGGTAAAAACCTCTTGATCTTTCTTTGGGGTGATTGTAGGTACAAAATTTATAAGTGGCTTTGGTTGTTTCTTCTTTGGTTGCCAAATATGGTTGGGTCCATCAGGGGTTTTGGATGGTTTAGGCTTTCCAAATGACTTAGGGGATTTATGAAACTTTGTAACATGGAGGATGTCTTTAAGATGGTATATGAAAATACCCATGTCTTTAATAACAACTATTTTACAAGAGCTGTAAGAAATGGATTGGCCGAAGTGGAAGCTAGATCACCAGGGTCGATATAATTAGATAGAGATGGATGGGAAATGATGGATTTTTTCTTCTTCACAATGAACTCAAAAATTGGGAAATAGTTATAATTATGAAACTCAGCTTCAAGATGTTTGCAATATTGATATGACTACTGATCGATAGGAATAGTAACCTTGATCCCATGATGGGGAAACTTAAGGCACTAGTGAAGAGTAGATGGGACTACTTGTACTTCATAAATCCAAGGATGACCAAGAAGTATGTTATAAGGAAGTTCAATATCCATAATATAAAATAATGTGTGATGAGAAATGGACCCAACCATGACTAGAAACCAAATTATACTTGAAGACTCCCTCTTGACATTGTCATAAGCCTTGATTGTAATAGTCTCTGGCTAAATGTCCTTATCCATGTAGCCCAATCATCATACCAACTTGAGAGATATGATGTTCAACCCTAAACCATTATCTATAAGAACCCACTTGATCTTATGATCTGTAATGATTATCTTTATGTATAATGGGTTATTGTGGTTTGGACCAAGAGTGGACATGTCTTTTTGATCAAATGTGATTTACTAAAATGAAGACAAATAACCAACTAGGTTCTAAAACTGATCAGGGTTAATATCATTAGGCACAATAGATTCTTTCAAAAAGTTATTCATTATAATTCTATGGATATCAAATGTCTGCAAGATTTCTAATATAGAAATTTATGTAGGTGTTTTATTCAATTGGTTTGCTAAACTAAAAGGCTTTTTGATTGTGGATTGAGCTAGTTTAGTCTTTGTTGACATAGTATTCAACTTTGGAACCATCAACACAATGTTCTCATTGGGGTTCATGGAAGAAGTGGGTGAAGGGCTCTAGATGGTAACTCATGGGTTTCTAGTTGTGATTGCACACCCTAGAGGTGGCAAGGAGTCATTATAATTAGAAGAGGAAGGCAAAGGGCCTTAGATGATGATTCATGGGTGTCTAACTATTTTTATAGAATTTTGAGTTGATGAAGAGCCTTTATAATTAGAAAAAGGGTGCTATTGTTTAGAACTCGTAACCCATGTAAATGGAGTTGCAACATGATTATGCGAACTTGACGTGATATTACTAGGGGGAGAGGTTGTTGACCTTATAATTATAGGTCCCGTGATACGAAGAACATGAGATTGTCTACATGGATTTATAGTAACAATAGAAAATTAGGTAGCCAAAATGTGCCCCATAGTATTATTATAATCATAGGGCATATTTTTATAAGCCACATTGTTAGTATGGGTATTATGATCCCTATTATGCTCATTATGATTTTGACCTTGATGTTGGTTTTGATTTTGTCTCTGTCCTTAATTTTGAACCTAGTTTTGATTGTTTCTTGGTGGTGGTGGATAATGTCAAGGATAGGGGTCTTTGTAGATTCCCATATCTTGATTTATGTCCTGATTAGGGGCCAACTTATTTTCTAATTTACCACTTTCAATAAAGTCCTCAATAATATACCATAATTAGATGCAATGATTATTAAGCCAGAAATATACTGAGAGGGGGGTGAATAATTATATTATATATCTTTTACTTAATCTAATTTATTTTATTTAACCACTTAATCACACATTTAAAAATATGCAATAAAATTGAAACAATAATATGCACCACACAAGAGAGAGAGAGAGACACCAGATTTTTACGTGAAAATTGAAAGTGGGAAAAACCATAAAGAGCAATCTCAAGTACATGAATGAGCACCAACTCAAAATATAAAGATCACAAGCACCAACTTACTGGAACACCAACCCCTTTACCGATCACTAACACAATAACTATTTGTGAGCACCAACCCATAGGAGCACAAACCCCTGTTGTGTATAAAACACAACTATCTCTCAATGTTGCTTACTCAACAAATGATAGAACTTTACAATATTTCCTACTTTTATCTCTTTGAAAACAAATACAAACCATGCACTCTCTTGCATATTATAAATGGCTTCTCAAGCCTTTATTTATAGCTTTCCAAATGACCTTTGGTATTCACCCTTTGTGACCTTTCAATCCTCTTGGAAAATGGTGCCAAACTTGTATGACCCTTCGTATCCTTACATTTGAAAAGTCATATGGTGACCTTTCATAAGCAAATGCATCCTTTCCTCTTTTGTCTTTATCTTGGTGACTTTTCATATTCCTCAAAGTTTCCCTTCATGGAAAAATGTGCCATACCTTCTTTTGTTTTCACATGGTGACTCTTGGAATTCCTCAAGATGACTCTTCATGAGAAAATGCATCCCATTCCTCTTTGACTTCTCCATGGGCCCTCTTTTGACTTATATGCAACCAAAAATATATTTATTAATATTAACACATATTAGCCAAGATATGAATATTAAAAACACCATTAAATGCTATGGGGCCTTTATCACCAATGCTAGACCTTTGACATCAATGAAAATATTTCCAACAATGATATGCACTGTGACCAACAACATCATGGAAGTTACATGATTCGTTCTCTTTGCACCAATCTAGTTTTGGTTGATCTTGAGGAAATGGCATTGATACTAGCATATAATCAAATTAGCTTTAATGATATTTTGTAATACTATTTCAACCAATTCTCCTAACTTGTTAAAGACTCTAAAATTATTTATGAAATGTCATTCATGGAAGTTGTCTTGGAAAATCAGGTGGTGGATTTGGGGGAGTTAATTGTACATTTAGGAGAGGCATAACCTACACCATTTATATATGATTTGTTTTAATAACCCCATTTCCAACCATGTTCTTATTTTCACTAAATCCCTTGGCTAGTGATTTAGTCTGATTAGATGCTTGACCCTGCACAAAAATATTAACAAGGCCTTTAGCAATAAGAGCTTTTTCAATCTTCACTCTTTTGTCTATAATTTATTCAGACGAGTTAACACAAGCTAAACATAGATTATGCACAACTTCAAGATGTAGGTTCTATGTAAATATATTGGCCAGCTATTTGTCTAGCAAGTTATGTTGAAAGCAACCTGCTAATGCTCTCCACCTTTGTAGGTATACAACAAAACTTTCACCATCACGTTGTTTGGATTTGCACAAGTCAATAATGATCAATTCATGTTCTATGTTATATAAAAAATGGTTAACAAACTTTTATGATAAGTTATTCCAATCTGAAACTGATCCTTTGGGTAGTTTAAGTAGCCACTCTAAGGCTTATCTCGCTAAACTTCATAGAAATAGTCAAAATAAGTACTCACGACTATAAGTAACCTCTGGACATAAGATATATAATGCATGTATGTTATCATGTGGATCTCCATTTTATTTGTATTTATCAAATTTGGGTGCCTCAAAATGAGGTGGAAAGGGGTTTTGGAGAATAGATAAATCAAATGGAAATGGACATATCTCATCAAATTTGTGCTTTTTAACTCTATTATTTATCTCCAATCTCTGAACAATTTCCTTCATAGAATTCCACTCTTACATGTTTGGTGCATTTATGGATTGGATAACACGTTGTTGGGGGGTATGTACCCCTAGTTTTGTTGTTATTGGGGTGGAATGTGCCCCTAGTTTTGTTGTTGTTGGGGTGGAATGTGTCCCTAGTTTTATTGCTATTAGGGTGGAATGTGCCCCTAGTTTTGTGTGCATCTATAGGGAATGTATACCTTTTGATCCATGATTTGGTTCTGATTCACTCTTTGAGTCAAGAAAATAGGCCATTTATTCTTAGATTGTAAAACATTCCTTGAATTGCACTGTTTAGTATCTTGTTGATTTGTGATAGTTCTATGTTTGTTTACCAATTTTTACATTAGTTGGAATAAACTAGCCAAATTATCTTGAGGGATTTCCTTAATTCAAATTGAATGTTTGGGTCTCTGATTTTTTAAAGTAATAAGAGGTTCTTGATGATTAAATAATGTATATTCCATGTCAAATGGAACATTTTGTAAGATGTCTTGTGTCTTTAACTATTCATTTAGGTTACCTTGATCCCCTATGGTTATGTTTTAATCAAAAAACTATTGCATACCTTCAACCACATTTCCCTATTCTTTCAATGAATCATTATGAATTTAAGTGGAAACTAATGAGTTAGTTAAGTTTGTGACAAGTTGATCTACATATCATTGACTTATTATCTTGATCTTGGCTAGAAGATCCAGATTTGTGGGTTTTGACTCTATTTGTATTTCCTTTCCTTTGTTAGAAGAAGAAGGTATGTCTATTTATGAAAAATCTTTCTCTTACCATCATTATTATCCTTCTCTCACTAAGGTTTTCAATTATTCTATAGGAAAGTCTGAGGGTAGTCTAGCACCTGATTCTATCAACCTAAGAAGTGCTTCATCTTGATCTCCTTGGGGTTGAAATTCATTGTAATCATCTTCAGATCCTACTATTGTAGGGATGTCATAAAAAATAATGGGGTTATCTTGACCATCATAAAATTGCTTATCCTCATAGGTAAGGTCATAAGAGGCCCCACTATGAGTGAACCTTAGAGTCATGTCTAAAAAGAGTTATTCTTTATGCTTGACTAGATTTGGATCAATGTTTTTGTAAATTCTCAAATAAAGTATGCTTTGGCTCTCTTCAAACAAATAACTAAGTACCAAAGAGAATATAAAGGAGGGTGGCTTGGAACCACACAAAATTAGAATATTTGGTTCATGAATTTAATCAACTTTTGGTGAGGCTAAAATCATATATATTGGAAGAGGGTAAGGTAACTCAAGGACCAAAGGTGAAAACTAGTACACCAAAGCCTAGATCTTCATGATACACCTATACCGTAAAAGATAGTTTCAACTTCGATGAGTTGCTGATAGACAATTTGAAGAAAGCTTTCCATATTATGAAGAAGTCAAAATGAACTAAGAAACTCAAGATGTAAAAACATGTATGAATTATTAATTATAAAACTAGGGCCAAATGGGTGGCACAACATCACCACATGGTTCGAGTAGGATAAAATATGTTATAGGACTCAAAGCATGAGTGATACGCAAGATGACTTGAGTCCATCAAGATGATAATGTGATTTTGAGTCTAATAAATGATCCTCAATTCAAATATAAAATTGAACCTAAGTTAGAACAAGTTTAGTGTGAAAATGGTGAACCCAATTCAACACACTAAACCTTAAAACTTAAAAAGGTTCAATTTTGCATAAGAATTATAAATGAAGGAATAAAAAAAATTTGATAAAATATATTGACTCAATTAGGTAGCATGACTATGAAAAAATGGACAACATGACACAAAATTTTTTGATTAATAATTTGAACAAGGGAAAGATGAAGTTTCCAATTAGACAACATAACACCTCCCTTGCTTCAAGAAAATTGAGGACAATGTGCTTTGGTTAAGTGTTTTGAGTTAATAAGCAGTTTATGACACAAATCAAGACCAAGTAAGCTAATGAAAAAAAAAAATCATTTTAAGTCTAACTTGACAAGGTATGGCAAAGTGGGGTCAACTAAACTAGCAAGTTTCTAAATGTTTCTAGGGGAATTAATTGCACAATGACTTTCACATCATGATACAAAATAAAAACATGTAATTGGGTGTCTGAAACATTTGGATTGTAGCAAAAATGTCTTTCCCTTTTTTCAACCACTACAACTTATTGTTCACTCAGTATAGTGTGATGTCAAAAGTACAAATACGTCCCATGTGTAACTCCATCACTAGAAGGTGGTTTAACCACTCAAACCTCCGATCCTAGTGGGAGTGGATGAAGTCAATGCTGGGAGATGAATCCTCAAGTCAAAGATTCCTTAAATAAATTGTGGGAGGTAATTAAGTTCCCCTCACTAGACAAGTTTGCATGAAAATAAAATTAAAAAAAACATAAAATAGAAAGACTTTAGGGTCATTTTCAAGATCACCCAAACTATTGTGAGTTTTTGGGGAGTGATTTAGAGAACATTATTTATAAGCCTTGGACTAGGATTTTTTCAATAAGTATGGGTGATTTTTATTCCTAGGGTTTCCTAAAGGGGACAAGTGGAAGAGCATACACGCGACATCCCTCTGCCAAACAAAAACTAGTTCAAATAACTATTGAATGCAAAAACTTGGAAATATGAGTTCATTTTTAAGCACCAATTTGAGAGATTATGTGATGTTATTTTTAGCCCTTAGCCTTAATTACTAAAATGGTAAAATATTTCACAAAAAAATTCAATATGAAGCAATAAAGACCTAAGTTCATTTTAAGCCCAAATTGAAGATTCAAAACTTAGCCTAGATTCATGATTAAAACACCAAATTTAAAATGTTGTAAGAGTTATGATGTATTTTAAGTAATAAATGAAATGTATCTAAGACTTAGCTAAATATTAGGTTCATTTTTAAGCACTAATTCAAATTTTTGAAATCAAGCATGTTCATTTTAAACCCAAATGAAACTGTGTTTGGCTAATCAAAAGTATTCAAACCAACTTCTAAACTACCCCCTCAACCTGTAAAAACATAATTATAAGGGCTTGCTTTAAAGTACTTAAGAGTTTGAGAAAATGACATTAAGAATTTAGATCTTGGGTTGAAAATCGAGTTGGGTTGATAGGTGAGTTGGGTTGATAGGTGAGTTGGGTTGACAGTCAAGTTGGGTTGACAGGTGAGTTGGGTTGACATGCGAGTTGAGTTGACAGGTGAGTTGGGTTGATAGGTGAGTTAGGTTGGATAGATGAGTTAGGCTGATATGAAAGTTAGGTTAGATAGGTGAGTTAGGGTGAGATATAGGTAAGTCAGGCTAAACCAGAGCTAAGTCAAGTTGAGTTAAAGCTAATTTGTGTCAAGCTAAAGCCGAGTCAGGCCAAACTAGAGGTGAGTCAAGTTGAACTAGAGGCAAGTTGAGGTAAGTTAGAGGTGATTCAAGGTGAGCCAAAAGTGAGTTAGGGTGAGCCAAAGGTGCTTTATGGGAGCTAGAGCCAAATTAGGTTGAGTTAGATTTGATTTGGTCCAAACCAGAGCCAAGTCAAGATGAACCAGAGCTGATTCGAGATGATCCAGAGCTGAGTTGGGCTGAGTTGATAGTCCCAAGAACAAAATCATGGTTTATAAAATTGGACTTTTTTTCTTAATTTTTTGCCTTCTTTACTTTCATACTCCAAAATCTTACATGACAATGGTTAGTAGGTTGCTTTTAGAGGTTTTGTGAGCAATTTTATGGGTTGCAGTCCCACTCAGTGTGCCAAAATGTAGAGAAGATTAAATAACATGATTAGTCAAATATTAGTCTAATAAATCAAAGGAAGAATGCATAAGAACAAACCAAATTAAACCTATCTATTCATATGGGAATTAAAAAGGATAAAAAGAAACATATGAAAGAAATAAACACCATATTACCTTCCCAAATGGATTCACCATACCAATGAGGCTCAAAAGTATGTTCTCCCTTGATCAACTGCTCTTGTCTTCAACAATAATGGTGGCCAACTCCTCCAATGTCTCACAAACTCATAAAATCAATAATCAAATGTGAAAGATTATGGAGACAATTCAACATAATAACTTTGCATAAATCAAGCTTAAAAATGATGTCCATGGCTTCTCTATTTATACATTTTAAAGATTACTCAAAATCAACCTGAACGGTCCATCTTGAGATGAAGATGTGTGGTTAAAGATTAATTTAATATTTGGAATTAAATCCATTATTATCCTCATCATGACTTTGGAAAAAGGGTAATTGAAGAGGCATGAAGGGTCATTATAGGGCATGGAGACCCATAATCTTGATATTTGTGGCATTTATGGCCTAGGGATATCTTCTCAAGAAATGATGTCACATGATGATGCAGTTAATAGAAATCAATTTTAAAAAATAAATATTCAAAAAATATCATGGAAAATCCACTTAAGCTCTTGATTTGGATTGATTATCCTTAAATAAGGTTAATCAATATTTGTGTAATTATTTGAAAATTAACCCTCAATTAATCAACATGATTAGAAAGTCATACTACTGAGTCGTAATTTGACTCAGGAAGAATTGGAAGGTGACATTAGATGCATTAGAACTGTATTCCCATTTAGGATGTTTCCAACATAAAATAAAAAAAGGTATGTGATGTGTACCAATGAATTAAAAGAAAAGAGTGATCTAGAGCATAAAAAGGTGAAACATCATTTTAACTCAAAATGAATTGATCAAAGTTAGCTGGCCCATAAATTGCATTACCCTATTTAGGCATAATTTGACCTAAATTGGCACTTGTAGATCACAAGTTCAAGCCATTTAGGGTGTTTTATGGATTTTAACATAAAATGTGCATTTGAGTGCAATTCAAGTAAGATTGATAATTGCAACATAGAAAGTGTTAGGAATTGGATGTCTACAAATTGATGGTGAATAACATAAGGACTAACAATCTTGCCAATTTTTTTAATGAACACATTATTGAAGTCATTCCAACTTGTGATGTAAATATCAGGCAAGTTTAAAAACCACTCATAAGATGCATCTTTAAAAGTGAAAGGACATAGCCTACATGTTACATCATCATGTACAACATTAAGTACCCTTAAAGTAGATTTAAAAGACTTTCAATGGTTATTATTTTGATTGGACTAAATGTAGGTAGATATTTCTCAAGATTCCTTAAGAGATCATGAACTACCCCTAGTACATTAATTGAAGAATCCCCTAAACATGCCATACCTAAATGAAGGTTGAAGGAATAGTTACCTTGAAGAGGTGAAGCTGGATGAGACTTGGATCTCTTGCACCTACCTTTATCACGTCTGGATCTTTTGTATACCTTGAGCTCAAGGAAAGGTTCTCTAGTTAATTAGTGTGATCTTATTCTGATCTTGGGAAATTCCAACTTAAAATTTGAAGGCCCTGCCTGAAATACGATGTGTCAAGTTAACTTTTATGAAGAATAAGAGTTAGACCTACACATTGAGCCTTTTTTTCAAAGGTGGTATGGAAAATTGCAAAGGACATTGATCTTTGATTGAATTATCTCAAAGGTGCACCCAAATACGTAAATATAGTATATATTTGCAAGTCTAAGACTAAAGGGACTTAGATCTATGAAATATATGCCCACCCTTTGATCAAAATAAAACATTCTAACCTTAGATATGATGGATTTTTAAAGTTAAAGCTAAATTTACTAGAAATAATCATCAATTCCTAAAGAACCTCAAAGGAAGTGCAAAGATGCACTAAAAACATCAAATATAAATGATCTTTACACTTTTAAGGAAAGAATTAACTCAAAAACACCAAGATATATTGATCTTAGATGAAATAGACTAAGATCAATAAAGATTCAAAGAATTGAAGCCCTCCTTCTAGCGCCAATGGGAGCTATCTAGTTGATGCTTCTAAATGTACCACAAGTGATCTTAGTATTTAAAGAACACTTCTTATTTTAGAATTTAGAAAATTTAGAGCATGAGTTGTAGGTTTTGACAATTTGATTGCCTATGGTGAAATAACAACAAAGTAAGATAATTGTTCCATAATATTTATATAATTTGGTCATTGGGAGCCACCTTAGCCCATTTTTTGTGAATCTTTGTTAATGCTTAGTGAGTTATGCTCCCATTTTAAGCTATAGATTAATCTAAGTGGGTATTTATAATTTTACTAAAACTAAAGCGACCTTGGTGTAAAAATGGGCAAAGAGAAGGGTAGAGCAGAAAAGAAATGAGTGATTGCCAATTTTAATCTTGAACATTGTGACAAAGTATCATTGGTAACTAAATATGAATTTAACAAATATATAATGCAACATAGCTTAAGCTCAAATCTCACTATATATCAGGAAAACTTCAAAGAAAAGTTTTTAAGAACCACAAGTAAGAACTAGGTCTATTTTAAGGATTTACTACTATAATCAAATAAAAATTACACATCTAAATATAATGCAGAATAAAATGAAGTAGGACCTAAGATATTTAAACTAATCTAGCATAAGAACAAATTACAAAACTTATGATTAAATAATTCTACTCAAAATTCAAAGACATTATCCAGATTTAAGACCTCTACTAGCAATTGAGAGAAAAAATATATATTAGAAATTAACACATCAAAGTGGACAATCCTTATAGAATTCCTTGATCTTATCAATAACTTCAAGTATACAAAATTTGCTCAAAATATCTCTTTTAAAAAATATAAGTGTACAAAGATAAGGACAACTATCTTTACAATTTCTAAAATACATGTGCTTTTCCAAATTATAATAACCTAGAGGCCAATATGCTAACAAACTAGCATATGCCTTTATAATGGGATACTCTACTTCAAAATGTTACAAAAATATACAAAATAGAATATGCTCAATTTGAGGGTAGGGCCCCTAGCTATCACTATTATAGGATACTCATTGCTCTTTTATATTATTCATCAATTAGGTCTAGGTCCACAATAGGCTTCATGATCTATTCTTCTTCTTGATCCACCAAGTCATCAAATTATTTGTCATTCCTATCCATGGCCTCTTCGATAATCCTAACTTAGTTTATTATTTCCCCTGCATTGAGTATCATGCCCAAAACTTTGTTTTTTTTACCCCTAAATTTGCCTTGGCCTTTTCCTTTGATTTCTTGGGTTACCAAAGTATCCCTATGCTTGAATTACTCATCACTAATGATCCCATGGGCATTGGATTGTGCAAGATCTATAAGCATGGTCCCATGAAGTTGTTAAATTCTTGAAATTATTTCATTATCTTCTTTTATGACCCTTTCCATACCATTATTCCATGTGCTTAAACTCTAAACTTTGTCAATCACAATTCCCAAAAATGTGCTCAAATGCCCCAAACTGATGGTCTTAAAGTTTGGGATCTACTTCATTGCCTAAATGTTGAGGAGTTGAGATATTTTATCCTTAGAGCCCTACCACTGGGTGAATAAACTCTTGGCTATTTCACATTTTCCTTCTAATGCACTTTGCCTTATTTTGATTGACTTAAGTACCTCAAACATGTCATAAAATGACTTGTCAAGTAGTTTGATTATTGTATCTGGCACTAATAGAATTGCCTATTTTTTGAAGTTTTCCTTTTCTCTCTCTAAGTTTTGGATCCTTTATTTCATACCTTGTATTTTTACTTTAACTTGTGCTGAATGATCTTCAATTAGACTTCCCACATCTTCCTCATGAATTATAGCATCACCATGATATTGGCCACGCACTAGGGTTGATCCTACAAATGGTTCCACCTTCTGAAAGGTGAATTCCTCTATCCCAACCATGGCTATCCTAGTTATTATTTTCGACCTAGTTGTTTCAGTGTTGAAATAGATAGTAGTGACTAGTTCCTTAAATTAGGGAGGTTTTGAGACCTCCACACTTGAGCTAGTAGATGATCCAAGATCATCTATCTTCTTGCCTTCTAATCCTTAAATGGACACAATTATTTTTTCTTCCTACTCCTTCATTATAGCCCTTATACAAGGCTTCATATCATCTTATACTTGAACATCGGTAACCTTTATCATGGCCCAAGAGTGAGAAAGGGAGGGGATTTTTTAAAACTTCCTATAGATGAACTAGTTAGGAATGACTGGTCTATGGATTGGGAACTCATCACTGAATAGATTTACTTCAGTAGTGGGATGAGTGAAGGTGAAGCTGGGTCTCTTCTTTGGTCCCATAGGGACCAGTGCTAGTTATTCTTTTCTCTTCTCATGAGATGGTATTGGGACCAACTCTTTTCTTGTGTCTTTATTGGGCCCCTCCTCCCTATCAGAGCCATACGCCTTTATAATTTCCTTAAGGGCATCCTCAAGTGTCTCTTCTAGTTCTAGGGATATCATTCCTATGCATTGAATTAGGTAAGTGGCCTTTGGGTAGTGTTAAAGGTAGGGCCCCTTCCCTAGGTCTATCTTCTAACTTGACTTCTCTAACCTTCTCCTTCCCTTTGCTTTCTTCATCTTGAACTTGCTCAACCTAATTTTGGGGTTGTGGTTTCTCTATCTAAATGCTCTCATTATTTGTTCCAAATGGCCTAGGTATTAAATGGTATTGCAAAGGTCCCTAGATGGCTTATTGTCTCTGACCAATATGTGCTTAAGCTTAATCTTATGGCCTTGAATCATAGGCAATACTTCTTCATAGTTATTATCCCTAATATATATGGTGTTATGAACATTGAGTTGATGTGCATATTCTTGATTTGAGAGATTATTGTCCCTTAGATGGTCCCCAACTACATTCTTTGGATCCCATATCTGGAGTTCATCCAATTAGAATCCAAATGAATCCCTGTGTGTGGACATAACCTCCACCTATTTCCAATATTTTATTATAGCTATCCTAATATTCAAGGGGAAGGGGTGGATTAGACCCTTTATTTTATCCTTTAAAGTTCTATTAATGCCATGGAGGAGCTAGGAAGCAATTTCATACTTTGTGAGTTTATTTGGAACATATACTGGTAGTCTGTGAGGTTGGGTCATGATTATTTCTATCTTGATGACTATGAAATCATGATAATACCATATGTCCCCTATCATTTCAAAATATATCTTGATGAGGAGGTGAAGCCTAGGCATAAGAACACCTATGATGGCTTCCACTATAGAAGGATAAATGCGTTCACAAATAAACTGCATGTGATTCTTGTATTTGAAGATGTGCAACTTGGAATATTAATATGAGATGGTTGTCTTTCCCTCTATGGATCAATTCCTAATCCTAGGGAAGGTGGTTGAGGCCAAAAGGGTGTCAAGTAGGCATGACATCATAAATAATTGATTTGAGATCTTTCTTTTGATGGCATTGAATTGCTTGGTTAGGAAAATATTGATTAAGTCTCCAATTAGAGGGGTAAGTTTTTATTCTATCATGAAGTATACATATGGGACCCAAATATTATTCACATAAGTAGTTGAAGGGGCATAAAAGGCTTAGTTCAATAGGGTAATTATTATCCTAATGCCTTCTCTAAATTAGATGATAGGGATTTTTCCATCAAGGATTCTAAATATGTGAGGTCTTTGGTGGAGCCAAGGTTTGAGGATAGAGTCTAGGTCATGGTTATTGGTTCACTATTTGATTTTGGAAAGCTCCACATGGGGGAGAGGGAGCTTGTAGTACTTCTCAAAAGAAATAGGGGAAATGTAAGCTACCCCTTTTGAGTTCCCTTCCCTAATGATCCACTCATTATCTATTTTGTAATCAATAAATATGGGGGCAAGGATGTCAATATGTTGTAATACCTCTAGTTTTGTCATGGCATGATTAAGGCCCACCATTTGAAAAACAACTAGGTTGTAATGTTGCCTACTTGTGGTGGCTTCCTCTATTCCTTATATTAAATGGGTTACAACTCTTCTATCATGAAGAAGTGCTTATACCAATTCCTAATCCCTTAGATGTTCAATGCTACCAGGTCCAAATCTATATCCTTGAATATTTGGCCCTCATTATTTGTTGTCAAATAGAGCTTGGTATCTTCCTTCAATTGTTTCCTGCTAGCTACCATGATCTCTATCCTTGCTAATTATTCAAATTGAATTATAAATGATCTTTGTGAAATCTCTCTTGTCCTCAAAAACGTAATTAAGTTATCCATTGATCAAATTGTAACAAATTAAATTTTCTTGGGTCAATTTTATGTAAGGTTTAGGGTTTTAGAGAATTAATGGTAGAATATATCCAAGATTCAGCTTATACATGTCCTAGATTTTATTTGGACCTTTGATTTTATACCTTTGTGTTTTTAAGCCCACAAGATCTTGAGTTTTGTCTTTTTATACTTGCATGGTGCTTATGTGGCACTACCCCTTTTGAGTTCCCTTCCCTAATGATCCATTCATTATCTATTTTTTAATCAATAAATATGGGGGCAAGGATGTCAATATGATGTAATACCTCTAGTTTTGTCATGGCATGATTAAGGTCCACCATTTGAAAAACAACTAGGTTGTAATGTTGCCTGCTTGTGGTGGCATTCCTCTGTTCCTCATATGAAATGGGTTATAAATATTCTATCATGAAGAAGAGCTTAGATCAATTCCTAATCCCTTAGATGTTCAATGCTACCAGGTCCAAATTTATATCCTTGGATATTTGGCCCTCATTATTTGTTTTCAAATAGAGCTTGGTATCTTCCTTCAATTATTTCCTGCTAGCTACCATGGTCTCTATCCTTGCTAATTATTCACACTAAATTATATATGATCTTTGTGAAATCTCTCTTGTGCTCAGAAACATAATTAAGTTATCCATTGATCAAATTGTAATAAATTAAATTTTCTTGGGTCACTTTTATGTAAAGTTTAGGGTTTTAGATATTTAATGGTAGAAGATATCTAAGATTCAACTTATATGTGTCCTATATTTTATTTGGACCTTTTACTTTATAACTTTGTGTTTTTAAGCCCAAAATATCTTGAGTTTTGTCTTTTTCTAATTGCATGGTGCTTATGTGGCACGGGTTTGGACCTTTCATAACATTTTTCATAAATGCCATTTGAACACTAGCCATTGGTATTTAAAAATACCTTCTTTATTTCACACCGTAGGATCAAAATCCTAGATTATCATGAGATATTGATCATAATCTAGGCCTTTGGATGGGATTGGGTCTTTCCATTGTGAACCCTATGGTTGTGACACTTGGCACTTTATGTACCTTCCTTGTGCTCCAAATATTTTGGTCAGTTGATCATCGAAAGTATATTGGCCACGTGTAAAACTTCTAGGTCTTTAAAAATTCATTATCAACCTCATGCCATTGGATCAAATCTAGTGATGGGGCACGAACCATTGATCTACAAACAATGCCTAGACATTAAGTTAGTCCATTATTAAAGTCATGATCTAGGCTTAAGTTCCTTAGGTTAAGGTTTGTTTCATGTTTATTAATCATAAAATAAAGCTTAGGCTAAGAAACTTATGCTTACACTTCCCAATTTATATTTAAGGGGTGAGGATCCAAATAATTTTGGCCACCACATATGAAAACCTTTGGTTAGCTTATACTCTGTGTGATAAGGGCTTCCCTTTTTAACATAAGACTTAACATAAGTTCATAGTTTAAGGTTCATGATTATTTTAAATAAAATTCCATGAGGACCATTTCATATGAATTTAGACTAAGTATTTAGATTATAAGACCATTTCCACATTTTACAAGTCAAAGGCTTCCATTGTTGAGCATATTTGAGCATTTCCTTTAGATTATGAAGCAATTTTTGAGTTAAAATAGGATTTTGAAGTGTCATTTAAACAATAACTAAGATATTTCATTGGGTTAAAATTTATGTTCTCATAGACGTCAAATACACCCTCACGGGTGTTAATTGATGGTTGCATAGACGCTAAGTTTAAACCAGTGAAGTTTTAATTTTATTGGGCTTAAAGTTAACGGTCAATCAAACATCAAGTTCATCTTTTTGGATGTTTGAATGACGGTCACGTGAACATAAATTTTAAGTTCATTAAAATATTCATTTACAAATGTGAGGATGCCACTTAAAATTTCTATGGGGCTTTCTAGGGTCTCACTATTAATTCACCCCATTAGATCAAATCCCATGATAAAGTGACAACCATAGGATCTTGATTTGGGAACTTTCTATTAATTAGAAGTCATGTCAAGTGGGCCCATTTCCTTTTATTCCTCAAATATGATGGTGCCACGTGTCCATATTTTAGTCTTCTTGTATCTTTTTGACTTTTTAATTATGCTTTGTTCCACCCGATCGGGTCCTAGCAAATAAGCATGGATCTTTGGATCACCAAAGATACATGTTATTTAAGCTAAAGTTTATGTATCCTTACTCCATTGGATCAAATTCCATGATAAAGAAAGAATCATAGGATCCTACAAGGCACAAAGAAGTTAATGTTAGGAACGTGGAGACAATAAAAAATTAGGCTTAAGGCGTTAAGACTAAGGTCATGATTGTATTAATGAATACGTCAGGGATTTAGTATTAAAACCTTATGATAATATTAGAAATATTAAAAGGGAACCTACACAATGACATTAGTTAGGCTATAAGGAACTTTAGAAAAAAGGGAAAATAACAAAAGGGATCCTATTTCCTAGTTAAGTTATGTTAAAAAACATGACTAAGCCTAGAATATGCATTTTGTACTTAAGTCTATAAATAAATTTTAAAATTATTCTTGCCAATTTGGTTCCTACCTTTATTAAAATTTGAATCAAGGATTTGATAGGTTTTTAGAATATAGAATTCTTAGGGACACATGCCATAGAACCAACAATTAAAAGCCAAACAAACCTAATTATCACTGTTAGTCCAAATTAAAGCAAATCAAAACCATATAAGCCTACCTTTTGTCAAAGTGGATGACCTTATAATTCTAAAAAAGACCTTGACACACTAATATTTCCATGTTTTATTTTGAGGGTTTCTCAAGGGTCCCAATTCAAAAAAAATGGGGTGTGTTGGTCCCAACATAACGAAACCCACATTTTATACCCAAAATTTAGAATTGGTTTACACAGTCGAATACTTATATAGACAAATGTTTAAATTCTATATTTCAAAATACCTAAATGAATATATAACAACCTGGTTCAAAATAACTAACTCAAGCCACATCAAGTATATACCCCTCAAGATTATGTATTCCCTTGTATAATAGAGATTATCAAAATGGAAGAGGAGTTTTAAGATAGAGCTTAATGAAAGCCAAACAACCATGGAAAATCCTACATTCTTACCTCAAATTCCCTTAGGTACCCTGAGTTGGATGTAGGGTTTTGTGGAGGTCAAAACTTCCATAGGGCCTTGCATATAACCCTCTCTTATAATTGCCATATATTTCAAACAAAAGGAAACCAATAACCATTCCATTCACAATCTCTACCACAATACACTGAGGAAAATTAAATACAAAACCAACCTAGAAATTATGCCAAGAAATCTGATTAATCTCCTTTTTTATTCACTCAAACTTTATCCTCCTTTTACTTTATTTATTATCCACTATATATCGAGTGTCATCTCCTCCCCACATCCCTCTCTACTTTATTTTTATTCTCCTCCATTATCTTACTCATCATCCTCTTTTCCACCATTAATGATAGATTAACTAACTTAAAATTATGCATTCCCATATAGATCAACCAACTCCAGAGTCTGCCACCATGCAATACATAGCCAAATCCATGATTTTTGCAAAATTATGGTTAAATTAAAGTCAATGGATGATTAAAAACCCTAATCATCTCGAGGCTTCTTTTAGTCTGGTTAAAATAATCATAAAATAATAATTTTATATCCTTCCTAAAACATGCATAACATGGACTTCTCATTATTCCCTCATTGACTTTACAACTGACCAAACAACTAAATAAACTATAAGTCACAAATCTTCATGCAATACCATGAAAAAACTATCGACTTTAAATTTCCATACAAATTAGACCACTTGTTTAACATTTTAACTATTTAGTATGACAATATTACTAGGTATTCAAAGACTATAGTTTAATATTACAATGCCATCCACAAAACACACTTTTGATTCCCTAAATCATTAAATTAATATAATCAATATATTCAAAATCTAACATATATTATGAATATCACTTTTGGTTAACATTTTTAATCTAATAAAAAGATATTATAACAATGCTATTTATATCTTTTGACATTAGGATATTCATATAATATAATAACAACAATATTTAATTATTATTATCTAAATCTTAAATATCCAATAACAATGATGGAATCCATCTATACTTATTAATACATAAATAACATTAAAATGTTATACTACATAGCCATACCTAATAAGGTAGTAAGGTAAACATAGACATATATGTATTCACTCTTTCAACCAAGCAATTACATCAAAAAAGATAAGCTACGTAAGATCACTAAATTAGCAAAAACATAAAAGAACCCAATTTTCATTTTAACATAAAACAAAACATACTATAATTATCTATCAAGCAACACAATACTAAAATACAAATGTGGTGTGTGAAAGGGTTTCTGGATCGGTTCTCTATCATCCCCTAATGTTTCCATCTAAACCACCTCTCCAATGATGCTCTCCCTCCATCACACTCTGAGGGAAGAATATGTCCTACATCTACCAGACAAAAATGAAGGTAGTTAACCTGAAACATCATTATATCCATAAAATAATTCAATATAATTAACAAACATGATCATAATATTTAGAATATAAAAGTACTGCTAACTCATAATAACTAATCATGTAGATTAAGCAGCACATAACTACCCCATAATCAACATATGGCATAAAGCTTAATATAATATTAGTTAATCAACTAATCAACCATAATAATTCATGAATCAAATATGTTATTCAACTTAGAGAGAAATTATGATGTGACATTATTCTCCATAAAGTTGGTCATCATCTTGATGACATTTATTCAAACACAAGTTATGAATTTAAAACATTATTCAATAGAAAATAATATAATATTCAACAACAAATCAAGCAAACAAATGTGGAAATAACCTATAAAACTCATCATACTCCTCCCAAGTGCCACTATCCTTAGAATATTGGTCCTACAAAACCTTGCACTGTGACACTTATTTATTACATAAATGGAGTTTACGAGTGTAAATTAATTTGATTGGTTTTACCATGAATACCCTAGGGTCTAGAACCTACAAAACATTCCAATATAACACATATAAAGGATTAAAAATATATTTGTTAAGATAAAATACATGGAATACATTATGAAAAATATCTAGAGTTGGTGGCAATGCAAGCCTATACACCATAAGATTGACCACTTCCAAACCCTTGAAGGGTCCCACATATCTAGGTGAAAGTTTTGCTAACTTCTTGAATTTAATCAAACTTTATGAAGCTTAACCCACATAAACACTTTATCACCAACAAAAAATTGCCTAGCTATTCTCTTCAAATCAACATGACTTTTTAATCTATCATTGGCCTTGACCAACCTCTACCTGATTATCTTTACTTGCTCTTCCATTTCTGAAAGTATCTAAGGTCCAAAGACTACCCTATCTTCTAACTTATCCCAATTGAATGGTGTTCTACACCTCCTTCTATACAATGCCTCAAATAGAGCCATATTTAAAGCTAATTAGTATGAGTTATTATAAACAAACTCAACCAATGAAAGATACTCATCCCACTTGTATTTTTGATCCATGAAATATATACAAAGGAGTATTCTAAAACCTAGTTAACTTTGTCTATCCATCAGTTCTTGGGTAATATTAATTGCATACCCAAAGCTGAATTTAAAATCAACCAAAACCTATAAGTCATCCTTATATCTCAATCCAAAATGATCTTTTTAGTACAATGATGCAATTGATACACTTCATGAATATCGTCACAAGCATAGGTGTATCATCTATCAAGTTGCTCAGTATGAAGTGTGTTACCTTGGTTATTTTGTCAACTAATAATAAGATCATGTCATGCCTATTCTATGATAATAACAAACCTTGGATGAATTCCATACTAATAACTAGCCACTTACATTTTGGTATGTCGTGTGGATATAGCAATCTAGCTGAATGCACATGTTTAACTATCACATGCTAACATTATAGACAACAAGACACATAATACATTGTATTTCTCTTGATTCCTTTCTAAAAATAGAGTGGTATAAGCTCATACATGAGCTTGGTTACTCTTGGATGTCCTGAATATGGGTCATTGTACAATTATTTTATCACTATGCTCCTCAAATTCTCTCTATCAGGCACATACATCCTATGTACCATAAAAGACCATCATTATTTATGATGAATCCCTTATACCTAGGATTATGAGTATTCTTAGACAATACTTTCCTACCCTGATCATACAATTCATCTCCTAGTGATAATTTGATAACTTGATCTCTGAAAATACTTTTGATAGTAGCCACAACTGCTATGTACCTCTTATAGCTTAGAGCATCAACTACTCTATTATCCTTGCCTTTGGTGTAATTAATATCAAAATTATAATCAGATAAAAACTTTAACCATCACCTTTGATGAGCATTCATATTTGGTTGGGTGAAGATTTACTTGATTTTCAAGTTATTAGTATTGATTTCAAATGGTTTTCCCAACAGATAATGTCTCTAAAATTGTAAAGCACACATAATTACAATAAGTTCTAGGTCATGAGGGGCATAATTCACCAAATATGGATTTAGTTTCCTAGACTCATATGCTATCACTAAGCCATCTTTAATAATAACTCCTCCAAGTCCACCCCTAGATGCATCAATGATCACTGAGAATTGACCATTAGGATTGAGAACTCTTAGCACTGGTGCTAAAGTAAGCCTCTTTTCAGTTCTTAAAAGGAAACCTCACAGTTATTTGACCAGATGAAAGTCTGATTGTTTCATTGAAGAGAGGTAATTAGATTAGTTATCTTAGATAAATTTAGAATAAATTTCCTTTAATAGCCCACTAATCCCATGAAACTCCTTACCTCATGCACATTCTTTGGTGCTGGCCACTCCATTATGGATTTTATCTTTGTTGGATCCATTAAAATACCATCTATAGAGATAATACATCCCAAATATTGCACTTTATTTTGAAAAAATTTACACTTAGACAACTTTCCATACAACCAATACTTCCGCAAACATTGCAAAACCAATTCTAGATGCTACAAGTGTTCTTCCTCATCCTTGGAATAAATGAGGATGCCATCAAGAAAGACCAAAAAAAACAATCAAGGTAATATCTAAACATAATATTCATAAGATTCATAAATAATGCTAGAGCATTTGTCAATCCAAATGGTAACATTGTGAACTTGTAGTGCCCATATCAAGTCCTAAACTATGTTTTCAAAATATCCTCTTCATGGATGCTCAATTAGTGATACCCTGCTCTAAGATCAATCTTAGAAAAGATTGTTTCCCCTCACATTTGATTAAAAATATCATCAATACATGGTAATGGATATCTTTTCTTGATTATTTATTTTTTCAACATCTTGTAGTCTTTACATAGGCAAAGAGTACCATCCTTCTTCTTGACAAAGACAACTGGTGCACCTCATGGTGACACTTGGTCAAATCAGCCCTTTTGTCAAAAACTCCTAAAGTTGTGCCTTTAACTCAACCCATTAAGTGGTTATCATTCTTTATGATGCCTTAAACTACAGTTTAAATCCAGGTATGATACAAATTGATAAATAAAACTCATGCTTGGGTGGTAATATTGGTAATTCTCATAGAAACACGTCATAGAAGTTTATTAGAAAAGGATAATCTTTGATAGATGGCTTCTTAAATTCTTCCATATCATTTATCTTAATAATAAATACTTAACATCCCTTATTTTGAGCTTTCTTGAGTTGAATTATAGTAATTTCCTTAACTTCAACTCCCTTCTCTCTCCCTGAAGTTGTGTCTAATTTCCAAAATCATCTTAACACTCAAACCTCTTCATAAAACAATCAACCTTGGATTTATGATTCACAAACCAATTGAATCTAGGATAAAATCATATAATCCTAATGGTGCTACATAAATATCTACTACTATAGTGAACTCAGGGAACTTAATCTCTACTTTGACTAGACACTTGTCAACTTTTACCTTAGACTTTTTCCCATATTATACCGACCATGCATTTGTCATAAATCTAAACTTTATAGACAATTTACTAAGCGCTTTAGGATCAATAAAACATTCTATAGCTTCCATGTCAATAAAAACAAAACCTAGATGATTGAACAAAATACTTGATAGTTCTATGGGTGAAGCTTGATACTTAGCCTATCGATTATCAACAATTGCATAAATTTGCTGCTGAAACATACCTTACTAAGAAGCTGAACCCTTATTCTTTGATTTTTCCTAAGGACATTATTGATAAAAATGGTCACTTCCACAAATGAAGCAACCTCCAAATGGTCCTTTCTTCTTAGTCTACTAGTTTCCCTTGAAACATTACCATGTTTTCTATTCCCTAAACCACTATTAAACTTAGCATTCTGATTCTTGAACTGACCCTTGAAATATCCACTCCTCTACTTCCAATTCTTCTTCTTGAAAGTTAGTTTAGAAATTCAAAATTTATTTTTGAAGTTATCTTTGAATTGGGAAAGATAATCCATTTTTTAGTCCTAATTGACCACCTTATCAAACACATGATCCATGGTAGATGGACCATGCACATATAATTCACAACCTATTTTGGGTTTCAATCACATGATAAATTTCTTGATTCTAAACCTCTCATCCACCTGATATTGAGGTACACACTTAAGAAACTTGGTGAATTACTTTCAATAGTCATTCACTATCAAATTCTATTGCTTAAAATTATATAAATCCATAAGATTTTGATCAAAGTACAATTATGGAAGCCATCATGACCTAAATAATGTCAAAAATTATTCCCAAGTGGTGGTGGTTGAGTCGAAGTTCATCTCGAGCTTCTTGTTTACCCACCAAGATACTACTTCACCAACAAGATGATAAGCTCTCTAGAATACTTTTGTGACTTCAAAATAATTCTAAATCTCAAAATACTTATCCATTTCTATTAGCCATGCTTCATTTCTATCTCTTAATATAATTACATTGATCTTGGGTATTCACCTTTTTCATGTTGCATGCCAAATCTACAGCTACTCAAGCTCTTGCATTCTATGACAGCTTCTCATGCCTATGCTTTTGAAGATGTTCTTCATCATCAAGATACTCTTCAGGTTCCTCTTGAGCATTTTCCTCTTCATGGCCATGCACTTCCTATTCTAGTACCATGATTTGATCCCTAGTCTCTTGCATAGTCATGATGATTTGGTATAACTTTATAACTTGCTTAGTGGTAAACTGATTTGGATCAATAGGGGGTTTGGTATTATAAGTACCCTCACCTCTTAGTCTAGCATGCACCATTATTATTCCTATTTATTAGAAGAATAAGTTTGCATTAGTAGATATATTAAGTCCTAGAGTTTGAGCTTCAACTCTGATGCCACAATGTAATAAACTCACTAGGCTTTATATATATATATTAAAATTAATTACACATAGTCAACATATAGATTACACCATGAGAAACCTAAATAGTGATATTTAACTAAATGTATTAATTTAATTAACCAAAAGGTTTATAGCTAATCCACTTAGCTAAGGATCATCATGAATAGATATGAAAATCATGAACAATACTAAATAACAAATAAAATATTGCATCTAATTATAAATGATATAGGACAAATTTATCCATGACTGATACAACACTACAACCACTATTGAATAAGTATAATTCATAAATGTTATATTTCTTAACAATACATAATAATATCTTGAATGATAAAACATGATATAAATCTCCTCTAAGTAGAGTCACCACTACTCATGTATCAATCTGTGATCTCAAGTGTAATCCATATTATAATACTCTAGTTGGGAGGGAGAGCATTATCTGAGCACTTTTACACACCAATCATAGACCATATAGACCCTACACTATCTCCCAAACAAGGGGATGGACTTGCATTTATGGATAGATAGATAATGATGGTGCGAGAATCTTGAATAAAAAACTAAAATCCATGTGTTGAAGATATCTAATACATAATGTGTATAATAAATAAATCCATTCTAATATGATATTACACAAATATGAAAACTATATCAGCATATGAAATGACAATGTTTAATCAAAACATTACTTTGGCTAAAGTTTTCAATAATAAATGATCTTAAGGATCATTTAATTTCATACACACCACTTAATCAGATTACACCTCATCTTGCATTGATGGTGATAATTAAGCCAGTGAAATCCATCTAGTGCTAATTTAGGGTCATGAATGTGAGATTTGGTAAAAATAATAATAATATATTAAAACCATTAGATTCATTTAAAATATTTTGTTTTAGCTAATAAAAACTATGCTAATTACATAAACATCACATACATTCATTTAGTCCATCAAATGAAATGCAATGAATCCATAACATCTAATTTATTACATATAATAAATAGAATAAAAAATAGTCCTCAATATAACATATCATTTTGGTAATGATTTATCTAGACTGCTAGTTACTTAACCAAAAAGCAACTTATAATGTTATTTCTCCAAAAATTAACATTATATCATAGGCATAATAAATTGTTCATATTTCACATATAACAAAAGCTAGTCTAAAAAGATTTATATTGAAAACTCTTAAATACTATATTTAATGATTTTATACAAACATTGAAATATAAACAACCATCATTTACACATTATATAATTAATATGATTGTTGATTGAATAACAAATCGAGAAGGAATATACCATATGTGCGCACACGCGCATGTGTGTGTATACATACATACATACATACATACATATGTATGCTTGTATGTATGTATGTATAATACACATACACACACACACATATGGTATATTCCTTCCCAATTTTTTATTCAATCAACAATCATATTAATTATACCATAGATATGTGTTTGTGTTATATATATTTCTAAATTCACACATACAAATACAATATAAATACTTCATTTTATACAATATACTCTTAAGATGACATCCACTATCATTCACCTTAGAGTACATTCTATACACTAATTATATAGTCAATGAACAAACAAAGGCTCCATAACCTTTTTATTTAAACTAAGAAATTTCCATTGTACTTGATAAATAAAGCACACATAATTATATAAATCAAACACAACTACTAATTTATCCATCAAAACTATTTAATTAATTAAATTCAATTAATCAATTTAAGATCGACTTTTAAATCTAGTGCATATGAGCAAATATAACACACAGTTGATCTTACCCAATTTGGATTTTCAATAAAACAACATAGTCTTGGTCAAATAAGGCTATATGAAACATACAATTAAACCCATATACTTAGTATTTTCATTGACTATTCAAGACTGTTTTTCAATTCAAAGACAAATCCAAACTATATAATATTGCACAATGATATTTAAACATAAATGTAGTTGATGATAATAATGACCATAATTATACTAAACTCTGCCATGTATACTATAACATTTTTGGGTATATATTCATTCATAAAATGAATGCATAACCTATAATTGCTCATTCATCTACCCGTACTTGGGTCATATAAGAAGACTTAAACCAAAAGTTCCCAAATTCATTTATATAAACAAGCATGCACTGTACAAGATTACTTAACATAACTGAGAGTATAAAATTATATTGTTACCATATATTTAAAAATTTGTTCAATCTAAATCTAATTAAATCCAATCAAAACCATTACCTCAAATTCATTTAAATAAGTATATTCATCTCTCAAATCAAATACATATAGTTTTCCACTAAAACCTGATGACTCAAAATACTAGTATACATACATACATATATACATATACACACAAATATATATACTTATATATACTTATATATATCTATGTATATATTCATAGACCATTTTTAAATAGTGAAACCCACATTTAATACCCAAAAGTCCAAATGGTTTACGCAGTCAAATATTTAAATAGACAAACATTTAAAGTCTATATTTCAAATTACCTAAATGAATATATAACAACCTAGTTCAAAACAACTAGCTCGAGCCACATCAAGTATATACCGATCAAGATTATTCATTTCCTTGTATAATATAGATTATCAAAATGAAAGAGGAGTTTTAGGATAAATTTTAATGAAATCCAAACAACCATGGAAAATCCTAAAGCCCTACCCCAAATTCCCTTAGGTTACCTTAGGTTGGATGTAGGTTTTTGTGGAGGCCAAGCCTTCCATAGGGCCTTGCATACAACCCTATCTTAGAATTGCCATATATTTAAAAAAAAAAAAAACTAATAACCATTCCATTCACAATTCCTACCACATTACACTTAGGAAAATTAAATACAAAACCAACCTAAAAATTATGCCAAGAAAGTTGATTAATCTCCTTTCTTTACTCAAACTTTCTCCTTTTTTTCTATTTGCTATCCACTATTTGTCAAGTGCCATCTCCTCCCCACAACCCTTAAGGTTTTATTTTTATTCTTCTCTATTATCTTACTTGCCATCCTCTTCTCTACCATTAATGTTAAATTATCTAACTTAAAATTATGCATGCCTAGATAGCTCAACTAACTCCACAGTTTGCCACCATGAAATACATAACTAACTCCATGTTTTTTGCAAAATGATGGTTAAATCAAAGTTAAAAGATGATTATAAACCCTAATAATCTTGAGGATTATTTTAATTTGAGTAAAATAATCATAAAATAATCATTTTATATCCTTCCTAAAATATGCATAACATTGATTTCTCATTATTCCCTTGTTGACTTCACAACTGACCAAATAACCAAATAAACTACAAGTCACAATCCTTCATGTAATACCATGTAATGACTATCGACTTTAACTTTCCATGCAAATTTGATCACTTATTTAACATTTTAACTATTTACTATGGAAATACTACTAGGTATTTAAAGACTATAGTTTAATGTTACAATGCCATCCACCGAACACACTTTGCAAACACATTGATTCCCTAAATCATTAAATTAATATAATAAATATATTCATTATCTAACATATATTATGAATATCACTTTTAGTTAACATTTTTAATTTAATACAAAGATATTATAAAAATGCTATTTATATCTTTTTACATTAGGATATTCATATAATATAATAGTAATAATCTTTAATTATTATTATCTAAAGCTTAAAGATCCAATAACAATAATGGAATCCATCTATAATATTAATGCATACATAACATCAAAATGTTATAATACACATCCATACCTAATAAGGCAATAATATAAGTACAAACATATATGAATTCACTCATTCAACCAAGCAATTACGTTAAACAAGAAAAGCTATGTAAGATCACTAAATTAGCGAAAACATAAAATAATACAAAAATCATTTAAATGTAAAACAAAACATAATATAACTATCTATCAAACAACACAATATTAAAATATAAATTTAGTGTGTGTAAGGGTTTCTAAATTCATTCTTTGTCATCCCCCAACGTATCTATATAAACCACCCTCTCCAATGATGCTCTCCCTCCGTCACATTCTGAGGGAAGAATATGTCCTACATCCACCTCACAATAATAAAGGTAGTTATCCTGAAACATCATTATATACATAACATAATGTAGTATAATTAACAAACATGATCACAATGTTTAGAATATAAAAGTACTACTAACTCATAGTAACTAATCATGTAAATTAAGCAACACATAACTATTCCATAATCAACATATGTCATAAAACTTAATCAAATATTAGTTAATCAACTAATCAACCTTAATAATTCATGGTTTAAAAATATTATTCATCTTAGAGATAAATTAGGATGTGACACCTAGCTTGAGATAGAGAAGTTTATAAACACACAAATGCACAATGCATGTATATAAGATAAGGAATACATAAAGAAAGTGAGTAGAGTTTCAGAGGTTAACAATGATAAAATTTTAAGTATAAGATTTAAATTAAAGTGGTTAGGTAAAATTATTATCTTGATTCCTTAAATTACATCATTTTCTTTTGATTATGCAAGTGAACATTTCATATAAGGATTAAGTCTTACATCACCATGAATTATTTTTTAGCTAAAATGCTTGTTGATTTCCAATATTTATAGAGAGAAAAGGGTTTTAAGATTTATTTTAACTAATTATGGGTTTAATAAAGGAGATAAATTTGTCATATATATTCAATATTTTCTAGAAAACTAAGTGAGGTTGTTTGTTTAGTTGATGACCATAGTGGATACTCCATCTATACAAGCTGAGACAAACATATACATTATTGATCTAATGTCATATATATAAGCACTCACTAAGGTACACACTAACTTATAATTTTGAATTGTAAATATAGATTTGATTTAATAATTTTACTAGATAGATGAAAAAATATAAATTATGTGACTGTATTATGTATTCAGGGTTGTCCAATGACATATAATAGTCCCATTAAAATGATTAACAAGGCATCTTCTCATGTTCTATCCCCATTTTCTGTGCATGTTCATGCACCTTAACCTGTCACTGAACCTGTTGAGTGTTAGAAGCACATTGAGATTGTAATAAGTGCATGTTTAATTTATTTTTTATTAAAGTTTAAAATTAATTTATGAACTTGGTTGTATGTATAGTATGTAAATTTCATAATAATATTTACATTAGAACAACTTCAAATATAGGAAGTATGACCATAGAAGGACTTGCTGTCAAACCTTGGAGAAATCCAAGGCATACAAAGGACCTCCATCTATGAGCAGGGCATCCCAAAGAGAGTCTTCTTTGAGGAAAGCAAATAAAAAGGGAGATTATTTGATGAATAGGATATTTTAGATGAAGTACTTGTTTATATGATTATATGGGAATGTACAAATTTTTTTTATTATATGAATATATTACATTCACCTAACATTATATTATGTTGTTAGATGATGTAATTTTTTGTATGCCTATATGGTAATGTATGCATTATTGGCATTGTATGCTTATATGACATTCACCTAACATTATATTATGTTATTATTTTGTATGAATTTATAGATTTTATGGATACATATATACATATGTTCACATTTTATGGTGAACATCTTTCCGTGTATAATTTGGATCACATTGTTAGCTACAAAACTAAATTTGATGGTTGTTTGGCCATATTTAAATATGATCATCTTTAATATTTACTTTGTATAATTTATTAAAACTACTTACAATTTTTCAATATGTGTTGCAATTAAAACTATATGGGATAAAATAATATAATGTTTGAGATAGATTCATATATTACTATGAAGTGCCTCTGATGATTTGGCTACACCATTTAGAATACACTATTTATCACTATTCTAATGTGGATATCCTTGCTACACTAGTTTAATACCATTTGGGACTTGATACTCACATTTTGTATTCATTGAATTTATATATATACCACATTTATATTATAATTACAATTAAAATAGACAATGTAATACTCATATCTTTCATACCTTCTTTGGATGTCTTCATACATTTTACTTATGCAAGTTTGATGAAGTGGTTATATTGTACCGCCTCCTTTAGAAGATTATCTCTTTAGAGATACTTTGTAATCTTGATGATTTCATTTTTATTGAAAGGTTTTCCTCATCTTGGAGTCAACTTTCATTCACCAATGTAATCATGAAGTGATTTTGTGTTATCTCCTTCTCTAGAGAGTTGCTACCCTTCTTTTAGATACTCTTCTTTAGCCCTTTGAAGTAGTACAATATTGTAACTCTCATGTCTACTGAGGCCTTGGAATATTTTGTTTGTTATAGATATTTTTTTCACTTCATAATTTTTTTTATCTCCCTCTCCAATGCACTCATCTTGTCCATTTATTCTCTTCTCACCATATATATGCTCCACTATTCAAGAGCACAAAACCACTAACAACAAATGTTATCAAATTTAAAGCAACAGTTGGAGAACTTTGCTTCCAATGGTTCATGAATGGAAAATGGTGACTATAACATGTCTGAGGTGGAAGATAATGTCCAAGACTAGGTTATTTTCCTTCCATCATTCCTAGTTGAGGGACCCATCACCCATTCCAGTCGCAAGAACGCCCTTCCCAATACAAGAAAAATGTAAATTTTTAGCCTAACTTTAAACATGTGTAAAATGGAAAATGTAAGTCATTTAGATGAACCATAAGAACCTTCAAATGCATTTATAATCCCTCTAATTTCACCCTATATCACACTTATGGAACCTTCAAGACCAATACATGGCACAAGTTATAGTGACAGGTCCTAAAATACAACTTTTTTATAGTGAAGAGATAAGTTCTTGAGCTCCAATAATCATTTATGCCTCTGAGACCTTGAAGTGTAAATAAATCACTTATAACATGTATCTATAGGAAAATTACATGTAATTTCATGACATAGACATCCAAATACACTTGAAAGCATGTTTTCACTATTGTTCAAGAGCATGGAAACACTAAAAACAAATACTGTCAAAGTTAAAGTGACATTCGAAGAACTCCACCTTCGATGCTTCATGGCTTGAAACTAACACTCCCAATATGTCCAAGGTGGAAGATAAAAAAAAAGACTAGGTTTGGCCTACCATCATGCCTAATTGACAGAACCACCACCCATTCCAACCTCAAGAATGCCCTTCCTAATAAAATAAAAATGTAAAATTTTAGCCTAACTTTTAGCATGTGTAAAACATAAACCTTAAGTCATTTAGATGAAGCAGAAGAACCCTTACGTATATGTAAAAGCATTATAATTTCATCCTAAATCATGTTTATGAAAAATTTGAGACCAATCCATGGCACAAGTTATAGTATTGAGTCCGAAAATGCAATTTTTTTGGTAGTGAAGAGATAAGTTCTTGAGCTCCACTTAGAATTTATGCCTCCAAGACTCTAGGTCTAAATCCATTTCTTTGAAAACATTTATATATGCAAATTACATGTGTTATCATGACCATGACATCAAAATATAATCATAAGCATGTTTTTACTACTATTCAAGAGTGCAAAAACACTCACAATAAATGTTTTCAAAGTTGAAGCAATAATTGGATAACTCTACCATGAGTGCTTTAGGGCTTGAAACTGGCACTGCCACATGTCTGCATTGGTGGATAATGTCTAGGACCAGGTTCTTAGTGTATACACATAATATTTTTATTAAATTTACCACTTACTAACACTTTATATCTTGCAATAACTTGTTGAGTTTCAATCTCTTTGAGTGCATGCTTTAGAGGGTGCACCGGGAAAGGGGTGGGTAGACCATTAGTGCTTCACAAGATTATTGTGGCCTTGTATCATTTTTACCATTTGTCTAACCACTTTCTATAAACACACTCATCTCCTAAAAACATTTCCCTAAGCTTTGTTTCCTCTCTTGCACCCTCTTCTCCTCATTTTTTACCTTCATTAGCCCTTTCTAAGCCTAAAACCCTTTTTGATAGTTTACAATACAAAGTCGACTGGGCTGAATTAGTATTATAACTGATACTTGTTGTTATAAATTAAAAATATAATGTTGAATAAGATAAATTAGTATTCTAATTCATACTTATTATTATCAATTAATAATACAAAGTTAACTGGGCTGACTTTGTATTCTAATTGATACTTTTTATTATCAATTAACAATATAGAGTCAACTGGGTTGACTTAGTTTTCTAATTAATACTTCTTATTATCAATTAATAATACAGAGTCAACTAAGCTAACTTATTATTCTAATTTATACTTATTATTATCAATTAAAAATATAAAGTTTATTGGGCTAACTTAATATTCTAATTAATACTTTTTATTATCAATTAACAATACATAATCAACTAGGCCAACTTAGTATTCTAATTGATACTTGTTATTATTAATTAACAATACATAGTCAGTTTGGCTGAATCTATCAACTACATTTTCATAAATGTTTAGGGTTAGATTCTAATATATGTACACATCCATTTCCATCATTTATTAAAATAAGATAAGAAGAAGAGAGATATATTGCACATTTGCTTATCCACCATTCTACTTGAAGAGCATAGCTTAGGGTTTCATGCTTTATTTGGAGATATGGATCTTATCTTATGGAGAAGTATTTTATATAAATTTATAGCTTATTTAGCCTAAAGATAATCTATCCTTGTTATCTTTACATACCATAAAAACCTCTTTCAAATCACCTTGGTCAAGGGAGAGATTGAGGTTCGGCAAATTCATCTTTAAAAGTAAGTATTCCTAACTTTGTTTCTCCTTTCTAAGAAGAGATAGATATGTTTTTATAATTATCTCCCTTGTATTATGTTTTTGTATAAATTAATGTGAGTATATGTCTTATATGCATGTTTAATTTTCATGTTTATTACTCCCACTTTATGTCACAAGCTTTGGTGAGCACTAGATTAGACTTTACTTTACTTATTATTAGTTTAGTGAATATGAAAACATAGGACCTAGTTAGGGTTATTGTATAGTTTTGCTTGACTGGAGGCTTTGGAACCCTCCCTAGTGATATTATTATGGTAAGAGATCCATTGGCTAGGTCTAATGAATACATCTTGGTCATGACCCCAAATATCTAATATATCCACAATCAATAGTGTATGTAGGATTTATCTTCTCCGAGCTAAGATTGATTTATAGATCTGATAAATTTCCCATTACATATATTTTGGTGAGCCCAACATGAATCAACCCTTTCAAGTTTTGTTTCATGCTATCATTTTTATCATTTTAACATATTTTTCCATATTTAAAGTACTATATCAAACCAATCGATATAGTTCTAAATTTCTATGCAAAAGTTTAACACATAGTCATATCAAAGTGAATCTATTCTATTTGTGTAGGTCTTCATTGAACATAGGTAACTAGATTGATTTGGTCGATAAAATATTAATTTTTAGTTATATTATACCAACTAACTCAACCTAGTTGACTTAGTTTGTAGTATTTATTTTTTGATAGTTAGGTTATAATAACTAAGTCGACCCAGTTGAATTAGTTTGTAGTATTTATTTTTGGCATACAAGGTTATGCAAACTATGTCAAGTTATTCAACCTAATTCATATAAATTTAGAGTAACATTTGAGCATAATATCATAAAAAAATTCAATATTAACCATCTTCAAGCCCACCAAGGTTCCTCTCTTTCCTCTCTTTATCATTTCAGTATTTCTTTTAATTTTGTTTTTCATAAGGTAACATTATTTAAAATTGTAACCCTACAACTAATTATGTTGACATGGTTGAATTAGTTTTATAGTCTACCTTCTATTTGAGAGACATAATCGATCTATTCGAATTTATTCTTAAAGACCTTACTTTTATAGAATAGTAGCAACCCAATCGACTCTGTTCTATACTATTTTCATACAGTGTCACCTGAACTGACTCTTTACTATTCTCAATCAAAGAATTAACAACTATTTGCTAATAATTAATTCACATTTTATTTTTAGATATTTTCATGCTTAGAGTAACTGATATAGTTTAAATAGGTGGTTTTTCAAATTACTATTTTAGTTACACTACTTTACTCTTTTACACACATTGCCAAATAACTCAACATTCAAAACACATTTAAACACTTGTCTTCCTAAGGCATACCTACTTTGATTTCATCACCAAGGGAGAAGCCAACTTGATTTTTTGGATAAGTATAAATATGTGGTTAATGTTATATATTGATAAAGCACCCAACACCCTTATCACTACAGAATTGTGAAGTGAGGGGGTAGGCCCCAATACCAAGCCATTACCATTACCAATACAGATCCCTTTTAACCTAAAATATGTGAAACTTGTATTCAATTGGAATTTTATAATGTACATGAATTGATCCTAGATTAGATAAGATAGAGGACAACTACACTTATGATTGGGTATACACATATTAAGTGGGAGCATGACTAATATGGAGATCCACTAGACCCGATTAGGGGATCACTTGTATCACTTGTCACAACATATCATGTTAGGAAGGGTTCCAAAGCCTATGATCTAACAAAATTATATGATAACCCTAAAAGGGTCTTATGATTTGGTATTTCACTTATGCTAATAAACAAGAAAGTAAACTATTCTAATAACAAGAAAATTAAATTAATCTAGTGCACACCAAAGCTTGTGGCACAATGTTAGGGGTTAGATGCAAAGAAATAAAATATGTATAGGTAATTTAAAATAAAGTAAGTATGAGTAGCATCCTAATACATAGATTATGAAGAGAAATATTATTTGAGCCAACACTTATGCTACTTCTATCTACTAAAAGAGAGGAGAATAAAGTTAGAATATACTTACCTGAATGTGAAACTGTCTTGATTTAATCTCTCCCTTGGCCAATGGGGCTTCAAAAGAGGTTGTTGTGGTTTTTAAGGATCACTTTATTATTATAAAACATCCAAGACCTATCCACAAGACTATATTATTCAAAATAAGAAACCTAAGCTAAGACTCCTCAAGCAAAATGGTGGAAGAGTAGATTGTGAAGAAGCACGAGTGAATAATAACTCTTGATTGCATATTATAATAATGACTAAAATGACCTTATATATTTCAATGTATCTTACTCAAAAATAATTTAGACATGTCAGTTATGTTAGGTCGACCCGATCAACCTAGCACATTTTTGGGCTAATGCTTAAAGTCTGTACTAGGTTGGCCAAAAGGCTAACAAACCTAAAGAGCTAAAGTGACCCTAAATTGCACTAGGTCAACCAGGTTGACCTATTTTGCTGATTAGGTAAAAATGGTACTAAAAAAGAAGAAGAAGGATAGAAAGAGGAAAAGACTAGAGGAATGTGCAAGGGAGAATAAAAAACTTAGGGAAAGGTTTTAAGAATTGAATGGATTAGAAATAATGTGGCAATAAGGGACAATAATCCTATGAAGCACAAAAGGTCTACCCACCCTTTTCTCAGTGTACCCTTTAAGGCATGAACTTAGAGAGATTGAGTCATGATGAGTTCTTGTAAGATGTAAAGAGTCAACATTCGATAAAAGTTAAAAATATCATGTGTATACATATGCCCCACTCAAAGCTCATCATGTGTCACTAAAGTGCAATAGGGGATGGTGATTCAAGAAAGAACATAATGCCACACATAAAAATGATGATAAAAATAAGTTATAGTATTTTAAAAATCATAAAATAACTAAAAGTAAATGGCAAAAATAGAAACTAATCTAAAAATTAAATAACTAAAAAGTAAAATTGATGCATACCTTGCTTAAATTTTATCGTAGGATGATTGTCAGCTGTGATTTTAGTTTTGATTATGTAGGGCATAGAGATTGATTTTGACAAACCCAAAAATACAAAACTATGGAGAAAAAATAAATAAATGTAAGAAAATCCAAGATAGTTGGTGTTATGTGGATGAAACATACTTGGGAAATTTAGCAATATGGGGTGACAGTTGCTATGTTAGACCAAATGAACAAGTCAAACAAGAGTAAATTAGGTAATAAAAAATCCAAGGCTACTAAAGACTAAAAAACTCAAACAATTAAACCTTAAATAAGAAAAGTCAAACTCACAAATTCAAATTAAGGATACATGTTTAAAAAGGAAGGATAAGCAAGCCAAATTAATGGTAAAAAGAAAAAAAAATGGTAAAACAACATTGATGAGTGTGTAGTAAAAATCCACTTCTCACTCAATAATGGAAAAATGGAATGCATAAAAGGGAAAAAAACATTGATGAGTGAGTAGTAACAAACCACATCTCACTCAACAATGGAAAAATGGCATGAACTCAAGTGTCTATAACAAATGGATAGAAAAATCATGATAAATGGTAAAAGGAAAGTGAAGTAAGTCTAGTAAATTTAAAATTAAGTGAATAATATGATCCAAAGTTTCTCAAACATGTTGTTTTGTGTCTAAAGATAGATAAAATTGAAACAAAGTAGTGATAGCATGTTTTTAAGAAATGAAGAAGAAGGAATTTAAAGAAGAGGGGAAAATAGATGTGGAATCAAAATTTGTCTATCAAGGGGCAAGATGAAATGGGTGGAGTAAAGAATGAAGGAAAAAATAAGGTAGAGAAACTCTTTATCAAAGTCAAGACACTCAAATTTGGCTTGTCAAAATAAAAGGACTATTGACTTTAGGGACTTTGAAGAACTTCTCTTACCTACACAAGTCTTAGGTCAACAAATAGAGTATATAGATCATCCCATGAAGGTTATATGCATTAAAATTAAAATGAACCTACATCCCCCAATGTGTTCCCTATTCTTCAGGACCCCTTATAGAGCCATCAATATACTACAAAGATTGGGTACTTACATGAGAAAGTAGGTAGCTCCATAGATTTTTTTTGAATTCCCCTATTCAAATCTACTGGCCTACCACACCCTAAAGGACTTCAAATCTATGTGAAGATGACTATGGAGTTTTAGATTTGATTAGAGATAGCAGATGTGCTTGTAATCACATTTTTTGGTGTGAATTTAAATTTTGAGATTTGTATGTTGCCTTTTAGATATCATTGCCTTTTGTTTAAATTATTTAGATTTTAACTTTCTTGATGGATTTTTCTATTCCTCCTCCATATGGATTTGGAAAACCTAACATGGGTGCTAAAGATGAATTTCATTTGAAAACTTGGGACAAGGTTTCTATGATAGAGAATGTTAAAGAATATGGGGTCTAAGAGTCTCATAAATCTAGGTGAATTAAAAGTGCTATCTTGACTTCGACCTTGTTTTATCCAATATGGAGATGAGAGAAAGGGGAAATCAAGAAGAATGATACATGGAACAATTTGAATTACTTCAAATTGCAAAAATGTTACAAAGAGAAAAAAGAGGGATGAAATGACAAAAAAGGTGTGATTCCTTATCATAAGAGAGAGGGAAATGGAGGAAAACATGCTAACATAGATTGTTATGCAAATTCCATCTAACAAAAGAAATAAAAGCTAAAGTTTTAAGAATGAGGATCAAAAACATGAAATGAATGGTAATTTTATGAGGAGGCCCAGGTCCTATCCATGGTCTTATAATTCAACTCATAAAAGAGAGACCCACGAGGGTGCTAATAGACAAGATAAAAGCAAAGTAAGGGAGCCTTTTTACAAAGCATCTTACAAAAGAAAAACCCAAAGGATACCAAAATAACATTGGAAAGCAACAAAAAAGGAAAAATAAGTAAAAAGGATGATAATTGTGAGGGATCTTAGGTCCTATCCATGGTCTTATAAAATAACTCACAAAAATAAAAACCCAAGGGGCACCAAATCAAAATTGGTAAATAGAAGGAGAATGAAAAATAAGATAATGAAGACTATGGTACATCAAGAAACCAAAAGACCAAAAGGGAGGACTAAAGGTTTGTGAACAAGAGGGAACTACTATAGAAGGAGAGATCCATGCTTAATTAACCTACAAAAAGTATTAGATATACATAGATAGAAAGCATGACAAGAAGGAAATGATTAGGCAAAGTATTTTTTTAGGAATTGAGCATTGGTGGGCTCCTTGAAAACATGGCCTTGATTTTTTTGAAGGTGAAAAGTATTTGGAATAAGGATGCATTTAACTAAGTATGAGCCCCACCATTTTTGGGAATATTTACCTTCTTTGTCATGGGTGTAGTATAATTTAAGGATAAGATCACCAACATTAATTGTGTGGACTTTAACATGTTTGTTATTTTGCCAAGTAATGCGAGCTGTATATTGACAGTTATGTTATAATGTAGAGAGATGACATTCATCAATTAGATTAAGGGCATGAAGGCAAGCCTCATTTAATTATTCATTAGGAATGATGCCATGAAGAGATATGCAAAGAGAGGGAAGATCAACTTCAAGAGGAAGATTCTACTCAAAACCATAGACTAACAAAAATGGAGTTGCCCTAGTGGCAATATGAATGCTAGTCTGATAGGCCCAAAGTGAAAGATAAAGATGAAGATTCCAATCCATGTGGGTCTCATGAATTATATTTTGAAGAATTTTATTGAGAATCTTGTTAGTGGCCTTAGCTTGACCATTACACTGTGGATGATAAGGAGTGGAAAACTTATGATTGATCTTAAATTTGGAACAAAGTTGTTTAACATGTTTATTTTTGAAATTACCACAATTTTTAGAAATGATGGTGTGAGCAATGCCAAAATGAAAAATAATTTGGTTAAGAATTAACTTAGATATGGTAGGACCAGTGACATTGATAAGGGGCATGGCTTCAACCCACTTGGTAAAGTACTTGATAACGATGATAATAAAGATGTGCCTATCTTGGGAACAAGGAAGTTTACCAATGAGATCAAATCTCCATGTGGAAAATAACCATGAATATGTGATAATTTTAAGTTTTGCAGGAGGTGAATGAATGAGATCATCATGAAGTTGACAAGGATTACACTTTTTAGCATATTTAATAGTATCTTTTTCTAGAGTAGGCCAATAGTAACCCATATGTAGGCATTTGTGGGTTGTAGCATTTCTGCTATAGTGACCACCATAAATGCCCCCATGTGCTTGTTCAAGTAGAGGAGGGACCTCATCTTGCATGACACAATAGAGTAAGGTACCTTTTCCATTGTGATAATAAAGGAATCTATGTATAAATACATACTTGAAATCTTATTTTTGAAGATGTGTCTTTTCATGAGAATCCAAGTCAGGAGGATAAGTTTGATGTTCTAAGAATTAGATAATACCTTGATACCATAGGCATTGTTAGATGGTAAAATCCTTGATGTGGAAGATAAGCGAGTCACAAGGGTGGGTAGATGAAAAATATTGGATTATTTGTATGATAAAAGAAGGATAAAAAAGGACTTGATGTGGATGAAAAAGAGAAGCTAAAGAGGTAAAAAAATTAGTAATAAAATTTTGATCTCTAGGAATAGGCTTAATTGTAAAAGAGACAAAATTATTAGCAAGAGTGGTTGCAATTTGATGATAGGTGATGAGGTTTTCAATTTTACATTGATAGGCACCACTAAATTGATGGAAAATGAGTTGAGAATCACCCAAAGCGTGAAGATATTGTATGTCCAAATTAAGACCTACTCTCATATGTAAGATAAGATCTTCATACTCAACCATTTTATTGGTGACATAAAATGTAAAATAGAAAGCTAAGGAATTATGTTACCAAGAGGACTAGTGAGAATGCAACTTGCCCCAGCTCCTTAAAGGCATTTAGCACCATCAAAGTGAAGGGTTCAACTATCCTCGTGTAAGTCAACATTAATTTTAGGATGCTCCTTGATAATTACCTTTTATTTAGTACTACTAGAGGGAGTGGAAGATTCATCAAGTTGATTAACTTCAAGATCAATAGTAAAGCCATGAAAATAATCTTTAAGAGAAATTGATTTATTAAGACCTTCAATGTAAAGGATATTATCATTTGGAAGGTTATCTTGAAGGGAAAAAGTGGTTGAAATAGGAGTTGTGGCAAGTTGGTCAACTATGACTTACCCTTTGATAGCTTTTTGCATGATGATGTGAAGGTTGAATTCCATAAGCGAACCATCCACTTGCTAAGTCTATCTTCTAGGAGAAATGCTTTGGAGAAAAAATTATGAAGGGGGTCAAATTGAACAATGATATAAGTGGTTTTATAAATCATGTAGTGATGAATCTTTTTAGATATGATATAGATAGCCAAGAAATCATACTCAACTTTGCTATAATGTGTTTCATAATCGATGAGGCCTTGGATAATATAGTAGATGACATACTCATTTCCTGTATCATCCTATTGGGCAAGCATTACCCCTACTAATATGGGTGTGGAAGAAGTATAGAGAATTAAAGGTTTATTACCAGAAGGAGGATGAAGTGTAGCTAGATGAAGTAATGACTCTTTCATATTATCAAATGATTTTTGACATGGATCCATCCATTCTAAGGCTATACCTTTTTTGAGAAGGGAATTAAAGGAGTGAATTTGATAATCCATCTCAGGAATGAATCATCTAATTTCCCCAAGTTTTCCTAAATAAGTATGAATGTTAAGAATAGAACAAGGAATATTCATGTTGATAATAGCATTAATCTTGGCTGGATCAACATCAATATCACAAAGAGAGACTAAGAATCCTAACAGTTTTCCATATATAACTCCAAAGACACATTTGAAAGGATTAAGTCAGACTTTATATTTGATGAGATGGTTAAAGATGATGGTAAGATTAGAAAGATGATTTGTACGGTGTTTGGATTTAGTGATAAGATAATCCACATATGTTGTGACAATTTTATGGATGAGGTCATGAAAGATATGAGTCATTATACATTGGTAAGTAGCCTCAACATTTTTGAGACCAAAAGGTGTTTTAACATAACAATAGGTGCCCCATTTCATGGTGAAAGTAGTCTTATGTTGGTCCTTGAGAGCTATATGAATCTGATTATATCCTAAAAAGTCATCCATAAGAGATAAAATTTCATATCTAGCCATGGAATCGATAATGGCATCTATTGAAGGAAAATGAAAATTGTCTTTAGGATAAGCAAGATTAAGATTATGGAAATCAATGAAAATGTGAATGAACATAGTGACTTTTTTCTAAATAGGAACAATATTGGAAACCCATTCAAAATAATCTATAGGTTTAATAAATTTAGCATCAAGTAGTTTGATGATTTCCTTATGGCATAAGTTGGTAACTTCGGGAGGAAATTTACATTGTTTCTGATGCACTTGTTTGGCATTAGGATAGGTAATGATGTTATGGACTACTATGCTAGGGTCAATGCCAGGCATGTATTGGTAAGGCCAAGTGAATGCCTCCTAATACTTATAGAAAAATATGCTAAAATTATCATGTTCAGAGGGTGAAAGTTCTTTGGAAACTATGATTAGTTGAGGGAATGAGGGAGTACCATATTCGATACGAGTTATTTCTTCAATAAGCATGGCATTACCATCTTGAAAGTGGTATGGTGTGTTGGGTAAAGATGAAATTGGATTAGTTTTGGGATCAATGCTAACAACAAATTTATTGAAGTGAGGAGTTTTAGTTTTAAAATTTCCAAGTTTATGATGCTGTCAGGGAAGTTGAGGTTCTTAGGCATAAATTAACTCAAGAATAGCTTCATCACTGGGAAAAGTAGGAAGAGGACCACAATACTCAATATCTACTTCTAGATCTAAAATTTGTTTACTATGGTGATCATATTCAGAATGTATTTGATGGACATCAGTTTCCTTGGCATCAAGTGTGAATTCTGGAGTAGAAGTAGATGGAGTAGAAGAGGTAGATGGAGTAGAAGAGGTAGATGGAGTGTTGATGGGTTATTTGATAAGATAAGGATTATATTAAATTGGAGGATCCAAAGGAGGTAAAGAAGATAAAATTACTTCCAAAGGTTCAGAAGGTGTTACTTGCTCTACCACCTAAGGAGAATTGATAAGAGGAGGATTAATAGGAAGCACATAACCCTCAGGTTCTAAGTAATTATTTATAAAAATGATATGCACATCCTAATTGAAAACATGAATTTGGGCTAATGTATTTTGATAATTCAAGACATCCAAGTCTCTAGATTGATCTTGAGCGATTATATATTTATCATCGTATGTGGGAGAAATTGTGTATGCTTAATATTCAAGAGGATATTTAGAAGGTGGAATCCCAAGATTAATAAATTTTTGAAGAGACATGGTGAGAGGATCTTGATAAAATTTATCCACTCCAAAAATCATAACAAGTAAAAGAATCTTCAGGTAAAGATGGCTCTTGAGCTTTGAATGGAGGAGGGAAATCAGTAATCTCATCCATGAGAGGAATGGTATGATACCTTGGTAAAAGAGAAGGAAGCAGCCAATCCAAAATATATGGAGGTAATTTGGTCATGTTACAAGTATGCTATAATTCATTAGGCTCATCATCATCAGAATCTATAAGAGTGACTTATAAATTAGGATTCATATTGATGAACTTAGGTAAAGAAACATTATTAATTTTAGGGATTATAGGAACACAATATTTTGATTTAGGATTAGGTAATTGGATACTCCATGGGTTGGGATTGGCTTCATACTTATATCATTTTATGTTATGTAGAAATTTAATGCACTGACTACCAAAATAATCAATGGCCCTCATTCAATGAGTACATGGATGACCAAAGAGTATGTTATAAGATAAAGGAAGATCAAGAACCATGAGTTTGGTCTGAATGGTCTTAGAACCAATGGTTAAGAGAAGTCATATACAACCAAGTGGATTTTGATTAGTCTTATCAAAACCATGATAAGTAAGATGGGTTTATTTAATATGATTTTTGTTATAACCAAGTTGTTTTAGAAGCCATAAAGAGGTCACATTAATACCAGAACCCTCATAAACTAGAAATTTTCATATAAGGGTGGTATTAGTGGCTATTTTGATGAAGAGAGTTGGATCATCAACATGAAAAATGATTTCATCATTAATCATGTCCTCTTCAAGGAATTTAATGAAAGTCTTAAAAGAGGGACACATATTCAATGGTATTAATATTAGTTGGTTGAGAATCAATAGAAAGTGGTTTTTTAATTAAATAAGATGGATCTTCAATCTCTTGGAGTTATTGCATATGGAATTTATGATGATAAATTAAATTACGAACCAACTCCATAAGAGGAATCTTACATGGCATGGAGTTAAGTTCTTCAAGAAAATTCTAGTGAGATTTAGAAGAGCCATGAGGTTTAGAAGAAAAATTAGACTTTGGAGGAATAGTTGTGGTGGGTGGATCAGAAGGAGGAAGTTATTCCTTAGGTGATTTTGATTCAATATTTATGGTGGTAGTATATTTAAGAAATTGTTCCTCTAAATAAGGTTTTTTAGGCTTGGTAACAAGATCTTTGTGAGCTAGTTTTTGATGATAATTAACCTTAGTCGTATTGACATATTGAGAGTTGTTAAAGTATTGGTCATAATCAATGTCAATTGTACACACATCCTTGGAAGTTTATTGATTATATGAAGAGGATTTTTGGTTATTAGATGTAGAAGATTTAGAGGATTATTGTTTTTGAGAAGCATTAGTGTATTCTTGATGACAATTTTTGATCATGGTTTTATGGTCGAATGAATCACCAAGCATGTAAGAAATAACACATTTAGAAATCCCTCTAAAATATTCATGAGAATTCCCAATGTCATCATGAAACAAACAAAATATATTGGGATAATTCCACTTAGGAGGAACATTAGGATATATAAAAGGTTTATATGGTTGTAAAAATTGTCTCATTTGGTGTACCAAAAGAGCTATGTGAGATGGTAGAGGAATATAATTTTTGGAAACTCTTGGTTTGGTTTGAGAAGTGTTACTAGTGATAGAATTGGATGTTTGAAAATATCCTTTAAGAATTTTAGAATTATGTTCAAATTGATTCGTAAGAAAGTCTTTCCATTAACTTGGTCAAGAGCTTCATTAAGAGTTTGAGGAGCAAAGGTTCAAACCTTGTATTGAACAATGGGAGTTAAAGAAGTAATGAAGAGTTTGAATAGGTTATCATCAAACATATTATGAATAACTTTATAAGCTAAAGATTTACATATTTTAATAAAGTTATGAGATGATTCGTTAGGAGATTGCTTAGCATTTATGAAATGGCTAAGACAATTTTAAGGAAACTCATTATGCTGAAACTCTTTAACTAAAGGGTTGACCAAATCTTTGAGTTTTCAAATAGAATGTTGGGGTAATTTATTATACCATTATAATACATCACCAGTGAAAATTTTAATTAAGAGTTTAGTAGTAGCAAATGTATTAGTTTGGATCCACTCTTTGTAGAGATTACCAAAGGCTTTAAGAAATGAGACAGGGTCTTTAGTCCCATCATATTTGATAGTTGGTGATATGTTACCAATGCCAATATATACAATGAATGGAGCTAAAGGATCATTTTGAATAGTTTGAAGCATTTTGTTATTCATTATTGGTTGAGGAATAACATTATCTAAGGCATCTCTAAGAGGTGGAGGAATGTAGTTAGGATTAGATTGAAGATGCATGATTGGAGGTTGAATAGACACATTAATCACGTATTGTTGAAGTTACATCATTTGATTGGTATTAGAGTTTTGCACAATGTTCATTTGTTGAATCACTTGGGTTAATAATTAGATTGTATTAGGTGGTAGGTTAGTGTTAGAAGGAGCACTCCCTAAATTTTTGTTGGGGGGAGGAATATTAGAAGAAGGGTTGTTAGTGGGATTGTTATGTAAACTTGTGTCAATCACTCACACATTAGTTTAAAGATTTTGAGAGGTTTATTGGTAGGTTCAGAAAGGATTAGATCCATCAACATCATCTTGATGTGTTATTTGAACCATGTTACAATTTGTGGATGAAGGAGGACAAGAAATGCCCCAAGAGTGATGGTGTTCTTGGGAGGAAAAGAAAGGGAGAAATGAACATCCCATATAGGATCTAAATGGATTAAGACTATCCAAAAATATTTTTATAGGAGACCTCATTCTAACCAAAGGGAAATGAAAAAAATGCAAATTGGAAGAGATAAAGAATTAGGTTGATAAACAAGGAAATCTAAAAATAGAACTAGGTTGACTTGATCTACCTAGTGTAAAAATAAAACCTACATAATATATTGGGTCAAATAGGTTGACATAGTGTAAAAATAGGGACAAAAAACAAGGTTTGTGATAGTACTGGGTCAACCAAGTTGACCTATTACAATAAACAGGGAAAAATAAAAGATTGATGATAGAATGGAAAATAAATAAAGATAATTTTTTAGCTAATCTAGGAAAATAAAAACTAAAAGTAAATAGATAGTCAATTGAATTGATGTTAGTCAATCCAATTGTTGTACACAAAGAAAAACCTTGCACCAACACTGGCTAATGTAGTTTATGGCACACACAATTGAGAAAAGAGTAAGTAAACAACCTGAAAAGTAAAGCTAGCTAATTGGTCAACCTATAATGTTGATTAGATTATTAAGAATAATTTTAAATGGTAGGGAGTTGGCTATAAGAAAAGTACTATATAGAAATCTATGGATGGTTTTAGGTGAGTTTAGGATGAAAGGGACTATAGTGGTAATGATATAGGATTAGTATTGGGGCCTATCCCCTCATTTCACACACTAAAATGATAAGGGTGTCAGGTGCTTAGACATAATATACCATTAACCATGCTTTATACTTAATTAGAGAATCAAGTTGGCTTCCTCCTTGGTGATGAAATCCAAGTAGGTTAGCCTGGGTATTCAAATGTTAAAATTCTTGTTAATGTTATGTGATTTGGTTATGTGTGTGCATAAAATAGAAATAGTGAAACTAAGTGGTTAATTAAAAACCTCCTAATTAGACTATGTAAACTATTCTAAGCATGCAAACAACTAAAAGGAAAGATGTGATTAACATATAAGGTAATTCCAAATTTGAAACAAGGTATAGTGAAAACACTATATATAAAACATACAAAAATAGGTCAACATGGTTGAGATAATACTGCTAAAGATAGGGTCTGGAACCTATTATATCAACTAGGTCAACCTAGTTATTTTAGACAACACACATAACATAGAACTAGGTTTACCAGGTTGATCTAGTTGGTTGTGCAGGGGTAGTTTTGAAGACTTCAAACTTGAAATGAAAATACAAAATAAAAAGAGACAAAATAATAAAAGACTAACCTTGATGGTTTAGAGATGGAAAAGATGGAGATTACTGATCTAAAAATTTGGAAAAAAATGATCCAATCTGCATAACTAGGTCAAGCTAGTTGACCAAATAATACATAAATCTACTGAAAAAGTGCTAAAAATGCACTAAGTTGACCTAGTCGACCTAGTAGGTTGAACTAAAAGTTTGAAAATGCACTAGGTCGAGCTGGGTGACCTAGTAGGCTAATATGGAAGTTTGGAAAATTAAAACTTATACTGGATCAGGATGATCAATCAAGCTATACAAGAACCTATTTCAAAGTGGATAGAAATGTGCTAGGTCAATGTAGTAGGCTAAATTAAAAGTCTAAAAAGTGCTGAAAACATGTGCTACATCGAGTTGATCAATCTAGTTGCCTATTCCTACACATAGAGAAAAATAACTGGGTTGATATAATCAAACTAATATGTCAAAATATATGATAGAAATGATGAAAAAAAGAATGAAATAAAAATGAACAAATCCTATGAGGCTTTGATTCACGTGAGGTTCACCAAAATATATGGAATCAAAATTACATGATGTACATAAATTAATCCTAGATTGGATAAGATAGAGTGCACCTATACTTTTGATTGGGTATACACTTGTTAAGTGGGAACATGACCAATATGGGGATCCATTAAACCTAATTAGGGGATCACTTATATCAATTATCACAACAAATCATGTTAGGAAAGGTTCCAAAGCCTACCGTTTAACATAATCACATAAAAACCCTAAAAGAGTCCTATGATTTGATATTTCATTTATGCTAATAAATAAGAAAGCAAACTATTATAATAACAAGAAAAGTAAACTAATATAGTGTGCACCAAAGCTTGTGGCATAATGTGAGGGGTTAGATGCAAAGAAATCAAATATGTATAGGGAAATTTAAATAAAGTAAGTATGAGTAACACCCTAATACATAGAATATGAAGAGTAATATTATTCGAGCCAACACTTATGCTACTTCTATCTACTAAAGGATAGGAGAACAAAGTTAGAATATACTTACCTAAATGTGAACTTGTTGTGATTAAATCTCTCCCTTGGCCACTAGGGTTTTGCAAGAGGTTATTATGGTTTATAAGGATCACTTTGTTGGGATAAAACATTCAAGACCTATCCACAAGACTAGATTCTCCAAAATAAGAAATCTAAGCTGACTCCTCAAGTATAATGGTGGAAGAGAAGATTGTGAAGAAGCATAAGTGAATAATAACTCTTGATTGCATATTCCAATAATGACCAAAATGAAATTGTATATATAGGAGTATTTCACTTGAAAATCATTTAGATATGTCAGCTGTGCTGGGTCGACCCAGTCGACCTAACACATTTTTGGGCTAATGCGTAAAGTCTGTGCTAGGTCAGTCAAAAGGATAACAAACCTAAAGATCTAAAGTGACCCTAAATTGCACTAGGTTGACCAGGTCGACCTAGTTTGCTAAGTAGGTAAAAAGGGTACCAAATAAGAAAAAGAAGGTAGAAAGAAGAAAAGACTAGAGGAATGTGTAAGGGAGGAGAAATAACTTAGAGAAAGGTTTTAGGAATTGAATGAATTATAAATAATGTGGAAATAAGGGACAAAAATCCTATGAAGTACCAAAGGCCTGCCCACCACTTTCCCAGTGCACCCCTTAAGGCATGCACTCAAAGAGATTGAGTTTCAATGGGTTCTTACAAGATGTAAAGCATCAATATTTAATAAAATTTAAAAATATTATGTGTATACAAAACCAACCTTAGATTGATTTTTTGTTACTTCTTACAACCAAATCTCTATCACATTAATTACAAACTTTATTATAACTTAACAATACTTAGGAATGACCACTTAGCTAGATTTTAAATTTAAGTTATTGCTTGCTTTCTATGCATGGTATTCTATTTTACAAAACTTGCACTAGCTAACATTGGTGTAAGATTTGTGTTGTGTGTTCTAATTATAAAAACCACATTGATTTGATTGTTTGTATGTTTATTTTCATATGCTTATAAATAATCTTTCCTATTTTCAAAACACTATTGTCTATGTCGACATAGTCTCTTATTAATTGATTCACCTTTTTTGTCTACAGTACATAGTCAACATGTTTAACTCTGCATTTTTATTATTCAAATCAAAATTTTATCTCTATATTAATAAGTCAACCTAGTTGACGTAGTACCTTTGGGATGATATTGTTCCTTATTATCTGACTTTGTCTTCATCTAGAGCCCTGCTTCAAAGTTGTACATCCACATAATCAACTTAGTAATTTTGGGCTGACCCTATTCTATGTTTGGATGATTCTATATTTGTTTTGTGTCCTTCTATATAAATAGTACATAGTTAACCCTTTTGACTCTATACACCTTGACTGATACTATTCTATGTGTGGTTATCTAGTCTTATTTCATAATGATGTCGTATTTTTATCCTCCAATTAAACATTGCATAATTAAATATTTAGATCATAACCTCACTTATTTTATTACTTTAGATGAAAAAATTCACTTTCTTCCTTCATCTTTTCCTAATCCAAAACCAATCACTACATAATGTAATACAATTGAGGTCCTTCATCTTAGTCATCCTCTTACTACCAATAATGGGAATCCTTTTAATACACCCATAATAAGAGCACCTAACATTATCACTTCCTAAAGCAACATGGTTGAAATCAATCCAAACAATGATCTATATGATTCATTATTATTCAAAAACCTTGATGATAATATCATTTACACTCCTAACAAAAATTATGGATTTACCAAGCTTCCTTCTTCTTCTACCACACTTAGGATAACTAACACTAATGTTGGGAATATTTATCCCAATACCAATGTTGGGAATCCTCCACCCAATACCCCTCCTACCATAAACACTAATAATCCCCATCCTAATAACACTAATACCCCACTTTCAAATACTAATGTACAAATTAACACAACTCAAATTATTGCACAAATATTTAAAAAAAATTAAGATAATGCAAACAACTAATCATTACCAAATGATGCAAATGCATCAAAATTTATTACACATGAATAGTAAATCACCTCAGGTCATCATGTTTCAACCAAATCATAATTCCCCCCTCCTCTTATAGATGCCAATGGGAATATCATCCCTCAACCTAATTTGCATAGTAAAAATCCTAAATATCTTCAAAATGAACCTCTAGATCCATTCATTTCATCCACAAATATCAGAAACATTTCTCCAACTATCACATATGATGGGACTATGGACTCTACTATCTTTCTTAAGTCTTTTGGTAATCTTTATAAGGAATGGGTATAAACTATCACCTTTGCTACCACTAAGCTCTTAGACAAAACCTTTGTTGGTGATGCACTTGAATGGTATAACCAACTTCCTATACATTCCATATTCACAACTAGAGGATTTAGTTAATGCTCTAGTAAAGGAATTCTAACATGATGACCTTCTTAAAAATTACCTTAGCCATTTCATCATTACCAAGCAACTTTATAATGAATCTAATCGCACTTTCATCAAATGATCTAAGTCTCTAGCTCTCAAAGTGGACCATAACATGAACGATGATAATATTTTAAAACTATTTTTTACTACTCATAAATCTCCCCTTTAATATAAAGTTTGAATCTTTTTCCCTAAAACTTTAGAAGAATCCTTAGACCAAGCAAAAAGGCAAGACTTTCTTATGACTCAATTTGAAACACCTCAAACAACTATGAAAAAACCTTTCCAATAATTTTATCATAACATTGATTCATATAAACCTCCCCAAACTAAAAATGAAGCATTTAATTCAACTGATTTTAACCCAACCCACCCTCCCTTTTTTATAGAATAACTTAAGAAGAAATTGCCACCCTCTAATCCCATGAGCTTTGATATTTTTGAACCTCCTTCAAAATGGTACAATCCTAATAAGTTTTATTGGTGACATGTTTCTATAGGTCATTCTCATGAGCCTTGTCATGATCTTCATTGATTTATTCTTGATTCCTTACTTGACCCACATTTCAATCTTGATACTCTAACAAAATAATGCCATCAAGACTATCTTCAAGCCTCACAAATTCAATCTAAAGAACCACAATCATATCAACATCAACTACCTAATGAATAAAAAAATTATCCCATACCTACATCTCATCCACTAATGTTATTCAAACCACAATTAATCCTTCTTCCTACACCAATAAGGAAAGGATAACTAATATGAACAAATTTAAACATATCATTGCATCTATTGAAACTCAACCTTTTAGGTCACATGAACCAAAGGAGTACCTAGTTAAAATTCCTACTCAAAAGCATATCATACATGGTCTTCCTTTAATTTATATACCTCTTCATACCTATCTTACAAATCCTATGTCAAATTCAACATCCTTAAAATCTAACAAACCAACACATTTACCTATCTCCAAATGCACCTACGAACCTAATGCAAATCATTCTAATAGTTCAATTTTACCTCAAAAAATCTCACATGTTGGGGCATATTGTGATGCCCATCCACATATCACTTTAGACCTAGGGGCATCTTGATATGCCCATCACTACATCCACTTACCCATTGGGGCATATTATGATGCTCACTCTTATTCTACAATGTATAATAAAAAGAAATCAGCTTCAAGAAATATTCTAAGACGTATAGGCTTGTATTTCACATGCTCATCTTTGATAAAGATGTTAGCATAGATCTATTATTATTATTATTATTTTTATCTCATGTTTATTTGTTTTTGTGAAATATAATTATTTTTAGTTTCACTTTACTAGCATTATTGTCACCTTTGGGTTATTTGGTTTTGTTACACATTACATTTGGCATTGTTTTCATTTTGGTTCTTATGTATCTCTTTCATTTTTCCCTTTTTATATCATTATTTGCCTTAGTAGATTTATGATTATTTTTCCCATTATTTAGCATTCACCTCATTGGTGTTTACCTTATGATATGTAGTGTAAGACCATGGATAAGAATATGATCTCCTCATAAATTACCACATTAAAACATCTTTAAATCAATTTTTGGGATGACTACTACTTTCATTGGTTATTGTTTTAGATTTTTTATAGGTTAGTATGGATTATTTAGTGACATGATATCATAATTATAGCCTCACCCCTTTCATATCACTATTTTACCTCCTTGTGATCAATAATGAGCATATTCATCATTGTATCACTTATTACATAGACATATCTCTCATGATTCCCATATTTACCTTATTTACTTTCATTTGAGGCTCACGTCAGTCAATATTGAGATTTAACACTTGTGGGAAATTTTATGAGTCTTTAGGAACCTTGGTATTTAGGTCCATTTCTCTAATGACCAAGTGCAACCTCTTTTGTGTTTGTCACTTATTTAACTCATGTTTGGTTTTCTGAATCCATATGGAGGAGGAGGAATTAAAAAAACATGTTAAAAGCCAAATCATAAAAGAAACAAAAGGAAATGATTAAAATGTAAAAATAATCTTAGAAGTCAAATCAAACCAAAAGAGCTCCATACCAACATGTTACCTACAACCATGATTTTTTATTCTTGAATGTAAAGGATGACACCCAAGTATTATTAAGGGCATAACTTCCAAGCCTTAAAGAGGATCATTTGAAGATTATCCAAGGAGAACCTTAAATTTTAGTGTAAGATATGCATACCAAGCTACACTCCCTAGAATATGGATTGCCTTAGACTTCTGGGGCAATATACCCCATCAACAAATAAAGGAACAAGGGGAGCCTTCTCAAAAAGTTCCCCTACTATTAAAGGCTATTGAGAAAGAGATTGGTCTGAATTAAGTTGATCATAGAGGAGCTCAAGAGGATATAATTGAATTGGACTCCTTTGATGTAGAAGACTAGGAGTACCCAAATACATTACATGTTCAAACATCTACAACTGTATTACCATTGCAGACTTTTACTGTACAAGAGGTTGCTACTACCTCAATTTAGCAAGTCTCCTCATTAGATACTAAAGCTAAAATTTGTTATAAGAGGAATCGAAGGGATATTCCCCTCATAGATAATCTAATGACTGATCAACCATAGGTCATAACTTCATTTACCCAATAGTTAATAACAGAGCAAGAATTAGATGAAGAACAATTAGGAAGAACAAAGGCATTAAGATTTACAACTGATAAAGGGAAGTTACCAATCAAATATGACCAATCAGGTAAGAAGGATTAGCCTTCAGTTCCTTCTTCCTAAGCTTCCTTTTTTGTTCCCATTTTTGGTTCATTTCTCATCAATGCTATCTTGAAAACTTCTTTGCTCAATCTGAAATTAGAGGATGTTTCTTTTACCATGGTCATTTCAATTTCCCCCACAATGCTAGCCATGTCTATTATTACCACCACTATGGACATCCTACCTAGGATTGCTACAATCTAAATTATGATTATGTAAAAGGACTCTAATAATATTGAAATAATAGTGGCTAGTTCTTAACCCTATGTCTCTTCCACCCAAATTAATTTCCCATTGCCTTCTACCAATTTCTTCTAAGATACTACTATCATATCCTCAAGAAAGGCTAAAAGGGGTAAACAAGTATATGCAATGCATCCACTCCCCTAATATGGAGGTCTAGATTGGTCTAAAATCATACGACACTCCCTTCTTCAATCGGTACTCAAATGAACCTCAAAATAATTAGTAGAAGAGCAATCATTGGAGGCTACAACTGAGGATACACAGTCAATAGACCCATCCCAACTAGTTATCCCACCATGGGCAATTGATCTTAGATCAAAGGCTTCTTAAAAGCCTAAATTCAAAATTAAAAAACTACCATAAATAAGCTCCTTGTTTGATAAGCCCTCATGAAGCATTTAAAGGGTCAAGAAGAGGAAATTGGAGAATGAAGCTAGGAGGGAGATTATTCTTGAAGAAAGACAATAAGTATATGCCTTATCCAAAAAGAAGAATAGATAGCTGGGGCAGTACCTATATATAGAGGAATTCAAGTCCCTTACTAAAACCCATAAGGATGCTATGATATCATTACATGAGGGGAAAAATATGGCCATGTAAGAGCTAGAGAAAGAATTATAGAAAATCAAAGAGTAGTAGAAAACAATCCATATTCCTTAAGGAATTGAGATTTAAGTTTATCAAGTTGCATAAAAGTGTTGCAATGCTCTAAAGGATATTGAGGTAATGAGGGTAGAATTGACCCCCCATATTAAAAAAAATCATAAATTATTTAATTCTTTGAAAAAAAGATGAAAACAAGTTGAAATTATTGATATTTTATACTACTAGTAAGGCATATAGGCACCTAGACTTAATGAAACCATTGGAGGAATCAAACACCCTTAATTTGGTGGTGATTAGAATGTAGGAGGTCATAGAGTGGGTTATAATAGCTAGGGAAATGATGACTAAGTATCAAGAACAAGAAACTCTCATATTTAAAATCTTAGACAAATTAAAATTATCAAAGGAAAGGGATGCTATAGGTAAACTTATTAGCAAAATCAATTTTGATCAACTCCTTTAAGAAGCATCTGGGAATTTCAAGTAGAGCCTAAAAATATTAGCACTTGAAGATATTGAAGATGAGTTGAGTTTTACAAGAAGGTGATGGAATTTGAAAATTTCAAGATCAACTTCTAAAATACAAAGGCCGAGCATGCAAAGCTCCTAAAGTAGGTTAACAGGGTGCATAAACCCTCATTACTCAGCTTAGATATCATTAGGCGTAGCATGATGTGAGGCATAAATGTTATCTAGAGTTGGAGATAGAGAAGAATACTGATGTTGAAACTTCCATTTCAACACCAACATTTATAATAACAACTCCAATAGTTAGAGCATCAATACAAGCACCTACCCAACCTTAGTTGAAAGGCTAGTTTTGTGCATATCAATATAGTAGCATCAATTTTGTACTCATAATATAATTATGTTAAAAATTTAATAGAAGATTTCTTAAATTATTTGTAAGCATGCACACATTGCATCTTATTATAAAATCTAAGTTTAATTGATAATTGTAAGTTAACTATATGTATACATTATATACAGTTTTAAAGCTAAAGTTAGAACTAAGGTTCTAATTGTGTCATGTAATTACAATTTTACATGTACTTGGAGGATGAGGTGACCCTTCCCCAAGTCTATATAAACATATGTACCCCTCATTTTCAAATGTCAAAAAATTCAATACAGAAGCAAAATCAATTTTTGATTGTCATTCATGTGTTGGTGTATTTTCTCATCAAGCTTTATGTAATTAGGTTCTATATTTTTGGTTTTTTGATTCAATAATTCTTAATGTGCAACAAATATGAGGAATTATTCTTGTTATGATTAATATGATAGTTTTATATGTGCAATTGATATTGAAAAATTAATAATTATATTAATTACTTACAAGTAAGTTGACCGTCTAATTATTCTAAGTGTGTAGAGGTGTTTTAAATGATATAGTTCTATGTATGAGTAACAACTATCCCAAATACCTCCCTGGTCTAAGTCATAATCTCTTAAGTAAGGGTGTGCAAAAACTAATATAAAAAGAGCAATCTTTGGCCCAAATGTCTGAGTTTCCTATATCAAACTATACCAGATTACTTGACCATATTTGTTTACATGTGTGCAACAATTGCTAACAATAAAAATTGGTTATAAAAACACTTGTCCACTAAGAATCCATCTCGAGAGGTAATTCCTAAATCAATAGATTCTTTAATTTGTGCTCTACCCTTCCATTTATTTTTAAGTTTGTTTTTGAGATCTACCCACTCTAGATCAATATCCATTCATCTACCAACTCACCTAATTTTGACTTTAATTTAGTAACCATTCATCCATTCATAATCTTGGTTAACAACTTACATGCCCTTCTTGCTATTCCATCACCTAGTTATTCAAACTGCATGCCTTTAACTCATGCCCTAGAGTGGAGTTCACCTCCATTGAGATCCTTAAATGTTAGAGGTTACCTCATCAAAAATTGGTATACATAAAAACCACATCAACAATAGTGATTAGCCATGGTGAGTACAAGCTTGAAGATTTGTACTGAGAGTGGAAAGGCTACATCTTAGGGAAAACCACTATCATAGATGATCTAAATCCAATCATTCTTAAATTCTACATGGAATCTATTTCAGAACTTTATTAGGTCTATATGACCTAGATCTGTATTGTTTATCTCATTGGTGTTTGAATCCATGCTAGGTGGGACACCAGGTCCCTTTGACTTTAAATTCATCTCCTTTCTAGACATGTATATTGGGTAAATTTTTGTAAGAAAACCAATTATAGAGTTAGCCAGGATTTGGACTTGTAATTATAGTTTGTTCTTCCAATTTAAACTTGGTGGGGTTTTATTATTATTTTGTAGTTAAAATTTTTGGTGGGAGTATGATGTGCAATAACAAATGTAAAGTCTGATTGAAGTAAGCAATATTTAAATTTACAATCACACTTGCAATGTCTGATAAAATGTCTAGTGGTAAAATGATTTGTAAAGGTAAGTCAGACTTTTGATGGGAACTCAGAATTATTAAATCAAGGGGAATCTCTGCTAGGGTTTTTATATGTTTCTACAACTAAAATCTCCACATGGTTTGATCTTGAGAAGGTAGAAGGGATTTTTTCCTTGTAAATACATAGGGGATATTTAGGAATATTCTAGATTTTAAACAATATTTGATAAAAACCCTAAAAAATCCTAAGTATAACAAGTACCTAGATAAATTTTAACAAGACTAAAATTATAGGTAAAAACTAAAAAAATAAGAAACAATGTAAAATGATGATATTATTTTGAAAATTCCATAGATAAAACCCTAAATTTTTACAAGAAAACCCTATCCTTAGTTGAGAAGACTAAAGGAAAGGTATAGGTAAGCTAGGAGAATACTGTGTTTGGATGCGTAGGGGTTGGCAATGGTAGATCTAGTGCATGACATTGCTCATCTTGGAGGTTTGAATCACAAAATCACTTGGAGGAGATCTATATTTAGTTTAAAATTTTAATTATTAACATGAAAACCTAATTTTTATACCAAATAATTTAATCAATACTAAGCATGATGGCAGATGGATAAACGGTGGGAAAGTAGGTCATCAGAATCACTTTGCAAGTTTTCAACTAGCAAAACTATGATTTGATTTTTAATCTCTAATTTTTACTAAGGGGGTTTATTGGAGGTAGGAAATTCTTTGAAAATAGGTAGTAGAACCCTGATTACACTTTAAAACTTTGAAAAGTTACAAAGTGTAGCGAGATTTTTGATTCTTATCGGGTTGTGGTGATAGGCAAAAAGTGGAGTCTATGTTTCACTTTGAAACTTTACAAGTTTCAAAGTGTAGTGAGAGTTTTGATTCCCACTGGTATTGATGAAGAGAATAAATTAGAGTCTTGATTGTACTTTGCAACTTTGAAAATTTTCAAAGTGTAATGTGAGTTTTGATTCTTGCTAGGTATTGGGTAAGTGGGAAAGCAGAGGTTTGGGTGCACTTTACAACTTTTAAAAGTTTTAGACTACACATAAACATCTAGTTTCTGCTTGGGTCTTGGGAAAAGGTATTTAGGTTATTTTTAAAGCTTTTTATCTAAAAAATTTATGGGTCTCACTTAGGGCATAAAGTTTTTTGATATTTTTGGCACACAATTATCAACAATAACATATCACTCTATCTCCATAGATTATTGCCCAATCATTCTTCTTCACCATAAGCATGTTATTCATGTTTGCTTTCCTTCATGCTTTCATGTTTTATGTCCTCAATGATGAACCCATAAAATGTATCATTATTTTTATAAAATAACATCTTTTTTCTTGCATAAGAAGTGGATCTAAATGTAGTTTATGAACTTATGGTTTATTTAGAATAAAATAAAAAGTATATATCATAGTTATGTCTTTAGAATTCATTTTTATTTATTAATAATAATTATTGGGAAAAAATATCAATGAGTGCATACACAATCCATATTAATCTAAGAATGAGTCAAAGTATGAAGAGTAACCATTCAAGAATAATGTTGGAGTAGTGTTAGAGTCTTCTACAGTGGATCCAACATTCTGGTCAAGTTATAGGCACGTTACAGACTCCTAAAGGCTTGGTATAATAGTTATGGATTACATCATAAAATCTTACATGATTTTTATAAAAGTTATGGATTATAATAGGAATGTGAAAATAGCTACGTATTACAATAGGCTTGTTACAGTAGCTATAGATTACAACAAGCTTGTTACAGATCGACTATGAATTACATCAGACCAACTACAAACCAACTATATATTACATTATACCAAATATGGATTATTTTAGCTAGCTATGGATTATATCAGTGCACTACAAATTTTAGCAAGCTTGATATAGATTTCATCAGACTTGCTATGAATTTTAGTGGGTTGCTATGGATTTCAATAGACTTGCTACAGACTTTAACAAAATTGCTATAGACTTGTTTGGAAAGTATTTATAAATGTATTCTAATTTTCTAGATATCACAAATAATGATTTCCATTTAGATTCTTTTTACATATAGATTTCTATGTATAGATTTTTTATTATATATTATATTCAAATATAGGTTTATGTAATTTTATTCCACTAAATAGCTCTCTCCATATTTGGTGGGAATCAAGATTATGTTGTAATACATTTCTTTATTAGAATAAAAATCTCTCTCCATATTTTGTGGAAATTGAGATAGGATAGAGTATCTTGGTTTTTACTCCCAAATAAGATATTGGTTGGAAGCATGTAATTATAAATGCAACCTTCCACACCCGAACGAATAATCAATCAATACACTTTTCTTTTCATTATTCTAAGTAGCCCATTTTGAAATTCATATTTTGATTAAATCCTCTTTCGAGGAACGAGCTGGCCACTCATTCCAAGGAAGATGGATCATGTATTTATGTTTGTTTCTTTATTTTATAATTATCCTTTTTGCTATAAATTATTATTTTATTTCTTTTTTTTGTATACATTCATTTTTGTATAGTTTGTGTGAACCTACAGGTGTTTTCACTTGTCATTTATTTTTAATTCAGTAATATTTACCTTCTACAAGTGTGCTTTAATTTTTTCAAGTGTGATTTAATTTTTACAAGTGTGATTTAATTTTTACAAGTGTGATTTACTTTTTTCAAGTGTGATTTTTAATTCCTGTAAGTGTGGAGTGTGATAATAGGAACCATTTGCCAAATATCTCTTTCTCCTATTGAAAATAGCCTTTAGACACCAGCCCTAGATTTCCATTATTAAATGAAGGGGATTGATGACCCCCATCACTCAACATGTACTTCTTCCTTATTTACTTTTATACCTGCATACACACATGATAAGAAATATTTAGATGTAAAATCTAAAGGCTTGATAGCCCCCATATTCTCCTTCTTAGGTTACTTTACCTCTGTGACTATCTCATCCCCCTTAAGGTGCTATTCAATTTCCTCTTAATCATCCATCTTAAAATTATTCATCTCCTTCTTGATCTTCCTATATAGTAACTTATTTTACCTCTCATTGTCTCTCATGATAATCTTCCTTCTTCTCTCCATGAGTATCCTTATAGGACAATTCACTCTTCTTCTTCATTACCTGACCATACCATTGTCTCTATTATTATTGAATGAACTCCATGAAGATATTTATCCTATCTAACCTTTGATCTATCTCACTCATATCATCTTCAACAACCAACCCCTTTCTCTTTGGGTCTGCCTTCTTCTTTATCTCATTGTGGTACTCTAACTCAGTTAATCCATTTATAAATCATGAATTATTCAAATAAATTTCCTTATCTAATACAAATTTATGTATATATTATGCCTCAAACCTATATTTGTATACACTTGACTCTGATTCTTGCATTCAATACCTTCAATCATCTCTGACTTTGCTTTTTTGATGCAAGTATATTGCTTATCAATTACAATCCTTGATCCATATTGCTTTCTATATATTCATAAGCCTTCATGATTTAATCATACTCTTCTCTCTTGATTACCTATCACCACATCATCATCCCCTACACTCTATCCTCTTAACACACACACTATCCTCTCATCTATCATGTTTCATGAAATCACTCTCTTGCATGGTTCAATCTTGTTCATTCCTTCATAGGGTCATATACCCAATATATAAGTCTAATGTTATATCTCCAAAATAGATCTCATGAGGTGATAATATAATATATTTTAACTCCCCTCAATCATCTAATAAAATAAATTAACCCCCAAGTTTGAACTCTCAACCCAACTATTCTATCTCTTTTTAAGGCCTTTTCCCTTATAGCCATATTTTTAGACAAATCTAGCATTTAGAAAAAATATAAAAATATTTTAATCAAATTTAAGACACTTTTATATACCCATTATCCTCTTTTTCTTCACCTAAAATATCAAGTTACAAATTTCAAGTTCATTTTATCTTACTTCCTTCCTGGCAATTAGGTCTCTTTATGTCTATTCCACTTCCACAAGCTTGGTGACCATATTGTATGACATTTTACCAATGTAAAAACTCATGAATAATTTATATCACATTAAATTACATTAGATCCCAAATTTTGGTCAATTTTTGGCTTGAGGAGTTAAAATTTATTCCAACATTCATATTGAAACCCTAGATCTAATGTTAATAGGCATTTAGGTGGTTGAGAGCATAGAAAAAGGGTTATTTTGAGTTTTATGACAATTCAAACACAAATAAGACCTGGAATAGGTCCAAAATAACTCCCTTTACCTTATATAATAGTTTTTAGTTCATGAACAAGCATAAAACATTCCCAACAAGTTAATTTTTAGACTTTCTAAGTATTTATATAGGACTATGTTAGTAATCGTGAGGTTTTGAAGTGAATATTACAATTTTAAAGATATCTGAGTCTAAAAATGGATTATTATCCTCAATGACTCATTATATAATATTTTTGAGACTCAAACAATACAATAATATTGAACAACCATCAAAATCATCCATCAATTACTTTCTCTTTTTGACTATAATACCATAAAAATATTCTCAAATGGACTGTGTTGAAAGTGCATTCCTTATTCATGGAAAAAACTTATATAAAACTAATAAAATAAAAGAAAAAATATATATAAGATTTCTTGCATGACATGAAACTGATCTTAGTTCACAAATGATCTCTAAATCATTCTTTATTCATTTATTTCCTTGCATATCAAATGGTCAAACACAAAAGTTTTACAAAGATTGGACGAGTCCTTCAAATATTCATATTTACTTCAATCCACATCTATATAATTCAAGGTTATACTCTCCTCATACCTTCCTACCATACTCATTAACTCCTTACATGAATTTATAACCCTTTAAGATTCCAACAGTCAAGAAAACTCTCTTTACAAAGCCATCTCCCACAAAGGTGGCAATTACAACTTTCTTATTTTCTAGATTTACATTGTTCCTTTATGCTATGCACATTGAAAACAAACTAAACACACTTATAATACCACATATTACCTTACACAAACATTCAAAATATTTTACATTCCTCACAAGATCAAAAAACACCTCATAAATCCTAATTAAGAATTTAAAATTTCAAACTTTGTTTTTTTGGTTAGAAAATCTAGATAGGATTAAAACACACACTCTCAAAGACTATTAATGAATAATATACCTTAATTAGGACCCTATAAGACCTATATGACCCAAAACCAAACCTTAAATGGTTATAATGAACATTCAAACATCTAACTTCTCAAACTACCTTGTGATGCTCTGCATTATAAATGCCACACAATCGAAGGGACATGACTTAGTCAAATGCACACAAAAGCAATAATGACATAATAAAATGTAAAGATACAAAAAAAATGACATGTTAAAATGTTAAGGAGGTAAACAAAGGCATGGGGGTAATAAACAATGGAGTGTATTCAAATGCTCAAATAAGTAGGGCAATATTAAGACAAGACACTCAAGAAAGTGCAAGAGTGAAAACATAAGCAAACAATATAAACATATCATACTAGTCCCTAGATATATGTGTTACCAAAAAATGATAAGTACATATCATATCAAGTACACTTCAAAATATATAAACATGGATAAAGGCAAGTGTAAGTACATATATGAGCTCAAACATGATAATGTAAAGTGACCATAGAATGATATAACTTGGATGTATCATGATCATATAGGTAGATGATCCCAAAATCTTGGTGATGTGATTAGAGGGAAATCCAAACATTTAAAAGTACATAGATCATGTATTTGTCTATGCTTGAATCACACTCAAAATATGTGTGGAACATGTGTACATAAAAAAAATTGATATGTCATATACCAACATGAAACCAATAACATATATGCCAAGGAGTTAATAACTATTGGTCAAATACATATTTAGATGGTAGGAGAAGAATATAAATGTGTTCAATAGGAACACCTCCAAATCTAGGGCTATGCCTAGGTTACATGAAAAATAAGATAAATAAGAAATAAAAAAGTACAATAATATGAAACCCTATCTGACTAAAAATCTAGGAATTAAAAAAATTGCATTCATATGAATTAGGTTCACCAAATGTTTAAACTTAAAATCTAGATGTGGGGAATCTCAGGTTAAAGGGGTAGAAATATCCTAGGGCATAAATATGATAGACTATCTCTAAAGTAGGTCAATTATTTATGAAACTTAGATAGAACATATGCTAAATTTATTATGCTAAGATGATAAATATAGAAAACACAACTATGATATATATTATAATGATAATGAAAAGAAGACACTTAGCTGGTTTTGATGCTAATACAAATTTGGATCTAGAATAGGTAGAAATTAGATTAGATCTAGATTTTGGAATAGTTGCCTAATTAAATAAATTGTACCTTTATAGCCTTAAACACTTATGTCAACCTGGGATGGTTACATCAATGTTACTATCTAGCTTAGATGTAGGTGTCTAGTATATAATAATTTCTAAAACTAGATGTGACCACCTAGATGATTCTAGTTTCTATGTCACCTAGGTCATGGATTATTTCTCCTTATCAAATAGAAAAACCCTAATTATTCATCTTCATATTGGTTATAGGAAAAATAGGTTAATGGGCACATGGTGTCGAGCTACCCCAAAGACCCCTCTATCATTGAGTCCTACCTACAGATCTAATATTTTGAAGAGGGCCTCAAACTTATGTAGTTCTCCCCTATGTGTTTTATTGTGTGTGAATCATGCAATATGTTATAAGCAAGTACACCAATAACCTAGCTTGTAACTTGGAATGTGTGGTTCATAAAATGTTCTTTCAATACTTTAGACTTATAGATGTGTTTTCCCTATGACTGCTATGAAAATAAGAGAAAATAGGGAAAATTTGCTCACTTGAGTGCTTGATTAAGTAATTTTTGGTATGTTCTAGGTCTATACTAGGTTTGTCTAGGTTAGGAATGAATTAAGATTGATCTTTTATTTATACCAAATCCCTTTAGAGAATATCTCACATTAAATCACTTAGGCTAACCATAGGGATAAATTTCATTTGCAAATTGGATGACTTTAAGGCACTAGACACTTGTGTTGGGATAGGATATTTGCATCAACACAGGCCTCTCACTAAGACATAAGTGTCCAAGTAGTTAGAAAATAGGTGAAGGTCCAAAACTTGGAGAGATTGAAGATAAGTAGGTTTATATCATTCTAAGAAAGATAGAAGGCAATGGTTATCAAAATTACGTTGGTCATAATAAGATATAATCAATATGCACATAGAGATAGTATATGCAAGACTTTTGGCAATGGTAAAAGTCTAGAAGTTAAAGTCACAACCATGATATGTATTTGTCAAGTGTATAATATTGATGTGATATATAATTTATAAATAGTGTCTACAGATCAATTCATGACATAATCAGAGCTAATTTATCCTTAAATCACATCTTGATCTTGTAGTTAGGTTGAAGGGGATTTAATTGACCCCAATTTACTTCATGATTAAATAAGTGGAATATTTGGTTTATGGTGTTATGATAATGGGGTTGATTGACCCCCAAATTGCATCCTATATATTCAAAACAAGATTCATGGGGTATCCAACTTGCATCAATTATTATAGAAATCAACTAATTAGCTTGATATTTGAGGAAATATGAGCTAATTTGTAGCTCCAAATCACATCTTATACTTTCATTTATGTTCAATGGGTTCATATTGGCCTCAATTACCTTTGAATTTTCAATTGTGATATAATTTAAGGGTTGATTAATCCATATGTTACATCCTATATAATAAATAAAACCATTATTTAGGTTCTTAGGGCTCAAGTTGGCCCAAATCACATCTTTAACTACACTAATTACCTAATTGTATCAATTCATGACTAAGTTAGATCCAAATCATGTTCTCCTCTTGTAGTTAGGTTGAATTTGGGCTCAAATTGGCCCCAATTTATTTTGTGATTTAATTGATGGTTTTCTTTATTTTTAATGATATTAGGGTCACCTTACCCCCATATTACATCCTATATAGTCAAAATTAGGTTCATAGGGTTCAATTTCATCCAACTTACATTGATTAATTATAACCCTAAACCCTAACTTATAACCCATAATTTAGGTCCACAGGGATCAATTTAGACCAAACCATGTCTTTAATCACTCCAAATGACTAAGTGTATTAATTCATGATAGAATCCAAGATAATTTAGCCCCAAATCATATCTTAATATTGTAATTAGGTTGAAAGGGTTCAAATTTTCCTCAATTACCTCCTTAATTGAATGGATCAAATATTTGGTTTATTATATGATGACATTAGGGTCAATTTAACTCAAAATCACATCATATACAATTCAAACTAAATTTGAATGTGGCTCAAATTTTCCCAAATTATGTCATTTATTGCAATATTTGACTAATTTGCTCAATCTATGATGAAATCAAAGATAATTTAGCCTCAAATCACATCATATACTCATAATCAGGTTCAAGGGGCTCATATTGACCCTAATTACCTCCATAATTGAACCAATTGACTATTTCATTCATTACATGATGACATCAGAGTTTATAAAGCCTCAAACCACATCCTATACATGTGAAACTTGCATCTCTCATTGAACCAAATGATTCTTTGCTTCATTCTCTGATGAAATTGGAGATGATTAAGGCCCAAATCACATTTTATAATCATAATTATGCTAAAGGGGCTCAAGTTACTCCTAACTGCCTTTGAATTGAACCAATAGACTATTTCATTAATTATGTTATGATATTGGGGTTTAGAGCCCCAAATTACATATTTTATAGTCAAAATTAGGTTCATGAGGCTCAATTTCACTCAAATTGCATCATTAATTACACTAATTCACTCATTCACTACATATGTTAGGAAATCTAAGCTATTTTAGCCCCAAATCATATCATATAGTCATATTAATTTTTAAGGGGTCAAAATTCACCCTATTTGGCTCCACCATTGAAATAATTAAGTCTTTCATTCATTTTTTTGAGAAATTGGGCTTGGTTGAACCATAACTATATTCTATATAGTTAAAAGTTTGTTCATGGGTGTAAACACACTGAATTTACATCACTATATCAATTATGTCCTTTTTTTGTTAGTGTATATATTGATACACTCCACTTTAAAATAAAAATATAAAATTATGAATGTGAATAAATATAAACATAAACATAAAAAAGTATAAATAGATATTTTTTATTTTTGTGTGCAATGTGAACATAACACATATGCACTACGTCATGTCCCCTTTTCAGTTGACATGTTCTGAGTTCATGGTTACCTATTATGCGACCCTCGTAGGCTAATAGGATGGTTAGAGGGTCTTGATGGAGATTGGTGTGGCTTCGTTTAGCAGAATTTTTCTAGTTGGCTTTCATTTGGGCTCGATTGGACATGTATTGAGGGAGATATTAACATTTGATTGATTTAATCAAATATTAATTATTTGGTCTAATTTTAAATTGAAAACCCTAATTATAATTTAAGAAAACCCTAATTAGGGCAAGCATATCTTTTGAGGGTATAAGGGTTTCTCATGGAGGCCATTATTGATTAGCCATTGATTATTGATTTTGAAGAATTTCTTCTATGAAGACTGAGCCTAGGGTTCCAAGATTCCATTTGCATTGGAGAACGTTCCCTCTTCAGTGTGTGCAATTTAGAGGCTATGAAATATTAGCTGATCTATTGCTGAATTGAGAGATAGCTTCATCCAGAAGTTAACACAGAGTTACAGGGCTGAGAGATAACTTCACACAAAAGTTATTACATATATTCCAGGTATTTATTTCTTTATGTTTTGATTCAATAAATTATACAGATAGATATCCTATGTATTAGAGCTACATATATTTAGATCCAAGGTTGAAAACAGACAGGTTGTGCTTAATTGGCAGCCGTACGAAGATCGTACAGGTCCGTACAGATCCACACAGACACCGACCTCGACAGACAGAGATTTCCAGTGACTGACATCGGCCGACTGAAGACCGACATCGGCAGAGAAGGACCGCCAGTGACCGACGTCGATAGTATATCGACCGACGCCGGTGACTGTGTGTTTGACATAGCAGGTTGAGACAAGACATAAGTCAGGCTTCATTCCCAGATTTGCAAAAAGCCAGGGTTTTAAGACAGAGTATTTCATATTATTTTATTTATATGACAGAGACTCAATTGTAATTATCTGAATGAGTGAAAGATATTTGATTGGCAGATAAGAGATTTACTGTGATTTATTTACTTATTTGAAATTATCTTGCAAAATTCTATTCTTGGTTCAGTGCTTTTGTGTTTAGATATTCCCTACTGAAAGGGGATATTACACACTATGTTATGTTTGAATTCAAAAACTAAGCCTTTTAGCCTGGAAATGGCTTGGATTCCTGAGCCAAATGCTTGAACCTATAAACACATAGTTGAATCTAAGATCTTTGATAGAAAATAATAACATTTAATTTCCATCTCCAAATACACTATGAATTTTGATAAGCTAATTCATAAAATTATTACCACAATGACGACAATGCTCTCCTCTTTCCAAATATATGATTTTTAAAATTTTTGGACTATTCTAAAGTTTTTATTTATGTTGATTTATAACTATGGATTTTATAGGCCACTAAATCCACTACATGTTTCAAATATACATGCCTATATATGTTTAAGTATTTTTGTTTTCATTGATCCAAATGTGAAAAAAATTATATGGTCGTAAACTAGGTCTAATTCTATACACATTCAAAACAAACTATTTTTCATTTTTTTGAGGTAGTTATGGAAGTCGTACAACCATATATCCATTTTTTGTTAGTTTTTAAGATATATTTACTTGTAAAATTAATAAAAAAAATATCTATTAATTTTTGAAATAAAATATACGTCACAAACTAGATGATCTTATCTAAATTTCCACAAAAGGGTTTAAAAAGTAATAAACTTTGCTATAAAATGGTTGTGCCATACAAATGAATATCTAATATATTTTCCTAACAAAATAAGAGTTCCTCTTTAAAATTTATATGTTTTACCTAATTATACTTAACCATTTAATTTTTTTTTAGTGTTTTGGAAACTAGACTCAAAATGCTACAATTCATATTTTTATACCATCTTCAAAATTTGAGAGTAGCCATCTCAAATAATCTACAGAAGTTGAGATTTTTTAATTTTCAAGAAAAAAATGTCCATGAGTAAGCCCCTTTGTATCCCCTAAATTTGTGTACTTACCCATTTATATCATTCTCTATTCACACCTACTAGAGTTGGACAATATTAAGATGATTCATATACAACAAAAAGAGACAATTCAAAAAATTATATCTAAGCACAATCTTCTAGGGGAAAAGGAAAGGAAACAATGATAGATCATGAGTACATTCAAAATGCAAACAATAGTTACAATACTATCTCACTCCTAGCATAAATGACACATAATCAAACATGACCTGGACAAAGAATTAATCATACATCTCAATTAACAATGTGGATATATTAGATACTTACGCTTCAACACCATTTTAAGTAACAAGCCTTATAGATAAAACAAGAAAAATATTTAAAATATTAATGTTGACGCATTGTATTGCACCCGAGGCAGGACACCTAGCTCCTTCCTTCCACATGTCAAAATGGAAACTCCCCTCTCACCTATGGGACTGGCAAATCTGGAGGGGAGAGTCTCTAGATAAGGGCTATCTCCCTTTGATGCATTTGAGTTGTTCCAATAAGTGCTAATACACACACACACACACACAGACACACACACACACACACACACACACACACACACACACACACACACACACACACACACACACCACACACACACACACACACACACATTTATAATGGGGGGGAAAGGGAGAAATATTACATGAAAACAAAACCTACTCTAGGAGGGTGATGCACCAAAATGACTTGACCTATTCACACTCACACTCTAAACCATAAGGCACATCCGTACACTTTAACTGGTAAAAGGACCAGACTGTAGGAAGCTTAACAAGGAGGCTTTAATGGAACACACAGGACTAGGGACTCACCATAGGTACTATAGGAAAAGCACACTGTGTAATGACTTCCTTCTGTCTCTATGCTCTAGGTACAGCTCTTCTTGTCACCTACATGAAAGGTGCCTTATAGATACTAGATGCATTAGTGTCAACCCTGTGAAAGCATCAGGAAGTAATGACTAAACACAATATTAACACTCAGACACACACATAGATATCTAACTAGAATAGAGGTAAAAAATGCATTTTATTGATTCGATTTGAAAATTTGCCAGGGCTTCACCTTACAAATGTGAAATATCCCTTTTCCAAATGACAAGTCTACAATATATAGAGGAAGAAAGGAGGCCTTTTGGTTCCCTTTTTACAAATGACCCATGTGCATTATAATCATTGGGAAGAGCAAGCCACTTAAACATTATATGAGAAATTATGAGCCATACTATTTGTCTGCAAACAAGACCGCTCCTTTAAGATGATTACACAGCTTGTCTACTCATTAATGCAAAATGAAGAAATCGGGTCACATCGTTAGCCATTTGTGCCTCTTGATGATCAATTTGTAAACACTATATCACCTGATGGAGTAACTACATGAGTCAATGCCTTCTTTCACCACTTGGACTGCTTTGTCCATTTCTGCACTTGGTCCTTCTTCTACCTTTAAGCCTTTGAATTCCTTTAGGTTCATGCTTAAGTTTGTGAAGATCAACAACTACTTCACTTCCACAAATTTTACTTCCTCAAGCTCATTATTCTTCTTGACAATTTATTCATGTCTTTCCCACTTGCCTTGGCTATTTTCCACTGATTTCAATAAGTGACACATGGCATGTTCCACAGCTAAAATAGGCAGGACATGTGGCAGTATCCACTAAGTTTATATAAGCTTCAAACACCTTTAGAGAGTTCTATGAAAAAGGATGCATGACAGCTTCCACTCTATTTATTAGTTCATTGGAGCCCACCATAGTGCTCAAAGGACAAAAGGGAGAGACGACGGGTGTTAACACTTGTCAACTTCTACTAAGCCTTGTAGGGAATACATGGCACATTCTACTTCTTTTAGAGAAAACATGTCAAAGCCTCCCACTGTTGCCACTTGGCACTTTCCATGCTCTGGCTCCTTTGGCCCTCAGGGGCTACCTTTAGGTGGGTCGCTATCTCCTTCAGCCCTTTTTTGGTTGGCACTCAAGCATTTAAAAAATCAAACGGTTATTCTCTTACTAAAAAAATGACGTTCACGAGCCCGTCGCTGTTTGAAAAACAATGGCTAGTCTGCTGTGCTTGATTTTGACATCCTTTTTTAGTAAGAGAATAGCTGTTTGATTTTTTAAATGCTTGAGCGCCAACCAAAAAAGGGTTGAAGGAGCTAGTAACCCACCCAAAGGTAGCCCCTAAGGGCCAAAGGAGCCAGAGTGCAAAAAGTGCCAAGTGGCAACCATAGGAGGCTTTGACATGTTTTCTCTAAAAGAAGCAGAACATGCCATGTACTCCTTACAAGGATCGGTGGAAGCTAACAAGTGTCAACACCCACCGTCTCTCCCTTTTGTCTTGTGAGCACCGTGGTGGGCCCCGATGAACTGCTAAAGAGAGTAGAAGCTACCATGCATTCTTTTCTGTAGAACTCTCCAAAGGTGTTTGAAGCTTTTATAAATTTAGTGGATGCTGCCACATGTCCTGCCTATTTTAGCTATGGAACATGCCATGTGTCACTTATTGGAATCAACAAAAAATAGCCAAGGCAAGTAGGAAAGACACAAAGAAATTGTCAAGAAGAATGACGGGCCTAAGGATGTAAAATTTATGGAAGTGAAGTAGCTGTTGATATTTGCAAACTTAAGCGTGAACCTGAAGGAATTCAAAGGCTTAAAGATAGAAGAAAGACCAAGTGTAGAAATGAACAAAGCAATCCAAGTGGTGAAAGAAGGCATCGACTCAAGCAGTTATTCCAACAGGTGATACAATGTCTGTGAATTGATCATCAAGAGGTGCAAATGGCTAACGGTGCGACCTGATTTATTCATTTTGCATTAATGTGTAGACAAGCCATGTAATCCTCTTGAAGGAGTGGTCTTGTTTGTGGACAAATGATGTGGCCCATAATTTCTCATATAATGTTTAAGCGGCTTGCTCTTCCCAATGATCAGAATGCACATGGGTCATTTATAAAAAGGGCACCAAAAGGCCTCATTTCTTCCTCTATATATTATAGACTTGTCATTTGGAAAAGGGATCTTTCACATTTGTAAGGCGAAGCCCTGGAAAATTTTCACTTGGAATCAATAAAATGCATTTTTTACTTCTATTCTGGTTAGATATCTCTGTGTCTCTGAGTGTTAATCTTGTGTTTAGTCATTACTTACTGATGCTTTCATATGGTTGACACCAACACATCTGGTATTTATAAAGTGACTTTCCTACAGGTGATAAGAAGAGCTATACCTGGAGCGTAGAGATAGAAGGAAGTCATTACATAGTGTGCTTTTCCTACAACACCTATGGTGATTCCCTGCTCCTGTGTGTTCCATTAAAGCCTCCTTGTTAAGCTTTCTGTAGTCTGGTCCTTTCACCAATTAAAGTGTACGCATGTGCCTTATGGTTCAGAGTGTGAGTGTGAATAGGTCGAGTCATTTTGGTGCATCACCCTCCTAAAGTAGGTTTTGTTTTCCTATAATCTTTCTCCCTTACCCCCCATTATATGTGTGTGTGTGTGTGTGTGTGTGTGTGTGTGTGTGTGTGTGTGTGTGTGTGTGTATTAGCACTTATTAGAGCAACTCATATGCATTAAAGGGAGCTAGCCCTTATCTAGAGACTCTCCCCTCCAGCTTCAATAGTCTCATAGGTGAGAGGGGAGTTTCCATTTTGACGTATGGAAGGCAGGAGCTAGGCATCCTAACCCAGGTGCAATCCACTGTGTCAACAGTTTTTGGCACGCCTGATGGGATTTAGTTTTTTACACTCAATAAAGTTTGAAGATTGATGCTGGTCCTATTACAACAAATCAACTATTTTCAGCATCTGGTGACTCCACTGGTAAGAACTTCATTTTCTAATCAAAGACCAGTCTGACTTCTTATGCCTAAAGTCACCACATGGTCTACTTCTAAGGCTATCCCTTTCATATTTATTGAATTGCCTTTGAAATCAGCAAAGTGATTGAGATTTGAGAGGACCCATCCTTATTCAGCAAACTACTTTCCCAAACCTGCTATAAAGAACACCTACGCAAGAAGGCCATAGTTACATCTTGTCATAGCTATGGCATTACCCTTTGTGACTTTTTATGGTCAAAGTTCTTTGAATCTCCAACGTTATGACCCAATTCTAGGAGTGGTCCTCAAAAGTGTGCCTTCCTTTGATGGAGAGGGGCCCATTACAGTTATTGAACACATCAAAAATGTTGCTAACCTCTGTAATATTCACAATATTACTGAGGATAATATTACAACCAAATTGCTAGCTTTGTCTCTCAAGGGCAAAGCCTTGGATGGTATGGGACTCTAGCCATAAATTCAATCAGTTCCTAGAATGAATTGAGCACTCACTTGATAGACCATTTTGGGGAAAAGAGTGACCACCTCTCACTTGCCGAGCAACTAACTACCATGAAAAGAGCTCCAGATGAATACATGCAGGATTTCAACACTCAGTTTTAGAAGACATGGGATAAAATCCCCATTCTAGTAAGACTGACTCCTAGCTATGCTTTCCTGTATTACTTAAGAGCATTGAATAATGATATCACTGTTATGATACAGTCCATGGGAGGACATGTGCTGCCTGCCACCTATGACATAGCTATAATGACTAAAAATTACCTAGTACAAGCTAGGAAAATAGCTCCTAGACCCCATATGCCACTTTTCCCTGAAATGTTGCCTCTAATTTAGAATGCTGCTCCCACATTAGCTCTTTTACCTAACATAGAAAAGCCAGCTGTTACTCCATCTAATGAGCTTCATGAAGTCAAGAGTTTATTGCAAAATATGTCAAATGAACTTGTGGCTATAAAAAGGTAGCAAGCTCAAAGCAACCAACCAAACCAAGGATACCAGTAGTATGGTCAAGCTCCAAGACCCCCTTTCCAAAATTACAATCAATGACATGGTTAGCTTACTTAGACTAGACCTTTTCAAGGCTACAACCCAGGTGCCCCTTCATCATCTAAGGTTATGGTGCTCGTTTAAAATAATCTGGTGCAAGAGCAACTAGGTTGTTCAACCATGGGATATGGTCAGGAGCAGGCTATTTATACAAATGAAATGATGGGTTATTACCCAAATGTACAAGAAAATTAGGAAGCCACCCATTCCCAAGTCTTTGAGGCTCTAATGTAACCTAGCATGAGCAATAATCAGACCCAGCCTGATTCTACTCTCATGAATCATCTAGAAGGAGAATTCTATTCAATCAATTATGTGGTTGCTACAGACAATCAGGCTGATCATGTTGCAGCCAACACAAGATTCAAAAGGAGAGCAATGGAAGAAGCTTAGGTTACTAACCAAACATTAGCAATACCTTCTTCATCACCTATAAATTAAAAGGTCCCAAGCTTCAGATCGCTGATTGTACCTTCAGCTCCTCAGCCTACACCTCAGGCCATAAATATTTCCAAAGAAAATTTGAAGGGGCAATCCTTGAGTCAATGTGTTTGACCAGATGAAAAATTTTCACATGAGCATCTCCTCATGGGATTCACTATCAATACTGGGGCAAAAGGACATGTTACAAAAGGAATTGCATGAGCTAAATGAACAAGCTGTCCCAACAAAGGCTGATAATGTCTTGATGATGAATGAACATCCTTCCACCTCAGGTCAGGTCAGGAAAGAAGAAAAGGTTCCTCCTTTTTATGTGTCCTTGGTTATAAGAGATTTCTTGGTGCACAATTGCATCATTGATAGTGGGGCAAGCACCTCGGTGATGCCCAAATGCATAGCCAATAAGCTGGGCTTGAAATACAAAGAAATGACCAAGGGAGTCTTGCAGCTAGATGGAACCCCAACAAAGATAGTTGGGGTGGTAAGAGGTTTGAGCTTGATGCTACACATTTTCCCAACCTTCTTAGTTCCTCATGATGTGGTAGTGGCAGATGTCCCTCCTTACTTTGCCATCTGCTTATCCAGGGATTTTACATCCAAGATAGGCGTTTACTTAGTAGTGAATTGGTCTTATCTAGTTTTTAGAAGCAAGTACAGGACAAAATTTAAGATTGAATCTGAGCCACTCCATAGAGATCATCTGGAACCATATTCACTCAAGGCAGCAAATGTCAGCTACATTATCATTGATCAAGAAGAGTTCTAAGTAGACCAATCTCCATCCTCTGCCCTTGAAGGAGTTGCAGACCTACTCTTAGATGAATGGGGAAGTGACAATTTCAAGCATGATCCTTACAAATTCATAGAGGAGGTGGGCCTTATAATTTATTGTATGTATGAAGAGGGTACTTTTGTACCAAATTTGATGAAAGCCAACCATGAAAACTCAGGTTTATGGTAGCTATTTTTCGACAGTTCAAGAAGTAAGTTGGGAGCTGGTGGTGGAGCGGTGTTGATTTCTCCTTCAAAGGAGATGTACTTTTTAGCTTTTCAGTTTCAATTTTCCTGCACATGCAATGTTGTAGAATATGAATCCCTCATCCATAGTTTGGAGTGGGTGAGGAAAAGAGGAATCAAAGAGCTGCAAGTTTTTGGTGACAGTGAGCTGATTGCCAATCAGGTAAGAGGCCAGGATTTGAAAAAGAATTCTTTACTGAAGTCCTAAAAACATAGGGTATGGGACTTAGTGGAAAATTTCTTTGCTTTGAATATTTCCTCCATTCCTAGAGAGCAGAAAAAGCAAGTAGATAGGCTAGCGGTAGTTGGTGCCCAGCTTGATATCCCTCAGGAGATAGGCCGAGACCATAACTCACGTCACTTGAAGGTAGTGATCTGGCCCTCTGTACCTAAAAACATCACCAATTGGTAGGTATTCAATAGTGATCAGCAAATAACACTCTTCTTATAGGAAGAAGCTGAGTTTGCTAAAAAAAATAGGTTAAGTTGTAGTAACAATATGGTAGCCAAATTGTTCAGTTGAAGAACAATAAGCTCCCCAAAGGTTTGGTCACTCTAGAGAGTATCTTCAATGGAGATGACCAATTGAGAAGTGACAAGGAATGCATTGAAATGAAGGAGGAACACCATGATAAGGTGGAAATATTCAAGGATAAGTTTCTTGCACTTGGGAAAGTGTGCACGGGCCATGAAAGATAGGCCTTCATCTCGTTGTGCCAAGAATTCGCTGATATCTTTGCTTGGGAGTATAGTGATTTGAAGGGTTTTAACCCAAGTTTGGCCTAGCATACCATTGAGTTGGAAGAAGGCACCAGGCCAATCAAGTAGAAATAGAGGCCTGTCAACCCAATGATTAAGCCTCTCATGCGGAAGGAGCTCACCAAGTTGATTGAGTCTAGGATAATATTTCCAATCAAACAATCTTCTTGGCTGGCCAATCTTGTTCCTATCTAAAAAAATAATGGGGAGGTTAGACTATGCATTGATTTTAGAGACCTCAATAGAGTCTCTTTGAAAGGCCATTATCCTCTCCCAAGCATGGAGTATGTCCTTCAAATGGTGATAGGTAGCGAGCATTTCTCCTTCCTGGATGGGTATTCAGGATACAACCAGATTTTGGTGCAAGACTATGACCAGCACAAGATAGCCTTCACAACCAAGTGGGGAATGCTTGCTTATAGGAAAATGCCTTTCAGACTGTCTAATGCTGGTGCCACCTTCTAATGAGCTATGGACATGGCCTTTCAAGGACTGATAACTAATATTGCGCTGGTATATCTTGATGATGTGATAATTTTCTCTAAGGAAGTGAGCCAACACATGAAACACCTTAGGCAATTCTTTGAGAGGTGTAGAGAGTTTAGTATCTCTCTCAATCCAAGGAAATGTGTGTTCACTATCCATGAGGGGAAGCTCCTTGGTCACATTTTTTATTTGGAAGGCCTGACTATTGATCTAGAGAAAGTTTGCTTCATTTTGGAGCTGTCCTTGCCTAAGCACAAGAAAGGCCTGCAAAGCTTCTTTGGCAAGATAAATTTCATCTAGAGATTTATCCCAAATTTTGTAGAATTGGTCAAGCCATTGACCTCTATGCTGAGGAAGGGTGAGGAGTTCACATGGACAACACAAAGAAAAGATAGTTTTAAAGAAATCAAGTAGGCCATAGCCCAAGATCCTACTTTGATCAGCCTTGACTTCACCAAAGATTTCAACCTCTACACCTTTGGCAATGAAGAGGTAATCTCTACCATGCTTACCCAAGCAAGTGATGATAACATTGAGCAACCAATTGTGTTTTTTAGCCAAGGCCTAGAGGGTTTTGAGGTCAGATACACATATGTGGAAAAGCAATCCCTAGTAAATTTTCACCTGGAATCAATAAAATGCATTTTTTACCTCTATTCTGGTTAGATATCTCTATGTGTCTCTGAGTGTTAATCTTGTGTTTAGTCATTACTTCTTGATGCTTTCATAGGGTTGAAACCAATGCATCTAGTATCTATAAGGTGCCTTTCCTACAGGTGACAAGAAGAGCTGTACCTAGAGTGTAGAGATAGAAGGAAGTCATTACACAGTGTGCTTTTCCTACAACACTTATGGTGAGTCCCTCCTCCTGTGTGTTCAATTAAAGCCTCCCTGTTAAGTTTCTTTTAGTCTGGTCCTTTTACCAGTTAAAGTGTATGCATGTGCCTTATGGTTTAGAGTGTGAGTGTGAATAGGTTGAGTCATTTTGGTGCATCACCCTCCTAGAGTAGGTTTTGTTTTCATGTAATCTTTCTCCCTTCCCCCCCATTATATATATATATATATATACATATACATATACATATATATATATATATATATATACATATACATATACATATACATATACATATACATATACATACACACACACACACACACACACACACACACATACACACACACACACACACACATACATATACATTTACATATACATATACATATACATATACATACATACATACATACATACATACATATATATATATATATATATATATATGTATAAGCACTTATTGGAATAACTCAGATGCATCAAAGGGAGCTAGCCCTTATCTAGAGACTCTCCCCTCCAGCTTTGCTAGTCCCATAGGTGAGAGGGGAGTTTCCATTTTGACATGTGGAAGGCATGAGCTAGGTGTCCTGCCCCGGGTGCAATCCACTGCGTCAATAATTACTTGATCATAATCTCATCACATTACCATCTGCTTGACATAAGGAAGACAAATTATATTATGGTTATCATAGAATTAGAAAACATGACATAGATCATCATGATGCATTAAAAAAAAGATTCAAATATACAAGAATGAAGGCATTATTAAGTAATATAGAGTCAATAGGAACCACTTGTATCAAGCCCCATGAAAACACCATCTGCAAATACAAAAAAAAATTCCTTGATAGGCTTTGAACATTATAACATATATAAAATGCACTTATCGATTACACTTTCAATTGATAACTATAAACTTCTAAATGTATGTATTATCACATTATTGTGACACTTGGGGCTCAAAATTAAAGATCTATTTAATCCACATCATGGTATATTTATTGGACACATTACCATAATGATTATTTTTCATCCAAATGTCATTGATACATATATATGGGTAACACCTTATACCACCCAATTGACACTCATATTATAATTAGAATGGTTATACCTGATGTAGGCTAACATGAATAAAATATATGAATGTCTTTCCTTATCACATGAATAAAAGACAATCATGGTTCAACATAATGGCAATGATACTCACCAAAAGGCATGGTATTTAAAGATAATAATAAGAACATGATATTAACAACCAAAGACAATGGAAGAAAAGGAAATGTGATTATGTAATATGTTTTATAGATTTGTGATGAACATCTTAAGAACCATGAATAATGTTAGTGAATATTTTCAAGGACAAGCTATGATATATTGAATTTAATCCTGATGAGGATGGCTTATTTAATAATTTATGAGCACTACATTCAAATATTTAAAAAAAAATATAAAAAAGAAAATTCAATAAAATATAAAAGCATTCAAATTTTTCATATATATATAAAATCAAAACTTGAACATGACATGATTACTATATTACATTGTTTACATATGTTATTTATCACATGTTTGGTAGAAGGCATATCATTTTCATGTAGTATATGAGTGTAATGCAGGAAATATGGATTACACATGGACATATAGATGTTGGAATTTATTCTACTTAGTGGACATGTCAATACCAAGGGCATATTACTCCACACGTTTCACTATTATAGGTTATATATTTATATAACCTTATGCCATATTGAGATATCTATATTGTTTACATATGTCTATCTAGTTACACATATCTTACACAATGCTACATGAATATACTATTATATTATGATGTGACATTGATATATACAGATGGTGTATACTAGTTTACCTATTATATGCTCCATTAATTTTGTTACTCTCTTACATGATGGGCTAATTTGTGTTTATTTATTGTGTATGGAATTTTGGCCTTGTTTGTGACATATTTATATTTCTTGTAGTGGACCTTTGGTCTTGTTTGTGACATTTTTCTATCTCTTGTGTGTGTCCCTTGGGATTGATTATTTATGACATATTCATGTCTCTTGTATGCAGCCCTTGTCCTTATGTGTGGAATTAACACTTGTATCTTATTGCACTTGTTGAGTTTGTTGACATTGAGTAGTGAAATGATATATATCATTCACATTTATTGCATAGTCTTATTTAGTTATCCTTTAATGGTTATTACTATGAAGTAATTCATTGGTACATATATATAGACATGAAAATTATATGCCATGCATTACATATGTTATATATAGGGCTTGATTAACATATACACTACTATGATGACACACTCTCCATGTGTTAACATGATAATACGTCATGTTATTGTTACAAGTGACATGATACAATTAACTCTTACTTTAAGATAAGTGACTTAAAGGACATATCCCTCATCTCAAAAGGGGTAATTGAAATGGTATTTTCATAGAGACATAAGCATATATGAACAATAAATCATATTAGTGTATAGATTTTAAAGCTTCAAATTAGTTTAGATATTATATGAGTTTAGTTACATGACAAATATTGGCACATTAGTATATATTATGGGGGTAAATGACATGAATATGCACTCACTTTACAAATAATTGAGTACAAATTCATATACACTTGGGTACATATGTATGGGCATATGCACACAATTTACAGGAACATGAATTATAGGTTCCACATACAAATACATTTGAGATATAGGTTTTTAAATTCAAGATATAGATTCATAACATTCTATATAATTTAGTACAAAATCAGGGAACATGATATTGGTTGATGTACACATATACACTTTAAGATTCATGAATCATGATATTAGTTCATGCACATACACAATAACATAATTTACAATTTAATGAAAAATGGTTGTTATTCTACTTCATACTTTTCAATTTTGTGGTCATGATGGGGGCATGGACATTGCTCATTATCTTTTAATCATGAATTTAATTATATACTGAGTGCACTTGAGCAAAAATATATAATCAAATATATGGTCATGAATATTTTTCACTCCCTTTTGATTATGCATTTTATTTTACATTAATCAAACTTGATCGAACAAGATTCAAACTATAAAATTAAATCTATAATCCATCTACAATGGTTGATTCAATTTTTACTTTTAATAAACCCATCAATGGTTCTCCTTTATTTTTGAATAATTATTTAATTAAGTACATTACATACTTATCTCCACATCTATGAGGGTTGGGTCATATCATCTTCCCAACCCAAAGGATTGCATTGGTACACATATTTGGGGTACATTTACCCTAAATATCCATGTACTTCAACAATGAAGCATAAATTTATATATGGTTCAAAAAGAGGAACTAGTCTCTAAGTGGTTTAGTGGAAATCATATTTATCCAATGCTTCAATAAGGACATATCATCTCTAACAAGTTTCAATAGAAACATGGTTTTCACTGACAAACAAGTATACTCATTCCTTGCTCTTTAATTTTCAAAATTCAAATTCATATTTTAAAGTTTAATCTATGGACATTGACTATACATGTTTGTGTTTTATCAAATTTGGGGAACCAGAAGAATTTTAGACCCTAATTAGATAATTTTTTGTGTAAAATTATAATGCTATAGATATGAAATAAATTACATAAATTGATTTGGAAACTCTTTAAATTTATAAAGATACTAAATATGGAAATTATAAAGGAAAAAATAAACTTAGCTAGAAATAAATATGCAAATTATTTTTGGATCTAAAACTAATAAGGGGGTTGTGTTAGCTAAGTGCATATTTAAGACAAGACTTTGTAGGTATTTTGGAAAAGAGAATTATTACTAGAAAATAAAGTGGTGTGTTATTATCTCTATGGATTCCCATATCTGCTAGGTAGCAAAGATTTGAAATTTATATAGTAGGTTTGCCTTCACCTATGTGTTCTATGGACTATGAGGGATCTTATGATCTAATGAAAAGACCTCTACATAACTTATTTTCACTTGTAACCATAGTTTAATGACATAGGAAGATGAATTCAATCATATAATAAAAAGTGTTAGTGGTTGAAATAATGTTCAACCTTAACACCCCCTATGTTGAGTATTTCCTACATACCAATACTCCTTAAAGGGATCAAACTCCATGTAGTTATCCCATTATTCAATGGTGTATTTGAAATAATGACACAAAATTATAGATGATGGTGTAATACTCATGTGATTAAGTGCTTCAACTATGATTTGTGACCTTGAAAGTTATTCAAAATCTAGCTTAGGACTACTAGGTTATGTAATTAGAATTGGGAAACACATAATTTTTTGTCAATGTGCAATTAGAATTCTAGTGATTTTTAGTGTGGAAGCTTATTTTGTAAGAAATGGTCTGAAATTTAGATTTATAATGATATTTTTAAAATTAATTTAGATGGGGCTTGCTAAAATTTTAGGGTGACCCTTTCATGAATTTAAAATTTGAAAATTAGTCATTATTTGGCAGAGGACAATAGTGATGGATTCAGATAATAAAGTGATGCACCAGTATTAAATTAGGGTGTTGTTATCCAAGGAGAATAAACATCTAATCTAGGTGCTAGGAATAGTTTTTATGTGAGCTTAAATTAATTTGCATAGGAATTAGGGACATTTTTAGTCATTATTTTGCTTAGAAGAATGGGTCATCCACATGGAAAGTGAGGAAAAATGGTCAAAAGACCCTAAAATAGGTCATGAGCTAAATGTATAAAAAGGGTGGTCACAAGTGCATTGTTTTAGCTTAAATGTTAATTTATGTGTCTATATTTCTCCCGCTTTTATTCTAGTAATGAAATAAAGTGAAAGTACTAGAGTAAAAAGAAAAGTACATGGCTGAACTTACCTATGTAGTCTTGAATGTAGGACAAAAAATTGAATTGTGTTTCACATAAACACGAATAAAATCAATCCTTATGATGGAAATCAAAAAGTAAAGAAAATAAAAATTATAGATCTAATGAGAAGGAAGGAATACCCCTGATTAGGTACAAATTTTTTTATGTTTTTCTAGTGAAAAATTTGGTGATTGAAGATGGTAGGACCCTTGGAGATTTCATTTGCATTGAAAACATTGATTGCACTGTGCATGCCCCAATCATCATTGATAAAAGAGTGTAATTAATATCTCAATATGTGATTAAATCCATCATTTCATACCCAAAGTAGTGAATAAATTTATAATCCCTGTATAAATTCTAATAGATTGTTCTAGTGCAAAAACTAATATAAAACTAGTGCAAAAAGGTGAACCGACTATTGTAGATAAAATAAGGCTCATTTCCAGTGTAAAAGTGGTACAAAAATAGCGTATAAATTTATTATAATCTATGTTTGGTTTATAAAACATGGATAATGACAAGTATTACCATTTTAACTATGAAATTGGTGCAAAACTAAGGAAGGAGGAAGTCATATGCCATGCACATGCCCCTAATATGATATCTAGTGTACATGGATTTTGAGACTAAGTACTAACAAATGAAATTATGAGAAAAATGTGTGTGATAATTTGGAACACATGATATGCATGATTACACCAAACTTATCAAATATGAGATAAATCCTGAGTATTTTCTAGAAACTAAAATTGTGTACCTATTGCATACTACACTACTTGAGATTTTGAGAACATCTAAAATTGATTGTTTTATGGGTGTAGGGATAATCATGTCCTATTTTAGACAACATTAGGGTACACTCTTATTTGAAATTTATTTATATTTATGATCTATGATTCAGTATGTGAACTCTAAAATTATGTTTGTGCATTATATATAAGGATTTAGTCTCTAAGACAATCCACTATGTATGCCCCCTCTTTTGAGGTGAGTTTTTGAGCCTACACAATAAATTAACTCAAAATAAAAATTTATATGATAGATGTTATGTAAAAAATGTAAATATGAGTAATAGTGATAACATGGATGATCATGGCATCATCATATATATAAACTAAGTATAATATTAATATGAGATGCATGTATAAAAGAACATACATAGTGAGATTTTCAAGACATATGTTATCAATTAAGTACGTAAATAAATAATCAAAACTAAGTACTAAAAGCTAAATAAAACTAATTTGGGAGATATGCATGATATCCATCATGACATTGAAATTTTAGGAAGATGTTATTGTCCATCATGGCATTACAAACTGAGAAAACTGAGTAAACAAGTGTCATGGCCATGATACTTCTAAACAAAGAGTCCACACAAAACATGCAAGAAAAGGCTAAAGGGCCACATATAAGGGACATGTTAAAATTTATCTCACAAACATAGAAACATACAATGGAGGATTATATCCACATGTAATGACATGTTCAAATGTCCACAAACCAAATATAGAATACACACAAGACATGAAGCATGGAAGAAAACATGAAAAACATGCATAAATACATGTAGTTGATCAACATAAACAATTTTTAACACTAATAGATTAAATAAATTAAGTAACCATGAAGATATCAATGTGTTAGTAAGTGAAAAATATTGATAGATACTATGTCATGTAAAAAAATTAAGTATAACAATGAAATATAGCCAAAGAAGGATAAAACCTATATATAATATGACTTTAGTGAGCTTGATAAAGTAAAAACAAGATATAAGAGGCATGTGTATGGTTTTGATATGATAAATAATAGCCCATTATCACTAGGAAAAGAGCAAGGAAATAAGACAACATTGTAGTGTGCTCATGTTTGAATAGGGTGATCTTGTCTGAATGTAGTTCTTGAGTATGAGACAATGATATAACTTGCAATTGTGTCTAGGTATGGCATCATGTATGCTATACACTCACTCATGTAAATTTTTGAAGAATATATGATATAAAATTAAATATAAATAAGTAATGAATAAAATTCACACAAATTAACTAATGTATGTGAACTACACATAAGCATGCATAGGCCATGATTTTTGAATTTTTTGGAATATATATATATATATATATATATTTATATATATTGTGTAATTTTATCATAATAGTATGAATATCAAAGGTTATATGTATAAGGAATGATGATACTATAGTGTAAGGATATCATTAATGGGATGCCTTTGTATAGGCCCTGTATCATCATAATAATAGTAATATTTTGCATAATCAGTATCATCATAATCATACCAATATACATTATTATAGGAACCATTATCATCAATTTTGTGATCATATTTTGTATTGGTGTATGAATAGCCAACTACACAATATTGTGTTATTGACCTTTCTGATTTCTCTTTTGCAATATGTATTGTACCATGTGCCTCTACCAATATGACATTACTTGTATCTATTTGTATACTAACTAAAGATATGTATTCTTTTTATGTTTTTACTCTAAATATGTTCCCTCTTTTGAAATGGGAATAACTTTTCCTTCATGTTAAAATGTAATGTAGCCTTTGTTTTTATCAATCATTTCTATTATTGATTTTAAACATGATCCTCCAAGCACAACATTATATGCACTTGGATTAGAAATAATGCAAAAAGTAAGATAACACTCTTTTAAAGCAAATGAAACTTTTAACTTAATTTATCATACACATGTTGTATGTGCACTATTTTGATCTAATTGTTGAATCTTATTTTTAAGAGATATAAGAAATGACATAGAAAAAACATTGCTTCTTAATAGTCAATAACCTTGACATCTATAAATTTCTTGCCATGTATATGAGAAATGATAGTGAAAGGGTCTTGATATGAGGAAAACTTGTAGATTCCCCCTTTGTAACTACATTTGAAACTTTATATTTTATAGGAATTTATTTCTTTGAAATCTCTTTTGTCAGAAACCCTATTTTAAGATGCTTTTTTACATATCTTTAATTTGATTTAGCAACTTCTATTTTTAGTATACTTTTTCTTATTATATCTTTTATAATATTTGCTTTCAATCTATTCTATTTGCAATTTTTCCTTTTCATATTGTGCCTTTTGTAAGCTTGCTTGCTCTAATTTTTCCTTTTGAATATTGTATTTTTCTAATTTTACCTTTTGAATATTTTATTATTCTAATTTTTTCATTGGCCACTATTTTTTGTTTGAATTTTTATTTTGTACCTGTATACATCTAAAATCACCCACTTCTACTAATTTTATCATTATTATCATCATCACACATTAACATCATACTAACATTATCCTAACATCACTATAAAACCCTTATTTATATTTATTTCATCATATTAACCTTACCCCATCATTCCATGACTATTCATACCAATTAATTATCCTCATATCATCTCATTTAAACACTAATCAAGCTTCCATAATTCTTAAGGAATTTAAAATTCATCACCACCTACCATCACATACCACCACTAACATTCCTAAAAATCACATCACTAATCTAAATGTAATATTCATTTATTAGCATAACCTTAATCTATAATTCCCTAACACATTTCTAGAATCCTCTAATCCTTCTTGAGCCACTCCCCAACCCTCTTTAGATATTTCTATAAAATTTTAATTCCTATTCTCAACTAATAAATCTTCTACTCAATTCTTAGCAATTGATTTCCATCTCACATGGCTAAATACTAGCCCTCCATTCTCCCATCAACCTCTTATAAATGCATATACACCCACATGCATTACAATAACTAAGAATTATGAATTAAGAATCCTTGAATCCATTGAGCATTATCACAATCATTCTATCACTATCATATTGTTATCAAGCCATCCTTAATTTTGGTAAGCATCTAAGATGTTGTCCAAGTCTAATGCTATTAAAAATAATTCAAACATCAATTGACAATATTCCAACCATTCACTCATAAGAAGACATCCACAACAACAAAGAGAGGATTTAAAAGACAAATTTAAGGGATATATTTGGTGTTTATATCTTATTTATTTTTCCTTAAAGTCTATCTGAGGTAGTGTGATTAGGATTAGAGTAAGATATTTGAGTAGTTATTTCATGGTTTCTAATTATCAGCTCTAATTTTATCATACTACATTTTGGCAACCATAACAGGAGATTCATTCTTTGTGTTGAAAAATTTGTTATTTAGTTTCAGTTATTAAATTTTTTGATATGGAAATTATGTCAAATTTTACATAATATTGTTAAATATTTCATTGAAAATGTAAGTGTGAATGAAACCTATGTAATACTACTAAATTTTTCTTGCTCTTTTATCTTTTTTATGGTTTTGGTAAAAAAAACATCTAGCCCAAAAGGATTAGTCTCTAGTTATTATATAGTATATGGGACCTATTTTATCAGGTGATTTTATGATCCTTGAGCCCTTCATTTGTTCTATCTTTGGGTTTTTTAGAATATCCATTTTCATATTTTATACTAGCTACCAACATTTCTTCTAAGACATCATCTTCATGTGATGCTTAAGGTAATAATCTTATTGATTTCCTTACTCATGCAAAAACTTTGGAAACTATAAAATGAACATCAGTAAAAGTATCATTTTCCACTTGTGCATGTATAATCCAAGCCTCTAATTGTGTCTATTGTATTTTATTAGATCAATTGACTATATCTTATGAAAAATCACCATGAAAAAAATATATGAATACATAATGACATGAAAGACATTGATTAATATATTATCCTAGCCAATGTTGTGCATGACACTGTTTACCATCACTAACACCATGACGTATGATAATATTTTCATTTAAATTATTATTGAAATGATTTTAATGATTTTCATTTGCATATCACTTCTCCTAGATCAAAAAAATTTAGGTTAGCTATAATGGACTTAGTAGAGTTTGATTTTTACTCTAGTGTATTCTCCATAGTCAATCTATAAATTTAATGTGATCTTGAGCTTTTGTCATTTAGAGTAATATTTCTAACCTACTTATGAGCATTACAAAAATAAATTATTTATCAAAGGGGTTGACTATCTGTTCTATATGTTTGTCTTCATTATGGTTTTATCAGCGTATTTATCCATGTTAGTCCTATGGGATTTTGATTACTAACATTGTGGTATATGTGTAGATAATATTACTATGAAGTTTTTTTGTCTTGTATTTCATCCTTGTGTGTATATATCTAATCTCTAAGGCTTTATCAAAAATACCAATTTGTGTATATCCAATAATGATTGTGGTCTATGAGAGCACATTTTATTAAGGTGTACACTTCATAACCATGACAAATTGGTTATAGTACAATTGATATAAATTTAATTTGTACATGTGTAATTTATGCTATTTATCATAACCAATGAATGCAACTTAATAACAAAGATAATCAAAGTCCACTCTCATGCAAGTCCAGAGTCCTAGACCATACGACTACAACATGTTTATAGTTTAATTATTTTTTCACATCTAAATTAGATTTTATCTCTTGTAAAAATATATAGCTAGTTGGCATGATGACCTTTATGCTAAACATTGAATTGTAATGTTAACACTATAATAAATTAGAAGATAATACCAACTAGATAAGGCTTGACATATAGATCCCAAGCTATTGTCCACCATTTTAAACCTTAAGTGAGATTTTGACATCCTATTTGTAATGTGTGCAAGTGTATCATACATTTCATTTGACATTCCACCTAGTTTCGAGATAAATCCAATAAGATCCTAGACTATAGAGCTTGCATTGAATAATATTATAGATGTCTTAATAATTTTAGAAATCATAATACATAACAAACATTAAATAGAAAATATGCCTATGTTTGAAAATTATCTTATCCAGACCTTGGTGATTCACATTTAGATATGTGTTTTACCTTTCATTAACTTCATTCAACTCTCCTTGTGATCTATGACAAGCTTGGCTAAGGAAGTGTAGTCTCGAGTGGTATTGATTACATGTTTTCTTATATATAAATTTATATCATATATATTGTCAAGTCCATATACTTAATATGATTTGTTAAGCGACTAATTCAATATAACATATTATTTTTTTTGGTGTGTTTAGTAGTATTAACATAATTTTTAGCTCCTTTAATAATCAAATAATATCTAAATGGTTTTTAGACCATTTTTTATAATAATATCAAAGTGGTTAATAGAGGGATTTTCTAGCTCTAGCTACAATCATGCCAATAGGGATAATTTTTAAGTCTAACTTGTATTTACAAAAACATTGAAGGATAAACTATCAAACTACTAATGTTATTTTTGTAGGTTTCCACTCAATATCATCTATCAAAATTACTAACATTTATTTTTGAAGTTCCACTTGTCAAAGAAATCAATAGTCAAAAAATCATTTAAACCATTTTTTGATCCATTTTGGTCAATTTTATTCAATGCAATTATGTATTTTTACCCTTGTACCCATAGACTATCGTTGGGCATTAAAATCAGTCGACATTATATTGTGTTTTTTATTTTTCATTTGTGTGTGTTACACTCAGGGCTAGATTGTGTATGCTCTCCCCTCACATCCCTATGGCATTCTTGGGGGTAAAAAATAATCAATGCATCCCATATTTTATTTTTATAGGGGAAACACAATGTGGAATATATCCCCACACAATTCTCATAGTCTTTAGGTAGGTTGTGACATGGATTTAATCACCACATGATAATCCACACTTCATGTTACAACATAGTATAAATATCAAGGACAATGGTCTTAAATCTAATAAAGATTCCTCATACAGGGTTTCATGAAGTGAAGAGGTCACAATACAATACTCAAGCATTATATAACATCCTTACATGAATTTGGGCCCCACATATTACATGGTGTTTAGAAGACACCCTTAGAGAGCTTTGTATAGCCTAGATTAATACCTTTAGATACAAACAACTATTAGTGTAAGGGAAATAACATACTTGAAGATCAATCACCACATACATATGTAGAGTGAGTTTGGGAGACTAACCTAGTTACTAACTTACATGTGTAGATTAGTGGGATGTTGGTTGTGTTACACACCCTTATCTACTAGTATAGGCTTGTCATTTTATTGATCTTATTTGAGTGTTATTGAGACCCATGATATTTTAAAACCTTAAATAAAATATGAACCTAATCCAAATCAATGAACCAAAATCAATTAACACATAGATATCCTTTTATCCAAACACACATTCCTAAATCCAATTCCTAACAAGTCATAAATACAAACATAGAACATCCAACACAAACATCACAATTATCTTAATTGACATAACTTACATCAAAACATCCACATCATGAAAATCCTTATCACACCTCATCATAAAACATCAATCTATACTAAGCTTGCTAGAGTCCTAAAATCTTGAATCAAGTTTGACACACCTATATCTCGATTAACATCCTCTTAGCTTAAGTAAATCATCCTTAAGTAAACCTTAATGTATATTCAATCATTTGAGCTAGATTAAAAATTATAGGATCAACCTAATTCAATAAACTAACTATCCACTCAATCATTTTCCTAATATTTATGTCAATCTCCCATGCATATCAATTGAGATAGACAAATCATGACATCCATCCTTTCTCCCATTTCCATTTGTCTAAGGTAAACATAGACCACTTAAAATTTCTCAAAATTACTTAACCATAAATTAAAATCAAGACAAAGATATAAGAACCCAAAAAAAAAATTCACT